>OX439142.1:94368907-94968907 GCA_949318255.1 Pollenia labialis | reverse complement strand
ATAAAATTTATACTTAATTTAAATAAAAATGTAAAAGGCTTTGGGTTAATCTTTACTAGAAGATTTTTTTGATAGTCTGTTTTGGGATCGTATTAGTGACGTATTTGAAGTCTCATTGTAGGATTAGAGATTTCTTTTCCGAAATTCCGGTTTCTGCAGTTTAGTTCCTCTTTTTTTACTTTATTTAATTTAAAATCCAGAAAATGGCAAACAAAATACCTTGTTTCACTTATATTTTTAGTAGTGTGTTCATACGGGATTTTCGTCCCGGAAAATCCAGGGATCCTGCACATTTTTCGGGAACAAATCCCAGGAAATTTGTGCGGAAATTCCCGGGATTTATTAATTTAATTATTGCAAATTTACTTTGTATTCACACATTTCATGATGAATGTCGTTGTTCGCAATAGCTATACAACAACAACACAATTTGTATTGAATCATTTAGTTGGTACTTCTATGAGATTTATCGATGTGTTAGTGTGAGTTAATTATTTCATAAATGAAAAACATGGCAACCGTTGCAATTCCATCCTAATTGTGTTATTAATTCATACTGAATTAATTTAAAAAAAGCTAATCCCACTTGCTCAAAAAAATTAAGTGATTTTATATGCAGAGCAGCTGCATAAAATACTTTTTTTTATTAGATTCTGAAAATGCAGTTAATACACCGAAAGAATTTTCTTCACAATACCAATGAATTTTGACATTAATCCCATGAAAAATTGCATCAAAAAGGGACCTATGCAGCGCTTCGGTGGATCAATGCAACGTGTTTCATTAAAATGTTTTTAATTAAACATTACATTAGATCTATGAATATTATTCACTGGATGAATAAATCTATTTTTTTTAGATTCAATGATTTTATTTCATAATATTCATGAAAATATTCATTAATTTGATAATATATATACAAGATTTTATTGACACAATTTCATTGAAAATAATATTTTTTATCACTATTTTCATGAAGACTTGAAATTTTTTTTTTATTAATTCCCTAAGCTTATCCCGCGAAGCTTTACGCTTGTGTGCAGGAAACAGAGTGAGTCTCTGGCGGGAATCGATCCCGCAACCCCGGCGCTGATAGACTAGCTCACTAACAGCTAGCCTACCGGGGCAGTGTAGTTTTTGAATAAAAAAACTATGTTTTTGCCATTACTCAATTAAGAGCGTAAATATGAGATAAAATTGTCCATAACAACAATAACAACGTTGATTTTTTTTGCTAGCGAATAATAAAAAAAGACTACATCATGTTAAAGTTATAAGGCCAACATTAGTTGAACATTAGTTTACAGAACTCTTCTTAAATAAAATAAGAAATAGGCTGTCAAACGATTGGGTTAATGCCTATTTTTTTGACAACAATTTTTTTGACAACTCCTTTTATTGAGGATAAATTTTATTAAATCTGGGAATTATTTAAACAGTGTTAAACACTACCCTGTAGGATATGAAATTAGTCAAACTGTATTGAATCACTATTGACTTTCCGCTTTATGTATAAAATATAAAGCAGGTTAATAAAAGTCTTATTTAACAAATTTTCATAGAAAATCCGTTTCATAAATTTTTTTATGAACATGATTTGTTTTTTATTATCAGTACCATGGTGAAATAATTAGAAGGTGGCAGCACTACGGAATCAATTATTTTTTGCTCAATGCATGGTGAACTTCCATTATGTCAAAATTATTTGTTTTTTTTTGAGGTAATGCCACTTAAATACATTTTTAGTAGATGAAAAAAATTGTTGGCGTTGGTTTGTCGATGCTGACGAAAACCCCAAAAAGGAACGTGTTATGAATTATGGAGTAAACTTTGATTGAAACAAGCGTACCCGTGTTTCTACTAAGTAGAAATTGTAATTTATTTGTTATAAATACATCAGAAAGAATAAAAATGGTTTTTTTATGAAAACGAAGTAGTTAATCAAGAATAATTTTTCCAATTTCAAGTGATCTATAAAATTTTTAAAAGATTTGTAAAATACATAATCAGGGGCTAATTCTGGCAGTCGTGATCGAATACAACACAGCTGAAGGGTTTTATTTTATGTAAAGATGAACAAATTATGTGTAATTCTGTATACATACATATGTATGTTGTTTTGTGTGATGAGCTACCAGAAAATTTAAGACTAATTTCTATTAATTTTTTCTCATTAACCTTTATTTATAAGTTTTCAAGTAGCATAATTTCATGTCGTGCTATACTCGGCACATAAATCGAAAAGGGATTATCAAATTCTGTAAAAAAATTTTAATCTTCGTCCATGTAATTCTTTTTATAACGTTCATCTATAATCTTTATTGTTTATATTTATATTCAGTATAGGTATGCAATAAAACAATAATATTTTGGTGTGGTGAAAATCCATATTTTTGACATAATGGACTATTTTACACAAACAAATTAGCCTGTTTTTGTTGTATTGTTGTACAACAACTCCTAGTGCTGCCACCTTCTAGTAATTTCACCATGATCAGTACTACTCACCAACCATAGACCAGACAATGCTTTGTGTGTGTTTGTCAAAAATAATATAATACTGACCTGAAAACTACTGACTAGGTAGTTCTTGTGAAACCATATGTAGACATTTTTGCTTACCAATTCATGTCACAAAGACTTGAATTTGAGTAAAAAAAAATGGAAAGACATTTCCTAAGATTCCCGTTCGAAATTAAATAAGCATATTGTTTTAAGTCAATGGCCAAATAATGGCATTTGATATCGATCGAACTGCCTTGCTTTATCATCGATTATAAACGAAGATTTCGTACGCATAAATAACAGTAAAACGTAAATAAATGTAAAACGTAACGAGCAAACCCTTCATTCGCAATTGATAAACAGGTCGATATCGAGTGACGTGACTTTGGGCTAAAACTTTATTTTATTTTATAATTAACTATAGTTTGTGGTTTTCTTTTTAAATAAATTTTTAAATATTTTTTTAAGCTCACATGCCACATATGTATGTTGCAAATATAATCAAGTTGTTAATCGAGCTTTTTTATTGTTCTTTTCGGTTTTTGAAATTAAATGTATTTGTTATAAAAATGTAATACTTTTAAAAAAAATATTTTTTAACTGGCACCAGAAAATTTTTTTAAAAACTGTCATCTTAAATAATGAGCGTCTTATTCAAAAAAATATACCTTCAAAAAAAGAGATAAAAACAACAAACTGTAGCCTGATAAAAAACAAGTTAAGGCTTGCAGGGCTGCCAGATAGTGCGATTTCTCGCCAAACGCGGCGATTATGAAACGTGTTTGGCGGTTGGATTTTCCATTTTTTGCTGATTTTTAACATAACTTGGCTATTTTTTACCATTTATTTTATTTTAGTAATTTTTTTTTACCAAATTGTAATTTTTGGTAATTATTACTAAGTTAAAAAAAATTTGGTAACCTTTTTCACATGATTTTAGTTTTGTTATCATTTTAAGTGAATTTTATATTCAGTCACTATTTAAATTTAATAGTCTGTATGCAGGTCAAAACACCAGTAATGAAATCGATGAGGCTGGAGAGTACGAATATATGATCTCCATTTTATGTTATTTAACAATAAAATACAGAATCTAAACAAAATCAACTTTCGCCGACTTTTTTTTTTCATTTTTTGTATGCAAAATTTAATTTAAAAAAAATTAACCAAAACTGAACAAAATTGTCGTTTGGCGATTTTTGTCGATTTCTGACATCCGGTTTGGCGATGGAGCTCAAAAAAATCTGACAACCCTGAATGCTTTCCTACTCAAGTACAGACATTCAAACGATAGTATTATCGATAGTAGAAAATATCGATAGTATCCAAGCACTACCGAAGGCCCCAGATATGATGGGGATTTGGTTGGAATATATAAATGTTACATGTGCTCTGCGAATTTTTTGCTTTTGAAATTCAGCCTTACGGTCCGCAAATGGCTGGATATGAGCAAATAACCACGACTGCCTCTTATTAAAGCAATTAATCCGTTGGTGTGTCTTGGTGTATATGGCTGGATATTGGCAAGTGTCGAAATTCCCAAATCAGGTACAAGCATCCTGGTTATCAGAACACAATATTAGACAATATTTGGGAAGGCTTGGAGCAGTGCGATATTTACATAACTTTCAGTTCTTTTCGCACCATGGTCGTCACAGAGCACACAAAGGCGTCACGAGACAGAAAACATTGTGTTTTTCTGTCTTTTTCTTTGTCTTTGAAAGCTGCCCATTTTGTTTTGATCAGGCAATTTGTGTTGACTACCAAAAACGCCTTCTTTCTTTTCTTCGAAAGCTGCCCGAAAGCAAATGATTTGGTAATTTTTCTTAAGTCACTTTTTTCATCATTGTATGCTCTTACCATGGTGAAGGGTATATAGAAGTCGGCAAAGCCGAATATAGCACTCTTTCTTTTTTTATTTATCTTTCGCACAAAATGTATCTTATCAATACTATAAAGTGATGTATTGTTAAACATTTCAACATTTATTAGAAGGTAATTTATCAAATGAAGGATAAACCAATGTCCCTTTTGAATATTCACATGCCATCAGACAAAAAATAAAGAAAATAAACTTAAAAATCCTTAAACCAAAACTGATAAGACAACGACAACAACAATAAAAGAACAATAAAAAAAAAGAAAATCACCCTTTTACAGGTTGTCTATCTACTTTACCATAATAAATGGTTTTGCACCTTTTAACAAAAAAAATAAAAAAAATAAAACACCAGTAATCCATCTCAAATGTCCGTTTCAAATAAATACAATACAAGAAAAGTAAAACTCTATTTTGCATCCCTGCATACAAAGACAAATGTTGGGTAATCCTTTTTCAATACAATAACAATAAAACGAAAGGATACAGAAAGACATAAAGTTTACAAAACAATACTTTTGCAAAACTTAAAAGCCAACATAAACTTCTAAGAAATTTACTGAAGCGTTAAAACCATAATGTCAAAAAGTTTTTCGCAAAACTCTTGAAAAGTCCAACTTGAAAAAAGATTTCATAAAAAAATCCCTTCATGGTCAAAGGATATTTGAATTGACAGGCGTAAAAAAACTACGCACATGCACACAATTTTTGAATCTGACGAACAGCATGTAAGTTGTTTCCAAAACGAAATCTAATAGACCTTACAAATGTCAAAAGTATAAACATGAGTAGTTGTTGTTTTACACACCGCACAATATTTACGCAATGTTGCATTAACAACATGGAAGGGTTATGTTCGTTTTTCTTTTCTGTATCTTTTATCAACCAACAGGGCGGACACTTACTTAGCTGAACATTTCTCCACCCATTAGGTTTCTAACTTTAATTTTCTTAACAAAACCATTGCACACTGTTACCAAATCTACTTAACAGTTTGTGTTCGAAATAATGTTCTTTACAAAATGAATATGTACAATATTCTCGTAGTTGGAGTGCAGTTTGAGCTCTTTAATAAAAATGTAACAAGGGAAAAAGTAGAAATTCTTATTTGTAGGGACGGGGACGGTTTGGACACAGAGCAATATAATCTACAGAATAAGTATTAAAGTAACATATTTATCATTTAAAAAAAGTAATATGACAATTCTGGAATATCTCCAGAGTTCTTTCCGTCTTCAACATAATTCGCTAATTGGGCTCGGGACCAAATCCAAACAGACGAGGACTTTTACAAAAAACTTTTCCCATTGTAGCTTCAAGGTCAATGGTTTTTTTAACAAGCAAAATTGTCGTATTTTACCGAGTGAGTAGCACGCACTGATACCTGTTTGCTGCAGTGTTCATGCCGGCAGCATCAAATTTCCTCTTTTGCTAAAAATGGCACGTCGACACTGGTCAATGTCAATTGCTACAGAGCCATGATTTTAGAGATTGTTTGGTACCAACTTGACTTTATGAACTTGGGCGCTATGTGGTTCCAACAGGACGACGCAACGTTCCATACAGCGTATGCACAATCGAATCGGCAATTGCTTAAGCCTTCAGTACACGGAATGTAAAAAGCCACATGCGCATGTGGTTCTGACGTAATTTGGACGTCACTACAAAGCCACATTAGCAAGTTCGTGATGTGGTATGACGACAAAATTACGTCAGAACCACATACGAATGTGGCTTTTTACATTCCGTGTACTATAGGCTTTAGTCCGACGCTCGTGTTTTTTTCTTTCGGGTTCTATATCAACAACCTTGGAAGAGCTGGTATTCAATATCGAAAGCGAAATTTATTTTATTTTGGCCGATTTGTGCTTTCGAGTTATTAAAGAATTGGACCCAGCCTCGTATTAGCCTTTCTGAACGATGTCGTATGCCATAAAAAAGGTATTGATTGTACCTTCACTTGAAACAAAAACATTTTTATAATTAACCCTTTTCTAATTTCATTTTACTCAAAGTTTTCAGTTGTGGGTTAAGAAACGAAATGACTACCAGGATATCATAAGGAATTTTCCGGTTCATTTAATTTTTTTTTATCACATTATTCAGTATTTTTTAAATGTCTTACACTACTCTCAATTTTTTGCTTTGCTTAAGTAACAAAACATTCAATTAAGTAGTCGGAATACAGATGTGATAATGACTTTTGGCCCTTTATTCAGTGGCATGAATGCGGAATGAAAAAAAAACCATATTTGTATTATCTTGACTGTTGTATCATAAGTTTGGATACAGGTCCAAAAATTTTTTTATGGATACTAGAAGGTAACGCAACAGTTATTACCATATGTTTTTAATTGATATTTTTTTATATATCGCCACACCAAGCGAAAACTAGGCACAATTCATAATTCAAATATGTGTAGGAGAGGCAGAAAACTGGCTTAAAAAGTTCGGTTATAATTTTTTAATCAAATCGAGTTTTACAAATGTTAAAAAAGAAAAGTTAGGGAAGACAGTGACGCAAACGCAGTTTTCGTGGTCGCTAAAGATTTGATTTGTAAACCGGTTTATGAAACAAAAACGATTTTTACAAATTTGGAGTTGTGGTTGTCTATGATTTAGGGCTAAAAATCGGTGCAAGTTATTTATTTTATTTATTTATTAAGAGTAATTAATGGTGTTTTCTTTCTACAAAAAAATGTGATATTTTATTTAAAAAATGGAATTTTGTGTTCTTTTTTAAAAATGTTTTGCTCTCTAAAAGGGAAGCATGTTTTATTCTAAAACAATCACCCTTACTTATGGTATAAGGCATTGCACTTTTCACCCCGAATAAATCGAAAGTGTTGTTTGTGCCCTGTAAAAAAGGTGATATATGATGTTTATATAAGGGTTTTTTTTAATAACGTCGACGATTACCTCAAAGAGCAACAAAGCTACGCGAAAATTTTTATTATTTCAAACGAGCCATAAAATTGATAAAAAAGTCCTTAAAACTATAAGGAATGGAAAAAATTCGGTAAAAATTGCTAAATTTTGTAACAGCAGCATAATAGCAATGTCTAATTTTTTTACAAATCGTTAAAGCTGCAAAGAATCGCAACCCTTACAGATGAAAATCGTTATTATCGCTACCATGGTTAAAATTCGCAAAAATTTAAACAAACGCAAAAATTTATTTAAATCGCTAAATTAGTTAAAAAAATCAAAATATCCGAAAAAAACATAAAAAAGTTTTCAAAAATAGCGAAAATTCGCGAAAATTTTTAATTTTTCAAAGATCCCATAAAATTGATTAAAAGTCCGTTAGACTATTAGGATTAGCAAAAATTCGTTAACAATTGCTAAATTAGCGGAAATTCGCAAAAATTTGCTAATAGCGGCAGGATAGCAATGCCTAATATTTGCTAAAAATCATTAAAGCTCTAAAAAATCATAAAACTTGCAGTAAAAATCACGTCTATCGCGAACATGGCTAAAATTCGCGCAAAATTGCAATACACAAAAAAATATTTGTTAGCGCTCAATCGGGTTAAACACAAAATATCAGAAAATAATAAAAAAATGAGTTAAAAAATTAGCTATACTGATGAAGAACAATTTTCGTCATGTGTGGTCAAAACAGGGCATTTCACTTTTTCATATCTTGTGTTTTGTTCTTGTCAGCTATCAAATAGCATTATTACAGGGCTGGCACGACATTTTATACATGCACCTTTTTAGAAGGCGGTATTTGTTGCGTAGAAAAGAAAACATCGTAAGAGTATGTATTTGAACAATTACAAATTATATTCTTACTTACTTAACCGAGAAATAGTTACGTAAACTTTCAGCCTGTTGTAGTGGAACAGACCAGAGTTTCTGGCGGGAATCGAACCCGCAACCCCGCACTGATAGATTAGCTCACTACCAACTAGCCTACCATGGCACCCAGTGCTGCAACATGTTATTATTTTAACAACATATAATACATGGTACACTGATTAATAGTTGTTGAGATTAAACTACATATTTAGTTCAACTAAACCAGCGTTTAAGCCATTAGTGGTTTATTAGCCATTATTGTGCGTATGATAAATTTTAGTTTGGCTTTTGGATTATTTATATTTGATATATAAATCGGTTAAGTCTGATGATATTGCCGGCCTGTAAATGCAGCCCTGAAATCGAAACAACAATTGCCCGTTCGTAAGGATAATATCACCATATTTCTGACATTTTTCGCTAGTTGCTAAAATTATATGTAGATTATTTTGGCGCAACCTTGTCTTATTCCAGACTTTCGTGAATACCTATTAATACAGCTTCATCTCGGGATGATTTTAAGATCGGGAAAGTACAAACTGAGGGAATTTCTCGTACATGATTGTCAATTAGGGTGCACTAAAGATAAAACAAAATATTCTGAAAGACGAATTATACTAAATTTGATAAAACAAAAATACAAAACGGGTTATACTTAAAATGGAGGTCTACACCACGTGTTCTATGCGCACCATGCTTTCTTGACATTTTGTTAAGACACATTCAACGCATGCAGAAGTAGAATGTATACCTACGGAATAGATCCTTACAGACCAATTATAAAAAATTTACATAATACTGTACAAAATAAAAAAAGATTTAGACATCCATTAAGTTGCACTGATTAAAGTACAAAATAATTGTACGTTTAATGACATTAACATTAACAGAAAAATCAATAAGAAAATAAAAATCATTACAATGTTAAATGCATAACAAAAATTTTTTTATTTCATTTATCCATATTCAGAAAAATATTAAATAATAACTAAAATCTCATTTGCTTTAAACTCGAACTATTTTTAAATGATTAACTTTAAGCGCTATCTCTATTGCAAAATGTTTTTATTGTTAAAGGTGCTTAAAACCAAGGATTCTGTCTATATCAACAGTCTTTTTACCCGACTTGAAACGTTTTATTACGTCCAATATTAGTTCCAAACTAATAAATGTTCTTCTCATTGCACTCATTTTTCTACACAACTTCTTATTAAAAAGCAACTTCTACTAAGAATAACTTACCTAACAGAATTAAATCGGATTTGCCTTTTTACATACAAATAGAAAAATTCTTCACATGTGATTATGACTTCATCGCAAAATGCATTCGTATGTAGCGTCGCAAACCGAAATCATAAAAACGCAAAGCGGATTTAACCAATTTTTAAAAAGCGGACCACTAGTGTATATTTTTATCGATGGCATTTCTATAATTGTAGAATTTGAATTACTAATGCTTCTAATGACATTCACCTGGTTTGTGATGGGGGAGGAATTTTTTTGTTTAATTTCCAAAAATTTTTGTATTTCGAAAAATTTATTTTTAAGTTTTGGACTGTTTTCAATATAATTGTAAATATGTATTTCTTGTGTGTTTTATCGATGCCAGAAAATCGTCATAACACTATTACTTTTAGTCAACAAATCGTCAATCGACATTTTACTGTCATTTTCTCAAAAAAATTCTTAAAAATTACGAAAAATCGTCACATCTACCAAACCTGCTTGCCAGATTAAAGTGTTATAAACTTGATGCCAGATTAAAGTTTAAAGTAAATTTATTGACGGGTTTAAATCGTCAAAACATAAGTAATTCTACATCAAAAATCGTCAATCGTCATTTTGGTAAATTCTTCGAAAAAAATCGTCAAAATTACGTTAAATCGTCACATCTAACATCCCTGGATACTAACACCAATGTTTCGCAGAAAAAAATTCTCCTTATTTCTATTTCTATTACGATTTAAAATTTTTCTATTACGAAAAATTTTCTGGAGTTTTCTGGACGATGACAAGATTTTCAGAAGAAAAGCTAAGCTAAACGACTTCTGTTGAACTCTACTATCTAAAATGTTTATAACATAAGAGAAACGTTACAATGTTTTTTTTTTTGATGTTGACACGTTTTATTCTAACAAATTATAGCTGATTATCAAAGTAATTTCGTGGGAATACAAAACTTTTTAATTTGCAATATTTTGTTTATCGTGCTTAATTCCTAATTTTTATTAATGATAAAAACACTGAAATTTATTGTTGAATGCGCATTTCACTGGTTGCTTAGGCCAGAAAGTCAGAAAACTTCATCCACAGATTTTAGATTAAACAAATAAAACTGTTAAGCGAATAAGAATTATAAGCAACAGCTTTACTTGTAACAATATCAAAGCTTTAAAAAAAACAACAACAATTTTATTACATTTCCCACTACAATTGGTTGGAATTCTTCCAACATTAATTGTAGTTGTAAGTAGGTTAAGAAACGCAAACTGATTTGAAAATTTTAGTAATTTTTTAATATTATTCTTTAACAAATTTCAAGGGAATACAAAAAAATCTTCATGCAGTGGAAAAGTCCGGGAAATTAGGAGTACTTACAAATTGGCTTAAGTCAACTTAATATGCGAAGCGTTTAGGTGATCTTAATTTAGCAGTTGACCCGCAGAACAAAGCTCCTTTTTTTCTTCTGCCTTTCTGTTTCGTCAGTCCCGGCATAATTTCTTTCTTAATTGAAAATTAAACATTATTAAATTTCCCTCCATATCCTTTTAACGCAAAACATAAACACCAATCAATTAAGAAAAACATTACTTTTAAACACAACTAATCATGTTTCATTTCACTAACAACCCCACTTATCGGGAAACAACTGATGACCGACCGAGACAAGACATCAAATGTACTTCTGCGTTTCAAACGATCTCTTACATGATGAATTCCCCACAGTTTTAAATCAATTAATGTTAACAATTAAAAGATTTGTAAAATTCGTTGGTCATATATGGCACAACGCAATGTACCTGTATGTTACACTCAAATGCGTAGTGGATGCACGATGCAACGAATGTTTATTCGTTTTACTCCTCACAACATGCGGTAGGTCGTTTCACGATTCAATAACACACTTTTTCCTGTAACTTAAACAAAAATGAAACAAAATCAAAATGAGAAACAAAAGCTACAGGATCTCTTTCTCTACTTCAACTAAAATGTCCGCCTACTTGTGCAGAGCAATATGTTCGCCTGTTCGTTTTTATTTTGTTCAGTCATCAGTTTGTTGGTTAAAGTTTGCTTCAGCATCTTCCTTCCTTTATTGGGACCGGTGAAGGAAAGAACAAGCAAAAAAAAATTATGAAACATGATCATAAAATATGTTTGTTAAAAATTTTCGACAACTTTCTGACACCCCAACGCACAACAACAACGCACTACAAACGAATGCACTGAAATGTATTTTTCAATAAATGTTTCCTTTTGAAAAGTTTTTTTTTTTAGATTTTTGTGTAAAACGTTATTTGATACGTTAATATATCATAAATTGTTAAATACAAAATTAAAACTCTGTTAACTTGAATGTATTGATAACAATTGTAATTTAACAATTTATTTGAATGAAATATTACTTTTAAAGAGAAATCGTTACAAAAAAATTAATTAGTGGAAATATTTGTGAAACTAAATTTCTAAATTAAGTTTAAAATAGTTTTATTATCAAGTATTTTTCTCAAAGGCGGTTGGTGTACTTAAAATTGGCAGCACGGTTTTCTGTAACAGCTATTTTGACAGTTCTCGGCTAATTTGGGGTTGGGTTGTTTGATCATAGAGTTTCACTGGATCTAAACAATTTTGAAAAAATTTGTTTTATTTTTTTTTCTGTGGATGACCCCTACTACTGCACTGCATTGTATTGGAACTAGGAAAATAGGTTATGGGAAGGAGGATAGAGGGAGTAGTGTTTGTGATCATTCGACTTGAACCTATTCAAGTTGTAAGTGAGTGGGGAGACTTCAGCAGGAAGGATATTCCACATACGAACAGTCCAGGAAAAAAACGAATTCTCTCTCTAATGCGTTGTACAATTAACCTGCCAATCGACGACAAAATGATGGACTCTTGAGGAAAAATGTGTATTACGAGCAAACGTACGGGTTTCGGGAACCAGATCGCTAATTTCGTCAGAACACATCCCAATGTAGTAACGATAAAAGAGGCAAATACAACCCACATTGCAACGGTGCTCAAGGGAGTCAGTAGAATTGAATACCCTACTATCACCAATGAGAACATTTGCCCTCTCCTGCAAGCGGTCGGGAAGCTCCAAAACAGAACGCGGTCGGTTATAGGTGGTATAAATAGTAAGGAGATCAGATGGAGTGAAGTATATCCTACACCGTCTTAAAAATCCGAGGCACTTGAATGCTTCTTTCGACACCTTGAATATATGTTCTGTCCATCGGACATCACATTGTATCCTCATGCCCAGAACATCAAGAGATTCTGATTCCTCAATAATTATACCACCGATATATACAGATGATGCAAGACATCTTGTATATTTATTTCCGATTGTATGTTGCAATAAAATTAAATAGTGTGTTATTTGTGTTAATACAAAATACAACCAATACTACGATACTAGGGGTCTAGTGAACACACACATTAGATCTTCCGTATAGGGAAATTAGAAGCTTGATGCAAAAGTATTTGGTAGAGTCTAACCGAATGTTCGGGTCTGGGCTCGGAGTTCGTCACAAAGCTGTGTAAAGTTTTTTGTTTTAAATTCCCTAAGCTAATCCCACGAAGCTCTAGGCTTGTCTGCAGGAAATAAGCCAGAGTCTCTGGCAGCCACGGCACTGATAGCTCACTACCAGCTGACTTACAGGGGCACAGTTGACACTCGTTGTTTCGACAAAAACTGAACGAACGTTGTAATAATAATGTAAATTTCCTAATGTTAATTTCATTATTTTGGAAGCACCATGAATCAGCATGATATATAGAAGATCCAGAAGAACATGAAAAAACTGTTGACAAAAAGAATAAAATATACACGCAGAAAAAACACATAACGAAAAATTTTTAAGAATATAATTATTATTGTACCAAATTATTGCAACCGGCAAGCATATTATGGTTAAATTACTCGTTTATAAAAATCTGCTACTATCATGTCATGGTTAATAATGGCAATTGTATGTTAACCACTATTAATTATGTGGTTTCAAAAAAATATAGTTTTTTCCTCTTTTCCAAGAGGTGAAAAAGAACCATACTAAAATTCTAGTCCATTCACAAGCCTGAAGGCAGTAGCTGAAACACTTTACTTCGACCGAAGTATCAAGCATTAATTGAGAAAAATTATGTTTCTTTCACTAAATAAAATATAAAATGTTCAATACTTGTCTATGGAGTTTTGGCTCTTTGCTTACATGAGTACCAAGAAAAGTACAAAGTTTATCTATTTATATTAAATTGTAGCTTTACTGACTGACTCACTGGCTGATGCTTCATCGCACAGCCTCAACGCCTGAAGCTTAAAACTTGAAATTTGGACCGGAGGTTGGCCTCTCCCCAAATCCATCTACTAAGATTTTTGGAAATTAGAATGTTTAGGGGGTAAAAAAAGAGGAAAAACTGATAAAATTAGTAACCTTTTATTTTAAAAACTAAAATATATACAAACAAATTTAAGACCTATCGTTTTTCATTAAAAAAAACAAGCCCTTTTTGGGAGTTAATGGGTAAAACGTGTATTTGGGTATTTTTTTGTCACCCCATCTTTCTTTAATACCTCTAAACATGTAAATAAAGGTTATATTACATTCGAAACTTATCTAAAAATTACATATATAAAATTGGTACTTTTTTGAAATTCGAACATTTTAGGGGTTAAAATTTTAAAATTTGTTGATACTTTTTTACATAGGTACTAAATTATGTGCTCCCACCACAATATTGAAATTGTTGATACTCCAATACGGAGAAAAAAAATACCAAAAAGGAGAAACAGGGGAAATTTTATATCTTTCTTTTGCGTTCTTGTTCTACAACTGGTACTTTTTCAACCAACGGTAAAATTGGACCTAGAACCATTAAATTCAACATGCAATGTCCTGAGTGGATAAGAATCTATAAGAGGGAACTTTTTTATACTTTTTTATACTTTTTTATTCTTTTTTATTCTTTAACTGGTACTTTTTTATTCTCGATCTGGTACTTTTTTTAATTCTTGTTAATATTACAACGAAAGAAAATCGGTAAGAGGCCTTTTTTACTTTTTCGTTCTTTAACTGGAACTTTTTTAATTTAATATTTATTGTTGTTCATTAAATAAGAAAAGCGAACAGGTGTCTTGCACTTTTTGAAATTCGGCCCTTTCAGAGAGTAAACGGGTAAATCCTGTTTTTTAAACTTTTTCATCACGCTATCTATCTTTTATATTAATACAAAGAAATAAGAATTATTTAACATTCGTAACTTATCTACAAGTTCCTAATTTTTTTTTAATTTTTTCGAAAGATTATATTTCCATCTATTTTTTTTTCATCATACATCCTTAACGTCTGGAGCTAAGAAGTTGACATTTGCACCGGAGGCTGGTCTCTCGCCAAATCGATCCTGCTAGCATCATATCAGCCAAACTAAATATAAAAATAGCAATAATTGTTGTTCATTAAAAAAATAAAAACGGGTAAATTCGCATTGGCTTTGCCGTGATGCGTCAACTACGAGTTTATTTTTCAAATTTTTTTATATTTTATTTTTTAAATTTTTTCGAAAGTTTCAATCTAATATTTTGTTTTTAAAAATTTTGGATTTTATTATTCCTTTAAATTTTTCCAAAACCATGAAAATTTGCGCAAGTTTCTGGAGAAAAGTCAGATAAATTGGGAGCGTATCTGTTTTTTTTTATTTTATCAAATACAGTACCAATACAGAACATTTAATTACAGAGCAATTAAAACCTTTAATTCCTAAAACCTTTAAATCACTAAAAAATAATTCACACATAACAAAGCTCCTTAATGCAGTACTGTTCTACACTGAAAAAATTATGCTTCATAAATCGAATGAATCAATTTCATTAAATTTGTTTCTTTAATTCAATGAAATATTTCATTACGGAAATGAAAATTTACATATTTTATGAAGCAATTTTATTAACACTATGAAGTTGAGTTTCGTAATTTCGTAAAATATGTTCATTGGATTAATGCCAACTTGGAATTTCTTTTAAAAAAATTAATTCAGGTAATTGTTCGACATTATTTAAATAGATTTAATAGATTATATAATAAAGAAATAATGGTCACCGTATGCATAATTAAAACACACATCACAGTAGTACATTTCTTAAAAATTCCGAGTAAGAAGCTGATTTACTTCCAGTTAGCGGATGTTTGTTCCTGTTGCTGCTTTTCAACAAAAGCTGCTTTGCAGTGAAGATTGGATAGCTCCAAATTAGTCCCGACAATAATGTACTTTCCATGTTTATTTCCACCAGTTCACAAAACAGTGTATCAGTATAGACACATTCACCCGTATTCAAAACAAAAATTTAGTTACTGCATATCCCCTGATTAAGGATTTCTTATTCAAAACACTTTTAAATAAACTATGATTATCGGCTGATCAAAGACTTTTTAACTCCTGATTAACTGCTGTCAATTTGGGTTTTCTATCAATTGAATTTCACTAAAACAGATGTACAAATTTTTCTTAATCGGGCAATTTAAAAGTGTTTTGAATAACCTCATGACTAAATGGTGATTAAGCTTAATTAACATTTTAGGTGCTCACTCGATGAGCGGAGTATAGTCGGAGTACACAAATTTTCGTTTTGAATACGGCTGATTGTGTCCATTCAGTGTTATAAGCGCCGTGAGGAATACTCATGTTCAACTAAAGCAAGTATGCAAAAACTAGGCATTTGGAAACTTAAGAAAATAATTTCATTTATTTTTATTGCGTCCTTTATGTTTACGATTTAAATTTAATTAATAATTGACATCAATTCAAAAACTATTCTCTCTCTCACTCCTCTAAAAAAATTGCCCTGTAATTTATCATTCAATTCTTTCGCAGTCTTCCAAATTTTAAGTCAATTGTTCTCAATATAACAAAAGTTTCGAAATAAAATTAATGATTTAATATCTAAAAAACATGTAATTTATTAAAAATCATCAAGTCGCATACAATGTATCTAAACTACAACAAGTATCTCAGAAAAATTCGTCTGCTATAGAGTAAAATAAGAAAGAAAAATTTATTTGATGGACACAAAATAAATCATCAATTGACAAAACGATGGTCATCACCCCAAAAAAAGAGACCGAGACAAAAGAAACAGCATCATTAACCCAACAACAGGACATCACATTTGGCACACTTGAGATACTTACAAAGTCGAACTACAGGGCTCTAAATCTACTTATGACATTGACAGAACAAACATATTTCTCTTTTTTTTTATGGTAGTTTTTACATGAAAGGTGTGTACGATTGCTTTGGTGTTTGTGTAATTGATTATTATTTATTTTGAAAAGTTTACACACATTCTACGAGTTTCTAGATTAAAAGATAAGTATGAACAGATACATACATACACATACATTTTTTTTTTATTTATAAAAGATTTTAAAAAGATAAGATTTGTTGTAAATTTGTTTGAAATAAACAGGTGAATTTGTTGCGGTTTTTAATAATGGAAAATTATTTATTACTTTTTTAATTTATTCACAAAAAAAAATTATCTCTGTATATAAAAAATACTAGTGATTTGTGTTAATCTACTGCTTTAATTTGTCTCATGTTATTGCACACTATTTCTAATTTTGTTTCTCGCAACTTGAAAATTATCTAAAACACATGCCATGAATTATCAAACTCTTGAAGTTTTAGTTTCTTTTTTTTTTTGTTTGTTAATCGCTTAAACTTCTTATAACCTTTTGCTAAATGTACCATATAATTAGAAAATATACTACAAAAAAATAATAAAACGAAAAGAATAATTCTTGCTGTTGGTTAGTGATGTAAATCATTTTCTAAAACCCTGTCATTACCACATTCATCTTTGTCTCACAATAGAGTAAATATTTTGTTTTTGTTCCGCTGAAATAGGGTTTAGATAGCGTTAGTTTAAGGCTAAAATGGGCTAAAATAGGCACCAAGAATTACAGGGAATAAATTGAAGCGCAATAAAATTCGTGGTCTTCTTAAAGAATTTATGGATCATTTATACTAAGCATTTGATATTTCTTGCCACAACCATAGCATGTATTTAATTTGCATCAAAGCAAAGTTGCTCACAATCATATCTTTTTTGTCATGTTTGCTCCCTGTGACTGTCACTATTTATTGTGACCATTTTAAAATAAACTTATTTATGAGGGTTTTACACTATCACTCAAGTCTTGCGCACTTTGAGGAAAATTCAACTCTGTCATAATAAGTTGTTGGTGTTTTTTGAAAATTTTCAAACAATACTTAAATCAGAGATGCATTTTCATCAAAATACGTTTAACTATTGTGACAGTGTCTGACAAATTCAACCATGTAGACACAATTGCGCAGTGCGTTAAGAATGTTGAAGCATTTTACGAAAATGGACGTTCAAATGAATATGAATTCGTGCGCTTCGTGATTTTTTCTTTCACCTTAGTTGATTCGTTGACACATTTGGGCTAATGAGAATTTACAATTGTTTGTTGAAAAGCCGATGCATCAAAAAAGAGTGATTGTTTGGTGCGGTTTATGGGCTGACGGCGTCATCGGGCCGTATGTAAATTGACAGCGTTGAATTTCTTTTTTTTTTGGGTTATTTAAAATAAAAAGTAAACGCCAATAAGCCAAGAACAATTCAGGGGCTAAAGGATGAGATATTTCGGCACGATACCAACATTTAAGCTCAAATAGTTATATTTCAGAGTCATTGAAAATATGGACCATCGGTTAGAGCTATGCCACCGAAGCCGTGGCGAGCATTTGACCGATATTTTGTTTCACACATGCACGCAGAGAAAAATATGGTTGGGCATGGTTACTGCAACTACACTTTGTTTACTGTAACAAAATATTGTTGTCTTACACAAATAATTTTATTTGTTATTAAATATAATCAATATTACAGGTACTGTAAACATTTAAATGTGTATCGCAGTTATAAATTTGAATATTGTTGACTGAAAAATAATTATGTTTTTAACAACTAAATAAAGATAACTTTGAAAACATATTATATTACTCACAACCATATCATGATATTAAATAGCCATAACATGATAACTTTCGAATCATTTATCATAATATTTTTAAGATGCAATCAAAATATCTTTACTCTAAAAATAATTTGTTATCTCCATTTGCAACATCATTTTCAATCAGTTGTGTCATTTGTTTTAAATATGCCTATCGAATTATTAAATAAGTGAGTGAGTGGTTCAACAATTAACAAAATAAATTCATTAAAAAAAAAGTTTAAAAAAATTTAAAAAATAAAGAAATTGTATTAATATTAAAAAAAATTTAAAGTGCCACAAAATAAAAAATCGATGCAAAAAATAAAATTGTTTTTAATTGTTGTGACAGCACCACTGTATCATTATAAACTTGTTATGATCAAGGTATATTTATTTACACAAGGTAAACTCGTTGGCCCATATGTTTGTCAGCTGTTTACCTAAGTTGGAACACCAATGTCAAATTTCGTGTATATGAGCCAAAATTTGTACATGTGTGCGTTAAATTTATATATAAATATATGAAGAACATTTTGACAGTTCGGTTCCACTCGGTTATTTTTATAGAGCAGCATGTCTACACTCCCAAATGAGTCTACCTTGTGTAAATATACCTTGGTTATGATTAACATGACAATAATATGATTAAAACAAAAATATTATAACGTAATATCACGAATATATTTGGCCATAATATGATCCAATAATAATCGTAATATGGTGACTAAAATCATGAATCATAATATGTTTCTCTTAGAATATGTTTACCACAACCATGTTTTTTCTTTGCGTTTAATAGTCATAGTTCATTCTCTCACAATAAAAATATTTTTATAATTCTCTGAAAACTTTTTGTTTTACTTACAATTAGCATCGTGCGTTTTGTTAAGACCACCCTGATATGCTGTAATTTTATGAATGTGATATTCATATAATAGAAGACTTTCTGAATTGCCTAATTGTTTCGTTCTTTTGCATCATACTAGCTAAGCCCGGTTCTCTTTGCTCACCCTACTAAAATGAAATAAGTAAAAAACAGATCTCGCTTATTAATAACAAAGCGATTTTTTCCAAATTATAAGCTTCTACCATTATTTATTGAAAGTGCTTTGTATTAATAACCAAACTATTTGTTCCAAAAAACGGATTATTCCAAGGTATTGTTGCTAAGCAAAAGATGTTGTTCGAAATTCCTAAGGCAGCGTTGATTAGACAGTTCTAGCTCTTTAACAAGGAGCGAGTGTATAATTCTACCAGATTATGCACACAAATTCCATGTTTTGTATATGCACATTTCTCTCATTCTTTTCTGTATTTATGAATATCATTTTCTTAGTCGATCCAACGATGTCCGTCCGTCCGGCTGGTAGGTTTATTTTATTGTTGTCCTACTCAGGGCCAGTTGATAAACGTATTGTTAGTCACCCAGTGCTTAAGATATGCCATTGATTAGGCCTTAGGACAGGTCAACATTAACATCTTTTACATCTGTGATTCCATTTTGTGGAAGCTACAGTTTTCGACAATTTGCCACCACGCTGCGGTGTTGAGTAACATGTTGCCTTAAAACTTAACTTTAGGTTCCTAAAATAGCCAACTTTAGTTAATTTGGCCAACTCTGTATGAATTTTTTCGTTTGAGTTAATAGTTTACTATCTACATATATATATGATATTAAAATACTTTTATTTTTTATACTTAAACATTAAACTCTCTGTCCATTAATAACTATTTTACTCAGAATCATAAATCTATTTATATGACAAACTTCTTTAAACAAAAAAAACTCATACATATGTATATCATTAACAAAAAACGACAATATCATTTGAAATCAAGACCCAAAAATAATCGGCTTAAAAAATACTTAACAGCTTCTGAATATAAAACATTTGGAATGAATTTAAACTCCAAAAAAAAAAAACATTCCACAGCAGATAAAATAACGACGATCATAAACATCAAATCGAATTTAAAATCTAATCAATCAAAATTATATGTCACTTATTTAAAATTTTCTTAGTTTCAGTTTATTTAAACAAACATCAAACATAGACGGTTATTTATGACAGTCGTAAACTGTTATGACAAAATGTTGGACGGTCCGAACAAAAGATTAATTCACAAAGAGAGATGGATTTTAAAAATAACCCACCATTTGAAAATGACACTGACAGTTGTTTAGAAAGATGAATAAAGCTGAACTGGGAAAAAATCATTTATTACAAAAAAAAAAAAATAAAAAAAATTGATAATATCTAATAAAATTCGTTAAGGCCTTTTATGTCTCTGTAACTACTTGACGATTGCAACAAACCATGACAAAAGTCATCTCTAAATTGAAAGTAAAATACTATTAAAAGGATTTTGACACTGACATTTGAAGAGAAGAAAAGTAAAACCTACAAAACAATTACCAGTAAATAAAGTAGTTGATGATGTAATAAGAGTTCTTTATATGAAAAAACCCGGTAGATCATGAAAATAAAGTTTAAATCAACACATAGACATTTTTTATTTAAATATATTTTTCCATTTCATATAAAAAGGTGTTTCTATTATTTTGTTTTTGTTTTGCTAAAAAAAATTGTCTTTTGTTATTAAGCAAAGGGAGAGACTAAAGCAAAACAAACGAGGGTTGTCTCAATAATTTTTGAATACATAACTACATCATTATAAAACTTAGGAGCAGAATATAAGTTATTAATATTTTCCTTTAATATTTTTTATTTGAATTTCTGCACTTATAAAAATAGTTTTCTTAGTCGATCAAAGATGTCTGTCCGTCCGGCTGACAGGCTTATTATGTTGGGGTCTTATTATCTTGGTACTTAGATTAGTTTTGCTCAAAACCCATTAAATTGCAATCACAATCCTTTTACCAAATGTTATTAGCATCGGTCTATATTCGACCATAGCTCTCATAAAAATACAACTCCCGAAAATAACTGATTATGCCACAACTTCCACATTAACATAGACATATTAATTGTCCAGAATTACTTGTACAAAAGCTTTTAAGTCTCGGCAAAAAAAAACCCAGTATTGACCATAGAACCGATATAAACCCCCTTCCCTGAAAGTTTTTTAAGACAAAAAGTCTCAAAAATATGTAGATATCTAGATAATATTCAGCACAAAGAACTTTTATATGGATCTTAACCCCATATTATAATTTTGGTTTGTCAAGGCCCATTTTTCCCCATGGGTCCCAAAAAGGATACACTTTCGAAAAATTTCACACAACCCTCGTTTTAGTATTGGACTTTTTGACCACCAAAATGTACCTTTATTTAGTCTCTAATGGTGTTTTCTTTTCTACAAAAAATGTGCCTTTTTTTTAAAAGAAATGCAATTTGGTGTCTGTTTCTTAAAAATGTGCTCCCCAAAACCATGAGTTTTTTAGAATAAAGCAAGCCACCCTTTTCGGGAGCAAAATTTTTAAGAAAATGTCACCAAATTGAATTTTTTTTTT
This sequence comes from Pollenia labialis, assembly GCA_949318255.1. Lineage (NCBI taxonomy): Eukaryota > Metazoa > Arthropoda > Insecta > Diptera > Polleniidae > Pollenia > Pollenia labialis. The sequence continues at coordinate 94,947,006 of OX439142.1, read as the reverse complement.
AAAAAAATGCACATTTTTTTGTAGAAAAGACAACACCATTATTTTGTTAGCATTTTCTACAATCAATTAAACTTTTTTTGAAACAAAATCACAATCTTTGTATTCGTTAATGTCTCTTGATCTTTCACATTTAATTTGATTAATTATTTTGTTGTGTCTAACAAAATTTCTTTAAGTGTACGTTTGTCTATTTTTTCTTTTGTGAGTTAAAGAAAAGGCGCGTATTGTTTTGCAAAACTCCAGTTTTTAATCTTTTAATAATATTTTTAAGTTTGCTAGTTATTTGAGATTTTATTTAAAAAATTTTCAAAAAAGTGAAGAAATCATTAGTCAATTTTTTATTTATTAACGATTTATTTATTACTTTTGGATATTTTGTAGGTTGTATTGAATTTCTGTTTATATTTTGTGATTGTCAATTTTTAATGGTTGTTTATGGAAAGAAAATATTAATTGATTTCTTTTCGGTTAAACCAAAATTGTCAACACAAAAATAGAATCATAAAGTTTAGAGTACAATTTACTTAACACACAAAAATAGAAAGCCTGAAGCTAAGATTTAACTTACCATAACTAAAAATGATTACCATCACTTATCTAAGAATATGTTTTTTCTTTTTAGGTATAGCAATAGAGTCATCCAAATCCTAAAACACAAGCAGATCTACTGTAAGTAAGAAATAATACATTATCAATGAAGGTACTATGGACCTATAGGCAGAAAATTTATTTATCTTAACGTTATTTTTGTACAGAAACCTAAAAGGAATTTACAAAAATTCCGGATCTGAAGCCTTGGTTAGTAATAGATTTCTAATAAGAAGAGAACGAATAAAATATATGGTGGCAGCATAATAATAAAAGAAGTAGCGGATGATAATATGAGACCAAAGTCGCCTGTTATACAGCCAGGTCGTTCCCATTACAATTCCCTTCAAATCGAACCCACAGCCCAAGACAGCACACAATTCGCCTAAGAAGCTTCTAATTAGCCATCTCAGCCTGCTGTTCTGCAGCCTAGGCCAGTGGCGTAGAATATGCTCAACTGGCCCCAACTATTCTGGGTCCTCACACAAACTGCATAATCTGACAAGTCAGGTCCTATTACCACCGCCATTCTGCCTATCATGCAGTGGTCCGGTATAATCCATCATGGTCCTAACGCAGGCCTTACTCGTGCCTAGCATTGAATCCGAATCGGTCTTCCTACAGTCCGTTCTGTCCCCTTAAATCAGATTAGTTCCGCTTAGAACACATTCCCTTATCTGCCCAATATAAAAACCCGTTGAAGCCTGACTGTCGCCAAAGAAACATCCATTTCCATTTCATCCACCAAGCTAGAGTTCACATAACAGCCCATCAATGACTTAATAGCCTGGCTGACCTCCCAAGCTTCAGCAATGTTGCCACTTCAAGCAGCGTTTAAAAAACTGCAGTCAAAGCAGAAAAACTGCCAATTCTTCATTTGCCTTTGGACTAAATAAAACTGTTGCTTTTACTCTTGATTCATTAAATATAAACAGTCTCTGCCAAACCAACTCAACAAGCGAAAAGTTGTAGGCAAATTTTCGTTTTTTGTTCGATAGTTTTTGGTTTCGACTGCAGTTTTTTAAACCCTGCCTGAAGTACACTGCAGTCGTCGGGAAACGTATATGACTTTCTAATGAAGATTCACGGACCCGTGTCTCCCATATTCAAGCTATCATTGGAAATAGCCAATCCCTCATACAATTTGCTCTGACCTAAACAGCTCTCCTTGGACGGTAATTTCACCCGTGGCAAATGCCAAAAATTCATAATCTGTAGAGCCGGGTGAGCGCAGACGGCAACCACCAATACCAATTTCACCCAAAACCCGCTAGTAACTCTGCGCGAAATTTCCTAACAGTCTTTTAGTATAAGAACACTCCTGGCAGACATTTTCATCACATAGTGATCATACAGCCATCCAAGTACTGACGGCCTTAGTTTCCATTTCCTACCTTTTGCTTATCTGTAAGCATTTAAACCCCTCTTTAGTCTGTCCTGAGCATTCCTTCTCCAAGCCAACTTACTGTCCCGAAAAACTTCCAGATACTAAGCACTATCACACAGCCTAAGCTCTACTCATCCTAGTACCTATTAAGATTCTTCACCTTATACCTTCTAGTTCGGCTAAACTAGTGACCACGAAAACCCAACAACTGGAGATATGGTAACCATATGGACAAAAAACGCCTTAAAACACCAAGTCACCCCTACGCAAATATATGCAACTGTGCTAGACATACGGCAAGGCCTTAAAGTTCAAGGAGTTTAAAAAGGAGGTTCCAACGTCAGTGCGCGATTAACCGAAGACTTTTAAAGAACAGAGTACTTGTGAATTTTAGGAGGGTATTTTTGCTAAAGTACCAAAAAGGGAATAAAGTTGCAATAAATGGAGGGGAATTACACTTCTGAGTATGGTAAACGAGATTGTGTCGCATATCACGCCAGGGGTCCAATCACCGCATACGATATCGAGCAAAATTGATCGAAATTATTTATTTTGGTATCACGACTCTCGATATCGAATGAAATTTATTGAATTTGAAATAATAGCATTCGATATCGCGTAGCTCGACATTACATTTCTCGAGTTTTCATTCGATACGTCAGTGTCTATCGTATGCAAAAACATTTGATAGTTTATTCGATACGATAGTATCGAAAGCGGTGATTAGACCCCAGAACTCTGCCCGAAACAGGCTGGCTTCCGGCCACGAAACTCAAATATTTTGGCCAAATGTGATATACAACTTCGACGTGTGGACAGCCACAAATCAAGTTCCTCTGCGCACCAAAATACCAAGACATATATGGAGTCGGTGGGTCTTACACACATAAACTAGCAATGACCTAACAAGGGCAACCCTTGATTGGAGCCAACAGGGTACCAGAAGAAGATTGTTATTGTAAATACAACAGAAATAAATATACAATTAACTACACACATTTACTTACAATATAACATTAAAAGAAAACCTTAAGTACCTTCAAAAAACACAAAAAAAAGCGCCAAAATAGTAAAATAGACATTTGTTAAAATGACGGCCACAAATCGAAACAAATCAAAAAATACCCTGCAACTATTGAGAGACCAACAAAGTCCCAGTCAGACTCTAATATGATAAATTATTAGACATTTATTTAATCAATTTAAATGTATGTTTTTGTTCGGTTGGCAACTGGTTCCAGCCAGAAACGTACTTTCGTACTGACCCAAGATTCATTTCATGCCGGACACCAAAAAATGAAGGAATAAAATATTGTATTTAAACAACAATACAACATAATTTAGAGACATTCAGCAATTTATGATTTTTTGTTTATTTTGAATTTTTTTCGTTTAAATGCAGACAAATCAAAATAAATTATTAAAAATATTGAAAGTTTTCCTGCTAATGTTGCCGGCTGACCTGGTTTGATAAATGTTTGTCAATAAAGAATAACAAAAGGTGGATGGACTTTTGTCTGGAAAAAAAATTAACCAGAAAGTTGATTGAATAACCACCTGATTGTTGTTTTCTTAAAAATACACAAATATCTTTAAAATTTTTAACTTGTTAATTTATTTGCCAGATTTTTTTTTATTTCGTTTTGTCCGCACTTAATGACACATCCATGCATGGGACAGTAAAATTTTAAAATTATTATTTAATAACTGTCAGTCTGGGCTGTCTGTTTTGGTGCCGTTGCTTAAGTCCACCTTGAATCCTTGAAGCATTAACGAACGTATAATCTTCTGATTTCATGTATTTTTTTGTGTGGTCTCTGCAAATTATCTCGCTTAGGAACTGTGATGGATTTCTCTCAAGGCACCAACCTGCCAAGCTGTAAAAAGGCAAACAATAAAAAAAAAACACAAGAATAAATTAAATAAATCAGTGCAGAAAACTAGTTTTTTCATCTCCTCTATTAACGAATGTGACAGTGAGGGTTGCCATATTAAGGAATATACGAGCTGGGATTAAGGAAAGATCTGATGTTCTTTGCGAGTCACGTGTCTTTTTAACTAGTTTCCAGGATCCCAACATTTCCAGTGAAGAAGAATTATGGTTCTTCCAATATGAATTATGAAATTATTTTTCTTAAATCGGTTTGTTGTTTTTGTTGTGTTGTAGCAGCGATACTTGAAGAGCAGGGGCCTAATTCTGGCAGTCGTGATCGAGTAATTTATCGATTCTAAAGCATCTAATTATTTCAGTCCATACAGAAGGAATCGGAATTATTTTTTCGGTTTTGCTGAATTGACAATCGTTGGGAATCGGTTTGAAATAGCACTCGTTGTGCATTATATACTAGTAGGGCATAAGATTTAGAGCATTTCCTGTCCTATATCTTTTGGGGATGCAGATGGTTCATAGCGTATTATGATACTAATTACGCTTTAGGCAGGATCAAAGCTCTGCCTTGCTCGTCAGTGGCCAGCTTATATTGGAAAAATGTGATTTCATTTAATCGCTTAAGAATTTGCACAGGATAGCTTTAGTTGAAAGCGATAATTTGTTATAAATACTGAACCAACTGAATCTTATATAGACCATCTACACTAAGAGAAAAATGACGATCTAAATTTAAGAACAAAATTCTTGAATTAAGATTGTAGAAATCTTCAGATTTCAATCTTTAAGTTTGGTTAGTGAGATTGACATTCTCAAATTTAAGCACGAATTCTAAATTTTTAGAATTCTTTTTAAAAATCAATCTTAATTTTAAGATCGTTTTCTTGAAATTAAGAATATATTGTTAAAGTCAAGATTTAATTCTTTTTTTTTCAAAATTAAACACTAATGAAAGCGTGTGTGTAATAAATTGTAAGACGCTGAACAAAGAAGACTTATTTACAAAAAAAGTTAAAAATAAAAATTAAATTATTGTGAAACGCAATAAAAAATGGAAAATCAGAAAAAAAAGAAAAAAGTTTCAATTTTTATATTAGTGGTGTTTTTGTCGATCGCTATAAGCGCTTAGATAAACTGCTTCGAAAAAAACGACACAGCCGCGCCGCTTAACTAATTAAACTTGGTACTACTTTTATTTTTTTACTATAATTTGGCATCACTTTGCCACTTTGTATAGAAAATTTTTAGTTATCGATAACTATACAATTTTCCATACAAAATTTAAGTTATCGATTCATCGATAATTAGAAAATGTTCTATAGAAAATGTTAAGTTATCAATAACTATACAATTTTCTATAAAAAATGTTAAGTTATGGATACATGAATAACTAAACAATTTTGTATAGAAAATTTTTAGCTATCGATAACTATAGAATTTTCCATAACAAATTTTAAGTTATCAGTTCGTCAATAACTATACAATTTTTATAAAAAATTTTAAGATATCGTAACATCTAATATATATTTATAGATACTTTTCAGAATATATGTATTACCATTTAATTTTGAATAAAATTTTGTAATTACAAAGCTTCTTTATTTGCTAATATTTCTAATAACTCCATTCTTTTTGTTTCTCTTTCCTCTATTTTTTCTAGTTTTTCTTGGATCATTTTTTTATGTTGTTATAGAATGAATCTTTTTGTTCGTGTTTCTTCTTCATTGCCTTCTTCTTCAAGTTTATTTTTTATTCTAGATATTGTTGAAGAGCAGTTTTGCGTTTTTCCCCCTTTTGATGAGTCCGAAGTCTTGGAACAGCGCGGTTGTTCATCATTAGAGATTTCAACTGTTGCTGTGACTTGATTCTATTCTCTTAATGCCGTTATGGGTTCGTGACCTAATTGGAGGGTGTGCAAATTGCAAGTAATCGGCTTGTCGCCCAATATCTCCTCCATTTGATCCATAAAAGGGGGGTTGCAAGGAGATGCTCCAGTTTGCCTTGAGTTCTTCTTGGCCGATTTATACGAACTAAGCAGGGTTCTCATTTTTGATTCAAGAGCAGCTGTAGTTGTATTCGAATACTAAAAAATAAAGAACTGTTAAAACAATTGTAATAAATAAATATCGGAGAAAAAATCTTACGGTCAGCCCTCGATCAATCATATCTTCTAGGACATGTTGATATGCGAACTTCTTTTTCCGAGAGTGAAGAAACTCATCTTTTCTTGCAAAGTAGCATGCAAGAAATCCCACCGTCTCTTCTCGGGTCCAAACTTTTCGTTTTCTGTAAAATTTTCGTATATTTATTGAAAAAAAAATATCAATAAAAATAAACTTACGCTTTCAATTCCTCGGTAATTTTTGTAATATTTTTTGTTAATTTATGGAATGTCATTTTGAATTTTCAATAGATAACGTCAACAGATAAAAGTTTTCTAACTTGGCAGCATTTTTATAAGTGCTTAATTGTTAAGCACTTTTAAATTTTACTGCTTAGCTAAGCGGATATAAACAAAATTTTGTATGAAATTTTTATATTCGCGTCGACAAAAACACCACTATTGTTATTATGTAAAAACCAAGGGCCATCTATCAGGTCTGCTTACTTGTACAAAAACAAAAAACGATTCTTTTTAGTTGTCAAAAATTAACTACCACATATACAAAGCAAAAGGAAAAACGTGTATGTGTGGCATACCATAAACGTATACAAACGTATACATGCACATGTAAGCACAATGTAAACAACTTTTGACAACTAAAAAGAACATAAACAATGATCATCAGGCTTCTTACGCAGACCTTTTCAATAGGCCTTGGTAAAAACTAATTATTATAACGATAGACCATAGTGCAAAGGGCTGGAGGTCAATAGTACTAAATATTTATAATAGATTTGTTATTACATTTGCAACACATAAAAAATAAATAAATGATCCATAAATGCAATTAGTTATCGAATATCAACTTTTACTTAATAGTCGGGGTTTGCTAAACATAAATGTTTGCTCTTTAAAGCACTGCACCAAAATTCAAAATCGCGTCATTCTCTTCTTCCAAATCCCTACATTGGACTGGCAACCCTTTAAACCATGGAGCTAGTCTCAGCAAGAATTTGTGTTGCACAAAAATATTAAACGTTGCAAAATGACATTTTGAAAAATATACACACAATACATAATAAGAAGTTTTCTCTTTCGATATTTGTCTGTCATTTCACAAAATATTAATGCCCAATTTTCAGGATAGTATTTAAATCTATATTAAGTTAATTTTCATATAAACTTAAATCGTATTTAAATACAGATTGATTTTTTGAGTTTTATTTGAAAAGTCTTATTTAATTAAGATAAAAGAACGGTGGCACTACTAAATACAAAAAGATATCACAAAAAAGTTTATTTATTTGCAAGGTGGTCTCAAAAAACAGCTGAATGTTATTGTTTTGTCTGTTGTTGTTGTGATATTGAAGCCATCTTTCTAAAATATTACAATGGAAACTGAAGTTGAAATTAAGTGCAACATCTGTTAATTAAGTTTGATTTAAGTATTTAGTGAAGAAGAGAATTGTGTATTTAAAACGATTTTAAACATAAATGTGTTTTAATATCAATCCTGAAAATTGGGCATAAGCAAATTATCTTAAAGGATTGTGATTAAGGTTTTGAAAACATTAATTTCTCAAATAAAATTTCTACAGACAATTTAAGCTGTCACTTTGAAAGTGAATGTCGCATAAAACTTGTAAACATGACAATTTTAAAGCTTAAACAATTTTTGTGAAATACAATTGTGATTCACAGATTGACATAAAAAAATTTTCGCTCCTGGAATGGGGAAGTAAAAGTAAAGCATAGTCGGTTAAGCCCGATAATATGATAACCTACACCACAGTACTAGTAAATAACTTTTCAAGACTGTACCCTATTTTAGACCCATAGTGGATGATGGAGCCGCAAAATCAAAATTATATTGTTTTAGTTTTAAATTCATATAAGAGTTCTTTGTGCAAAATATTATCTAAATATTTACTTCTGTGTTTGCCATCTTGTTTGTCTTTATTTTTGGAGAAGTCTTTTAAATAGAACCTTTGGTCAATTCTGGACATACCAGCGCAACATTTTGCCATGACTTAGTAGCTAACGGCGTAGGGAAACAGCTCAAATATAGACCGATTCTGGTCTGATCACCTACCAATAAAACTAACATTAAATGTAAACAACTTAAGTAGCTCCACCAAAATCATAAATTTATTGCCAAAACTATACTGGCATAACAAAGACAAGCTAAGATATCAAGCAAACCTTAATGCAAACTTACAAAATCAAAATACGAATAATACTTTAAGCATAATAGAGTTGTCAAATATAATCAAAACGTCGGCCGCAATACCAAAAACCAGAAAATTTGAGCCCAAAAACAAATGGTACAACCATAAGTGCAACGATGCTAGAATATTGGCTATGGAGTATTTGAATAAATTCAGAGCTACAAAAAGTATTGATGATAAAGAAAATTATTTACAAAAGCAACACGATTATAAGTATATATGCAATCAAAGTAAACAAATATATTTTCAGCAGTTGGCAGAAAAAATAAATCAAATTAATGATAGCAAACAATGGTGGAAGTTTGCCAGAGAAGTCCGTGGTCAAAATTATCAAATCGGAGCTAGAATATCAGCATTGGATTTTAAAGAATATTTTACAACTTTGTTAAATCCGCCTCAATGTTCTCAGATGTTTCATTATGCGCCAATGCATATCAGAGATAACAAACTTGATGCTGACATTACATTAGAGGAACTAAAATTAGTCCTTAAAAACAGCAAACTTAACAAAGCCCCTGGTGAGGATGGAATCACATATGAGTTTATAATAAACGCTTCAGACGAATTTCAGAAACAGTTAGTTAAGTCTTATAATTCAATGTATTGTGATGCAAGCATTGATGAAGTGTTTTGCAAAACCGTGGTATTCCCAATATTTAAAAAAGGTGACCCCAACATGCCAGGAAACTATAGAGGTATATCCTTCATGAATTGTGTTGCAAAAGTTATGATGGGAATTTTAAACAATCGTTTATATAATTGGGTTGAGGAAAATAATATATTAACAGAATTTCAGGCGGGATTTAGAAGAAAATATTCCACAATCGATAACATATACAACCTTGCAGGTATTGTAAACATAAAGTTAGCCGAAAATAAAAAAGTATACGCATTTTTCGTCGACTTTAAGGCAGCTTTTGACAAGGTCGCCAGAAAATCTTTAATATTCAAACTCTATTCAATGGGCATTTCTTACAAATTTGTGAAAATGATTGAATCAATCTATACTGACACTAAATCTGCTGTGTGGAATGGCGAAGAGCTATCAGATTACTTCCAAACAACATCTGGTGTTAAACAAGGATGCTTATTATCCCCTCTTTTATTTTCTCTCTATATCAATGATCTGAATGATTATCTTGGTGGTGGTTTGCAAATTGATGACCTTAAAATCCGTCTCCTCATGTACGCAGATGACATTGTAATCTTATCAGATGATATAAATACGTTGAAAAAAATGATTATTAACCTGGAAAATTACTGTCAATTATGGAACCTTGAGGTGAACTTAAGCAAATCAGAAATATTAGTTTTTAGAAAAGGCGGTAAATTGAGTAGAAATGAAAAATGGCAGTTTCAAGGAAATAATATAAAGATAATCAATGAATACAACTACCTTGGAGTAATATTTACACCTAAAATGAAATTTACTAAGCACGTAGAAAAAAGAAACGCACTAGCTAAAAACGCTATTAATTCCACCTGGAAACACTTTATTTCCAATAAACAAATTCAGCTCAGACAAAAATGGAACCTGTTTTTAGCTGTATGCAGGTCGATCCAAACATATGCAGCTCAAGTTTGGGGTTTTGGTTATTTCGAAGCGGTTGATTTACTACAACGATACTTTATGAAAAAAATTTTAAAATTGCCTGAGTTTACACCTAACTACGCATTAATGCTGGAAACGGGGGCTGTGCAAAATCATTTGTACTCCCTAGAACTACACCTACAGTATATATCTCGGGTTATGTTTCAATACCAGCCTAATAGGCTACCGTTTCAAATCACTCATATGCTAATAAGGAAGGATTTGTTTTGGGTTAAAGAATTGAAAACTATTGCCAACAACAATAATACTCCGTGGTCTGTTACACAGCCTGATGAACATCATTGGTTTGCACAAAATAAGCTATTGCTAAGCAATATTAAGGAAAATCATCATAAGCAATATTTACACAGTCAAGCAGTCTCTTCAAGATTATATAAATATCTCGATTATACCAAGGGTCAATGCTACATCCTTGATACTTTAAATTTAGAAAATATAACGTGGATTTTTAAGGCCAGATGTGGACTAATCAAATTAAATTACAACACTTTTGGTGCAGTTGATGATGACAAAGTATGCAAACTCTGTAATTTGGGTTCGATGGAGACTTTTGAACACTTCTTATGTGTTTGCCCTGTTCTTAAGGAATTCAGATTAGCGAGTTTTGGGAAGCCCATATTACAGCATATGGAAATGATACAAATATTAAATGGTTCAAATACTTCACATTGGGGAAAACTAGTTTTATACTTAAAAACATCTTTAGAATACAGAAACTTTTTGGTACAAGAATTTAATTAAATGCTTTGTATTAATAATTATTTTTAATTATTTGGTTAATCGACAGACATTTTTTATAAAATATTGTCGAAATTTATTACTTTTCCACTTTTTGTTTACATTAAATATATATGAATATATGTAAATTATTTTATAAATTTAATTTATTGTAAATAAAGAAACTACTACTACTACTACTATAGACCGATTCCAATGAAATAAAGTAGAATAATTTAGACTGTAAAAACATATATTTGGACCAGTTTTATTGTTAATACCAACCAACATGATAAGATGGCTTATGGGTACAAATACTCTATTCCGGAAAGAATATTGGATGGGGGTGAATTATAGACCGATTGTAAACATTTAAAATAGGGTTGTTCCTTATGACAACTTAAAGTCACGCACCAAATTTTTTTTACTCATCCTTTTCACTCCAAAGTCTTTAGTTTCAATGAAAATATTTCCTCTTTTTTTTGTGTAATTATCTGACAGTTTTAAGTGCCATTTATTTAGTGTGACTCCCCTTGTATTTTTTTCTTTGTATTTACTTTATTTGTTAATTTATATGTTTTTAACCCCATATTTTCGTCTGCTAATATTTTTTTATTTCCTTTTAATATAATTATTTGTCACAAAACTTTTATTTAACCCCTTTATGCTTTTTTGTTTTTAATTTTGATGGCTGTTTGTTTAAAGGACTTTGCTGCAAGTGTAATTTTTTCTTTGTTTCTTCTAGTTTTTCTAAGGAAACACGCCATTTTTATGCAACTTATTGTTCGTTCAACTACCTGTAATTATGGCAAATTGCTTTGCGGCATTTAAAGAAACTTTGTCGTGATACTTTCGATGGTGTCATTGAAGTTTTTGTGTTTTTTTCTTTAAATATGTTTAAGGTTCGTTTTGCAAAATGTCCTCTTTTTTTCTTTTTAAATTTTTTGAATTAAAGTCATGGTGATATATTGACGTGTAGTCAAAGAAAAAAAATATGTGAAGGGTAATATTTCTAAATGTACAGTGAAGTGGAAGATTTTTCGCCACTTGCTAAAATATTACTACTCTAGTGGAAAGTATGCAATTTTAATGCATCTAAAGTTTTCTACAGAAGGTAATTTTATATATGAAGATTTCTGCCAAAACAAAATGTTACCGGACATTTTTTTAAAAAACAAACACAATTTCTATAAAAATGATTTTCTATAAAAAAATACTCTTATACAGAATAATTTTAGCTCAAATTATTCTAAAGGAAATGCTATATCGGAAGATTTTCTATAGAAAAAATTCTCATAGAGCAGAAATTTCATAGAGGGGACATTTATAAAGAAGATCTTCTTTGAAAATTACTCCTACAGAAAATTAAAAAAAAATGCTTTTATTCCAAATATTTTCCATAGAAAATGCTTGTATATAAAGAAGTTTTAATAGAAAATGGTGTAGAGAAACCCTTGTTTTAAATTAGCTTGCAATAAATTATTTTTTAATTTTTTGATTATTCTAATTTTTATTTTTGTGATTAAACGAACTGATTTTATTAAAATATTTTTATATAAATAAATGCGCTTAATTGCCCTAGAGGAAGCGAACTGACACCAAAATAGTCCCGTGATACATCTTTGGTGGTAGAGACCGGTTCCAATTCTAACACTTTATATGAATAATACGTATCACTTTTGCATGGGGTTGTCATTGGAGGGGGTCAATTGACACCATTTGACCAGTCACAGGTCTATTCTCAATGAACGTGCTTAGTGCCAGTTACTAAAATGTAGTATTATTTCAATACAATGTAGTAGTTTTTCAATAAAACAAGTGCTGGAATTATATTCAAGAACCAAATTTTAAAAAGTACCAACAAATGTGTCACAGCACCGCTGAAGACTGTACTGTAATTCATTACTTTTTCTACTTTTTTTTGTTCTTCATAAAACAGTTAGCGGATTGGTTCTTCTTTCACTGGTCATGAGTCCTATCTTTTTGTACTTGTTCTATTTTCACAAATCCCAGGACCAGTCTGTTGGACCAATTGATACAAATTGCCCGCAGGGTATCATCACATTCAATTGGTGACACCGACGGGATTATACGAATTTCTTAAGATGCCATTTGGATTGAGAAATGCAGCTCAAAGTTTTCAACGATTCCAAGAATATGGTTTTGCAAAAAAGTGAAATTGATTATCTTGGATTCAAATTATCTCCTGATTGTCTTCTTCCCACTCAAAATTAAATAGAATCCATACAAAACTTTCCGAAGTCTAGGACAATTAAATAATTAAGACGTGTTCTAGCTAGCAATGATTAAATTCTATAGACGTTTTTTACCCAATGCCGCTAAAGAACAAGCGCCTTTAAATAATCTAAAATTTGAATTTTCAGTGTTGTTTTTTTCTTTAAAAAAGTAGGGAACCTCGAAATGGATCACGCTTTATATTCCGACAACTTGTTTTTTAAGCGATTTCAAATAAATTTTACGGGTTTTTTCCAAGTTTGTTCGCGATAAAAGCGATTTTTCCTGTGGTTCTTAAGAGCTTTATCGATTTTTAATAAATATACACTGTCTGCGAATTTCCGCTAATATAAAAATGTTAACCAAATTTTTGCAATTCCTTATAGTTTTTGAGACTTTTAATCAATTTTATGGCTTGTTTTCGCTAGTTTTTTTTTTCAAATTTTCCGAATTTTTGCAATTAACGCTAGACTAGCAAAATCTAAATGGGGGTTTTTGCTAGTTTCGAAAGTACTTCAAGTAGTTCCACACGAGAAGTAAGCTTGCACTCGATGACAGTGTTCGTTAAATATACTAATTAATTAACAAAGATGCCACCTGATTAAAATGTTTAGCTATGTTTTTTTTAAAATTGAGTTACTGAATTGCTGTATTGTTGCCGCAAGCAATAAACTGTGCCGATAAAATTAACGCTTACGTAAATCGTTGAAAGTTAGAGAATTCCGCTACTGATCTGATTCCGATACTTATATTTTTCCATTTTTAACTTTCTTGTCAACATTTTATTTAACTTGTTTCAAATATTCTTTAACTCTCTGTAAATTGTAAAATTGTTTTCGCGAAAAAATCACTATCAAATTAATTCCAAAGTGTTGGGCTGCACACATAAATAAAGTAAAACAAACAAACTCCTTAATAGAAATCGCGTGATTTAAAATCATTTTCATGCAATAAATTATAAACTTAAAAACAAAAACAAAAAAATTTACAACATTTGTCAAATTTCCAAACAAAGTGGCACAAACATACAAAACAATGACACACAACAAAGTTTGCATATTTTTGTTCACTTTAATACATTTAGTCAGCCAAAAAAAAAAAAATTATAATAATTTTTGTTACCAAAAAAAAAAAAAAAAAAAAAAATCACAAGAAAAGCGTTAAGGTGAAATCAAGCCCAAAGTCGGCATAAATAAAACACTTAAAAATTTAATTTGAATATTACAACATTTTCAAACGAAGGATTCGATTCACAATATGAATGAACGAATGGAGTTCATAAATAAATATTATTGCCCACAAGACATGCTAAAAGAAGTCGTTACATTTCGAACAAATGTGTCTGAGTATTCGTTCGGCTGTGGGATATTGAACATCATTGTTTTTTCTCCTTTGCAACAGTAACAGTTCAATAATAAATAAAATCTTTAATTTACATACACTCACATGTGCTTCAAAACAATTGTAGTATAACTTGCATGTTCTTTTCCTTGGTTCGCGATTAGTACTTTTTGTCCATAACGAAATCGAACATTATCACCAGCGCTACAACCAATAATCACTTCTGCGGACCCTTTGGATTTCTGTATCGTTTACAGAGTTTCTTTGTAGTTGTGGTCATTTCCGAATACAGGGTCACATTCATGTTTGTTTGTAATGTATTATTGCTCCTGATTAAAACAAAATTTGAGCGATCGTTTGTTTATTGTGCGGCATCGAAATATATTGGATGCTAATAAAGTTGCCAGATTAATCGATAATGCTTAATATCGAAAAATAATTGTATACGGGAAATTTTTGTTGAAAAACAATCTTATGCGAAAGATTTTCTAAAAAAAATAGTCTTACACTTAAGACGTTCTAATCAAAATACTCTTATACAGAAAATGTTCTTCACTAAAAACTTTTTACGGATGATTATGTATATATATCGAAAATAGTTTTATGCAGAAGATTTCAGTAGAAAATACTCATCTACAATAGGGGATCTATAAAATAAAACTCTTATATAAAAGATATTCCATAAAACATACTTTAATGAAGAAGATTTTCAATAGAAGATACTTTTAACATAGGATTGAAAAAAATTTTATACAGAATAGTTTCTATAAAAAATACTCTTATACTAAGGCTTTTCAACAGAAAATATTTTCTTAGAAATACTCTTATACAAAAAAGAGTTTCTTATAATCAGTGTGGCCATATCCAAAAATATTTTGCAGCTAAATCGGCTTAAAAATAATGCTAAAAAATGCTAACAAAAATCCTAAACTGCCAAAAAATAATGCTAAAGTTTAAATTGTTTTATTTTTTTGTTATTTTAGTTAATCTCACATCCTATCAATAAATCAAACTGATTAAAGAATAACAATATAATATTTATGAAACATAAAAAGTCTTAAAACTATAAAAGAAATATACATATTTCAGTCTTTATATACGTACAAAAAAAGTTTTTAAACAAAAGGTACCATCCCATAACAAAAAATCATAGGAACTTGACCTATAAATGGGAATTATTTAGTATTTTAATAAAATTTATATAACATGTTTAATAAAATATTTCATTTTATAAATTAAATACGTCATCAAATGAATATTCTTCTTCAGCTTCTGAAGAATCGATCAAGATATCATTATAATATATTAACGTCATTCTGTTTCGAATTTTCGTTTTTAAGATATTTATACCACTAAAACCCAATTTTAACTTCCGCGTTGCTAACTGGCAAAACCAAGAACTGCATAGCAAAAAAAGCTAATTCACTGAATGGATTTTCATGTAATGAATATGTATATCCATATACATTTATCCAGAAATCAATTGTCATATGAATTTGGTTTCAGGCACTGATGTTCCAAAGTTGTAATTTCTTCTACAGTGAAATCAATAATTTCTTCTTTCGTTCGCTTAATTTGCATTTATTAGTTTTTAAACGGTTTTCTAAGATGACATAAAATTGAGCTATAAAATCTGGGCATGTAATTCATATTTGTTTTTTTCTATTTCAAAAGTTTTGCTATCTCAAATTCGAATTTATTATGGGTGGTCTTAAAAGCCCTGATGTCAAAAATTTTTTTTTATTATCTTTGTTTCTGTGAAATAAAACAATTTCTGTTTATGGCATTGTACAATGATCTTACAAAAACAAATTGCTTGTGGTTTTTGTACGAGTTGTACTTGTTGTAGTACCGAGATTACCTGGAATGAATTCGCCTTGGGTATCTCTTTTCGATTCCAAAAAATTCAAAATCGTAATTGAATGAAAAAATCGTCTTAACATGAATTTAATGGATCAAACTGATCAAATGTTAAAACCATTTGATATGAAAGGTCCTTTAAAAGATTGTACAGTTTCTATAGCAAAAAGTAGGGGTTTGTATTTGCATTCAACAAAAGTGTGTGGTAGTTTTTCAAAAAAAGATTACTTTAATATTCTTAAATTAAATAATGCTTAAAAATGCTAAATATGTAGTTGAAAAATGCTAAACAAAATGCTAACTGCTAAATGAAAAATTTGCAGCTAAATCAGACAAAAAAATGCTAAATCTAGCTGCAAAAATGCCAAAATGGCCACGCTGCTTATAATGATGCTTTTATTAAGATTTTCTTTAGAAAATACTCTAATACTACAGACTTTTTATATAAAATTCTCGTATACTAAAGATTTTCTGTAAAAAATTTTTTTGAACAAAAGACTCTATAGCAAAATACTCTTATAAAAAAAAATCTACAAATGATACTTTTATATATTTTATACACAAAATACTTTTATATAGTTAGAAGACTTTCTGTGGCGACTACTCTTATACAAAAGATTTTTTATAAAAAAAGTTTATACAGAAAATTTGCATAGAAACTATTTTTAACATCAGATTTTTAATAGAAAAACTCTTATAAAAAAGATTTTTAATAGAAAAGACCAAAAAACTTTCTAGAAAAAATACTTTTACACTGGAGCTTTGCAGAAGATGTTCTTTTTAAAATGTTTATACATTCTACACACAAATCTTTAAGAAAAAAACATCAATTGCAATGATATTTAAGCTGTATCTGCCTTAATATGTTGCTGAGTTCAACATGCTGTTTATATTTTTGTTTGTTGCATTCACCAACAACGTCTACATGTACAAAGCAAATGACAAGAAATTTAAATTTTTTTCTTTGCACACCAAATGCTGCTTATTGCTGCCGCTAATGCTGCAGCTTTTTACAAACAACGTAAAAACAAACAAACAAACAAATCGAACAGCAACCGACAATTTTTGTATATCTCTCTTACTACTGCCACAAAGACATTTTTAGCCAATTCAATGTCGTTGTCATCATCAACATCATTTTGATCATTTTCGGTTGTATCAAATGCACTCAATACAGAGGAATAAACATATTGAATGTTGCTTCTTTAACGGCTGCAGCAAATGCAAGTTGTTTTTATATTTTTTTTTTTTGTATTTGCGCGATGTATGTTGTACACTTGGAGAGTTGGAAAGGGTGAACAAAATACTTGTGACTTTGTAAAGTTGGCGACGAGTTTGCGCAACATGCTCTCACGTTGTGTTGTTATTAACGCGAACTGTGTTGCAGACGCCACAAAGCCGCCGATTATGTTCATTCTTAATTCGTCCTCTGCTCAAGTTTCCCAATCATCTTTCTGGAACTGTTTATATGAGTGCCATTCCGTTTGGGCCTGTTCTGGTACTGGTACTTATGTGTGTGTTGTTGTATTTGTATGCCCAAGTACATGATAATTCCGTTTTCTTATTTTCTTCCCATCTTTCCTTGTCTGTACTTATGTGAAGATAGTGGTACGTGTTCCGTTCACAAAGTTGTGTGTAACTTTATTTTTTCTTTAATAATTTCTGTATTTTCTCATACATTTTATTGCATTTGTAACTCTAAAATAATATTTTTTTGTATAGTTGTTGTATATGTCTGCAATATGTTGTTGTGTCGTTTATGTTGCGCAATTCTCCTTAGAAATGAATTGCAATTGAATAAATGTTTTTCTGTATTGACTTTATATGACTTGTGTGTTTTTTTTTTATTCCATTTTTATTTTATTGTTGCAGTATTTTCTCGGTGTCCAACCGGGCTAAAATTGTTTTGACTTAAATTGCATGAAATCTCATTAAAGTGGGGTTTTCATGTGATCAAACATGGCCAATTGGTTTGATAATGAATGGCTTGCAATGGGGTGCAAAATGTACGTAGTATTTGGATAAAAAATAAAATTGAAACGTCAGAATAGATATTTTGCCTTTTGCGTATAGAAAATGCTTTTTACAAAAGGTTTTACAAACATAGAAATGGCTTATACACGAGGGTCTTAGAGAAAATACTGTTATACAGGTGATTTTCTACAAAAAAACGTAATATTAGCGATTTTCTATAAACAAATTCAAATTTATACGAACTTTTCTTAATAAAAAGTAAGAGTGCTTTGAAACCCTCCCCCGACAGTCAGAGTATTTCGGGAGTAGGCTCTATATGAAATATATAAGCTATTAACCAGTCTTTTCAAAAGCTTTTTTCTTTTTTTATAAAAACTATAAAAATTGCATTGTGCTTTTTCTGGCCATAAATAGATAAATTGGAGCAAATTTTACCACAATCATCATCATCATATATATTAATAGGCAAGTTAATTTCTTTTGCTCCCTTTTACGACTACACTATACATTGGATTTCAACAAATGATCCATCATTGGAAAGATATTTTTTGGTAGAAGTGTAAAACGTTTATTTTTATAAAGCATTTTAGGAGTTATGGGCGTTAGAAAGTGTAACTAATACATAGAAAATACTTACATACGTGTGAGCAAATACAAATAACAGAAACACAGTTTTATGCTTCTTTTATTGTGTTTATACATATTAAAAAGAACAACCACATAGGATTTCTCTGAGAGACCGGCGCCGTCAAGTTTTGTCGGTGGCGGGGGCTTGCAGAAAGCCGACTTATACTAAGCCCAATTTAAAAAATTATTTTTTTAACCAAATTGTATAACTATTCTAGTTTAAATAAAAAAATTAATTTACATGTGTACTTATTTAATTGCTTGTGACTATAATCTATTACTAAATGGGATTTTTAATTTTAACAGCAAAACCTTTAAAAATATACAAGGACTTTTAGGGGTGTGCTGGAAATCGCAAACGTAAAACGCAAGAATTTTAAACGTCGTTTTTTAATAAGATTTCTTTAATTAAAGAATTTTATGATTAATATTAAGCAAATATTTCCCTCTAAAGCTGGATTTTAAACCAAAAATTATAAGAATTAGGTTTAAAGTTTGGTCAAAACAGCTTTCAAATTCTTGCGTTTTGCGCTTGCGATTTCCAGCACACCCCTGTATACTTTAACATTTTTATTTATTAAAAAAATGTTTTTATTAAAAATAAAAAGAATGGAAAAAATTTTATCAATAAAGCCAATAGTGTCTAAATCGGGCATGTTCTGCAAATCGAAATGAAGTGGAATTGAAACCGATTTATTTTTATTTTAATTTTAATTATTTACAAAGTTACTGTACTTTTTCCTGTTTTTAAGAGCTGTTATTGAAAATATATTGTTACCTAAATTATGAAGTATATAAAAAGTAATATTTTTATGAACTTTCTTTACAGGCTCGTTTTCAAAATTTGTTCGGTTTTAAATCCACTTCATTTCGATTTACAGAACATACCCGAATATGAACATTAATCTTTTTAAGTAAATATTCTGGAACAATTTTACCAGGTTTTAATTAAAATTTTTGATTAATTAAAGGTTCGTAACTAAAGTCAGAAAAAATAATAGTTCGTAAAATTTTATAATTCAAAAATATTTTTAAGGAATTATGAAAAAGTGCACATCGCACTGGTTCATATAAAGAGAGTTAACTCAAAATTTATAAATTTTTAATAGTGACAACAAATTATTTCTCTTTTATATCGAAAAGAGGGTTACAACTAAATTTTCTTTTGTCAACATACTAGAGATATTGATCTAAGATTTTTACAGTGGGTAGATGTGACCACTGTTTTTTGTTTTCTTACAAAAAATGAAAATGTATAAGTTTTAAGTTGAGTCTCTTTAGAGGAACCGGTGCGATATGAATTTGTGCAAGAATATCTAAATAAATTTTGTAACGAAACTAAAGCAAGTAAAAAAGCTTGTATTTTAAGCCCTTCACACAGAAAAAAATCAAGTTAAAAACGTCGAAAACAAGGTTGATTTAAAATTTTTCGGTGGTGATTTTGCTTCATACGTGTTTCATGTTAATTCAACCTGATTTTATAATTGCTTGCGAACAACATTCGTTTCTTTTGAAATAACTTTTATTCATGTTAATTTAACATGGCAGTAAAGTTAGAGCAAAATGTCATTTATATTGAAATAACAATTCGAATCACGTTGAATGAAAGTTATTTCAAGTTGAAACAACGTGAATTTCATGTAGAATCAAATTGGTTTGAGTGTGTTATAACAGTGTGAAGAAGCTCCACAGACAACATATACATTTATTTAAGAATAATTCAATACACTTACCCCTGTAGCACATGCTTCACTTATTTTGTATTCTCCTTTGTCAACAGAAGCATCAGCAGAATCGCCCGATATGGTTTTTGTCATCATTATACTTTGAAAACTTGATGTACTATTTAACTAAATATTTTTAATTCAAAGAATACGGGAATTGTCTTCATTGTATAACATATTTTAAGAATGAAAATTAAAAAATTAACATACTCAACTATGTATGCATGTTAATTTTACAAGATAAACTTTTGATTTTAATATAAAACAGGTTTTTTAATGGATATCGAATCCATATTTATTTCAATTTTAATATTTTTTTTTATTTATTTTAATAGTGAATAATATTAAATAAGCATGATTTAAGATTATTTTAATATTTTTAATTTAAAATTAATATGAAATAATGATAAATTTAAATAAAGTTCATACTTTTGCAGAAATTTAACATGATTCTCAATCAACATTTTTCCAAGTTAATTTTACATTGGTATTTTTTTCTGTGTGTTGATGTACACATGTTATCCCTTTTGTTACTTAATATAGAGTTAGTTGCACTTTACACCAAAATATAAAAAAGTTAATTTCACACATAAATTTTTTTTTAAAAACAATTTTAATTAATTGCTGGCGTTACTTTACAAAAAATAGACTTTTCGCTGGAAATACTAAGTTTTATCAGAATTTTTGCAATGGCTTAACAATTAACTACGATTTATTATTACTATTATTTCATTCGACCCATAGTACAAAAGTAAACGATGTAATTTAAGATGTTTGTTTGATCATATTGTTTATCTTCATGCATCAGGGTCTGATATTTTATAAAATAATTCATAATTAATATGCACAAAGAGTACACTCTTGACTGTCAGAGCATTTAAATTTGATATCTTTGCATTTACGAGTAAACCAGCATTAGAAAAGGCTTCCTCAGGCGACGCACTCGTCGAAGGTATACTTAAAATGGACTTTGCGAGCTTTGCCATGTTAGGATACGACTACGAGGAAAGTTATTTCATGTAGGAATAATACAAAAGTATTGTTTGTGAGCTTACCATTTCATATTTTTGCCACCAAATAAATGTGCCACATTCAACTTCATCTTGTGATGCAAAATACTTTGAAATTTCCTTTTTTAAAGGGTGTACGACGTCAGACCTTTCAGTGGCAGCTATAAATGATACGATATTGCTTCGAATTGCATTTTGATGTAGTTTCTGTAAGAGGCTCATTAAAATATACACAACATTAATATTTAGAGCTGCTTACCTGTTTTTTTACTTTTATTTTGCCGATATAAGGTGAGTCGGTTTACTGTACATACTACAATCCTTATGGTCATTGTTTTAACAAGTTTATTTACTTTGAATCGGGTCAAAACGCAACAATTTCAATCACGTACATACATCGTACTTTGGCTTAAATTGAATTTTTTTTCTTTTATCCAAATATTGTTAGAGTGGAATTGGTCCGTTTTGCCATAAAGCTCCTTATATATGATTTTCCATATTGTTATTGTAAGGGTGGTGCCAAGCCCACTTGAAAATTAAAATATATTTATAGCCTACGTTTAGCGCTGGAAACACAGGAAATTACTCTGAAAATATCAGGAAAGTCGTTTCAGTAGTTTAGGAGTCTGTAAGGCACAAGCAAACATATTGTTACGTATTTCCATTAATAAAGGCGTTTCGGTTTACTCCCTTTATCATAAACCGTTGATTTCTTCTAATTGCAAATCAAAATAAATAAACACACTTATTTAACTTAACAAACTTTATTGAAATTAATTATTTATTCACAATTGATAGTTACGAACAGAACCGTTTAATCTGTCCAAACAAACTAAACTAGTTATTTATGAGTCACCCCTTTTTATATTTTATAACTACATATTTCTAAAATTTTCCCGAACCTTCCTGTAATAACAATTTATTATGTTCGAAAACCATTTCATCTAGTAATTGTTATATTCTAACTGCCTAAAAATCGTTCACGTTTAGCGTTAGCCCAACCAATCGTAAAAATTATTTCTGTTATGCGATTATCTTTTTCCCCTACGAAAAACGGCAGATTAAAGAAATTTGTTTTTCTCAATGCCTCATCTGCTTTCATTCTGTAGCAAAGCTAACCGGCCCTCATCGGCTTAAAATTAATTTGCCGTACAGATAAATTTAATCAGCTGACTCCCAACTCAAACATGTATCTTGAGAGGTATTGCCAACTGAAAATAGTGTGTTTGGCAATACATTGAGAAAACCAAAAAACATTAACGGAGAGTCTAATAAATTTTTGTCGAAATTAAGTAACAGGCAAATTAATTTTTTTTTTTTTTTTTGTTAGGACCAGCACTCAGGGGATGCCCCCTACTAATGCATTGCATTGTGTTGGAACTAGGAAAATAGTTTATGGGAAGGAGGATAAACATGAGTGATAGTGATGCTAAAAAATTTTGCACTCAAAAAAAAATAGTTTGATTTAAAAAAAGCAATCATCAGTTTATTGCAACTTTTTTTCCTTCACTCATTTAAGTGTAACTAAAATTGTTGCACTAAATTTAAAATCAAAGACTTTTTTTTCATAATTAAAGCCAATAATTATTCAGTTATTGACAAAATTTAATTTTGTTTAATGTTCTTTGCTTATTCATGTCCTCCAAAAAAAATCAAAAACCATGCACATACAAAGTTACATTTTTTAAATTTTAGTGACACAATATTTGTATGCAGCTTTTTTGATTGCAAGTCCAAATTTTGCACTATTTGAATTGAGTGCAGATTTTTGCATTCAATCTGCGCTTAGTGATAGTGAAAAAATTTGCAATATCACTAAAAAAAATTTAGTGGTAGTTAAAAAATTGCAATCATCACTAAAGATGGTAAAAAAAGAGTGCACGCTAATCTCTGAAAAAACTCAATATAAATCGAGAGATATTATCACCGACACCAAATGCAGCAAGTTTTGACAAGAGTGCACCATGCTAGCCTCTGTCAAACGCCTCGGAAATATCCAAAGCAATTACCTTACTTTCGCCAAAGTGGTGAATGGAACGGCACCATTTTTCCGATAACAGAGCTAGTAAGTCTCCAGTAGAGCGACCTCTATGAAAGCCATACTGGCAGTCGCTTAGTATGTAGTTTGAGTCTAAATATTTGACAAGATGGTAATTTACCATACTCTCCATAACTTTGGAAAGTGCCGAACAAATTGCAATTGGGCGGTAATTTTCGGGGTTATTATTTACTTTCTTTTATACGTGCACACATTTATATAAATTAATATAATTAAAATCAAATTACAATTTGCACCGTTGTAAATTTGCTTTACATTTTAATTAAATAAAAAACTATCTTAATAAATTTAACAAAAAATTAAATGCTTTCTATAAATTTAAATAAAATCATTTAGCTTTATTAGAAGAAACAAAAAATAATAAATCAATTTAAAAAATTTATAAAAAAATCACTCTACCAATCACACGCATTCTATTAATGCGTAAAAACAAAAATAAAGAAACAGAAAAAACTCCACTAGTGACGAGTCATTCAAAAATAATTATCCACCGAATAAAAAATCGAACACTGGGACAGCAAATTAAAAAGGCAAAAGAAGAAAAAAAAAACGTTTTCAAAAATAGGCTTATGAAACATTATGAAAGTAATTTATCAAACTGAGCGCCTGCTGTTCATCATCATCGTCGTCGTATTGAACAGCATTTACGTTGTTTTGTATCAGTATTAAAATAGTGTATTGATTCGTGATCGTCGCCAAGTTGGAAAGGTTGGCAAAGACAAAAAAAAAAAAAAAACACTAAATCAAATGTACAAAGTCGACAACAAAAACTTAATCAAAGATCATGGCCAGATCAACGTCATCATGTCGGGTGAGAAAAAAAGGGCCATTGGCATGAAGGGCGGGAGGTTTTCACAGAATGACGAGCCGCCATGTAAACTGATTGACGATGTTCCATAATGACCAAAAGTTTCAAAAACTCAGTCATACAAACCAAAGAAGGTATGGTGAAATTCCATTTTTATTTTTTTGTGGTACACGTAATGCAACGTTTGTCAAAAAGCCAATCAAAGACACAGTCATACACACTTGAAATGGAAAAAAAGAAATAACGCACATAATTTTTTATAAATGAAATGTAAAAAAACAAAAATATTAAGCTGTGACGAATTACATTGTTATGGTCCAACACCACAAGGTGGCAATTTCCCTCCAAATGGTTGCCTTGCATTCTCCTGTTTTTGATTGGTAAAAGAGATAGGCCTTCTTTCAATGATTATGAAATAACACATGTTTGGTATTTAACCTTAAAACGCGGCAACATGATTGAATTTGTACCAGATTTTAAGGTTTCAAGTTTGTCAAGGTTTTTGTTTTATTGTAATTCTTAGAAGAGATCCACAAATGATCGGAGTTTAAAACTTGTTTTGAGCATAATTGCTAATTGACATAAACACTATTTACTACTGTGGCCCCATGTTTC
The DNA here is from genome assembly GCA_949318255.1 of Pollenia labialis. Lineage (NCBI taxonomy): Eukaryota > Metazoa > Arthropoda > Insecta > Diptera > Polleniidae > Pollenia > Pollenia labialis. Next base: position 94,922,229 of record OX439142.1, on the reverse strand, counting down.
TCCTAGAAAGTTTTTGCACAGTGGTTAAATTGAAAAAACTTTTTTTTAACAAATTTCAAAAAATCAGAAAAAATAGTAGTTTTTTGAATCCCACAACCAAATGGGTCTTTAAATTTGTGAAAAAATCATAGTTTTATACAAAAAAAATTCATGAAAATCAAAGAGTACAAGCAGTGAAAAAAATTTATTTCAAATATTAAATCCCGAAAATCGCATCCAAGGCCACTGTGCAAAATTTTTTTCAAAAAGTTATGAGTATTTATTTGAATATAGTTTTCTTATAACGCGATTTTTTTTAATATTCGATATCTCTGTAACCATAAGCGAAAAAATCTCAAAATTTGCTAAAATGAAATCAAAAAATACTTTTCTCCAAAATGTCCGATTTGTCTTTTTGAAAATTCGCTTTACCCTATTACTGTAGGAAATACTTTTTCAACGCCCTTTAATTAGAAATGATACCTATTAGGGCCTATCTTCACTTTGATGTTCCAATAGCTCTGGTATAGGGGATCCTATTCGTAAAACCAGTTCGGGAATTCAGGGACAATAATTTCTGTTATATAGAAAAATTTCGGCAATTTTGTTTCTTAAACTGCAATTTTTGTTACATTTAGGTTAGCAGTTGAAAGAAATAAAATAATTTTTTTAAACTGCAGCGGAACAAACTAAAATGCATTTTTTCCGCTGTAGTTTTTTGGAATTCCTGTCCCGTGATTTCCCGGGAAGTTGTATTGCTTTTCTCGGGAGCCTTATGCGGTATGTGTGGTGTTGTTGTAGTGTCTGCATCAAACTTTCATAAGTTAAATGAGATTAAAACGCTTACTTTGTAAGTTTTGCTCTCACAGTGGCACTACCAACAAAAAGTTTATTATTTTTTTACTTGATTTAAAAATTATTATTCATATTTCAAGATATTCCGGGATTAACTTTCGAAAGAAATCGCATTTAGAATTGTTTCGAGTACGTTTTAGTACTTGAATTTTTGAGCACAACTCGTACTTAAAGTAATCATAAAAAAACTTGATTTATCCCGAGTGTCTGTGTACTAGCCAATTCTACAGATGAAGCTTCAACAAAATGGCCGTTATTAACAATCAATCAAAGCTTGGAAGCTCTAATTAGAAACCATTTTCACAAAATCCAGTCCTTTAGTATTCCATAAATTAACTTGTAAAGAGTCATAACCAAACCTTTTCTGACTGTTAAAAACATATTCGTTAAATAGCAATTTGTTTTATATTTAAAATGTAATTAGTGATATATTTAAGTTGCACTCCTTTTGTAATTCATTTCGACTTTTAACAAGTTAACAGAACGGGGTTTCGATGGCAATACATTTTAGTTTAGTAACCACATGACTTTTATCTGAATGGCAAGATTACTTTGTTTTCAAAGTTTGCCAGTGTTTTGCTACAAGTTTCTTTTAGCTACCTTGAACGTTTAAAGGTTAAACTCATATAACAAAAGCTAAGCATTAAAAAATACCTTTAAAATTATGATCAATCCACACAGTCGGAGTGCAAATGAAGTTTGAAATCATCCTCTTGTTGTAATACTTTGTAATGTGTTTCAAAGCTGCAATATACGAGTATTTATATATAGTTAGAAATATATATTTCGGACTACAAATAAATGATGCAATTTTTTCATCATACAAAAAATAAAAAGAATTTTTTTTTTAAATATTGATCGAATATTTGTTTGAATTTTTATATCCCGCTAAGATTTTTAATCTACATAAATGTATCTATTGCTCTGCATTACACAGTTCTCATCGATAACAAATTAATCTTTTGACGACCATTAAACACACCACAAAGGACACCTTGTATTGAGTTTTATATTTTCTTAAAAAAAAAGTAAAAATCACTGTTAATTCAATTTCAACTTCATACCAGCTGTAATTTGTTTAGTTTTTAATCAACTTGTTTTTCTTATTGTTTAAAGTCATTATAAATCTTTAAAAAAAATACATTGTTTCTTGTATTATTGATTGTGTATAACCTCCGATTGAGCCTCTTTTTATTAAGGGTTTTTTTAATCCATCATTATGCCATCAATTGTTAAATTTTTTGCTTTTGTTTTATGATGTCTTGATTTATTTTTCTTCATCAATTTGTGGCTTTAATCACTCAAATTGTCGAAAATCGTGCGTAAATGCTTAAAAACAATAACAGATATTATTTTTTCACTCGTTATGATGTATTGACGTACGATTGAAAAATTGAACTTGATCTTGTGCATCAAATAATTTAAAGTTTCCTAGAAGGGATAAACGAGCGAACAATTAATCTCTTCGTAATGCTAAATAATATTTAGACAGGCTTGAGTGCAGGAAAGTACAATATGTATTTGATTATTACGATTTTGTTTATTAGAACATGAACATGATAAGTGTTTTTATCAGGTTTGATTATTTGGTTGGATCTAAGTATAATAAACACATACACATTTTAATTGTAGGGTGATCCTCGTATCAAAAAGCTTAAATAACTTTTGATTTATTAGTCTTTCAGGCTATTCTAAGTTTGTCATTCTGTGTGTAACCCAAGAAATATTTATCCGACAGCCCATAAAGCATATATAATCATTCTTCTTGTCCGTGTGTCTGTAAGTTTCACTTCCAAACAACTTAACATAAAATAAGAATTTTGTCAAAATGTTTCAGTAGGAAAATAGTTATGTGCCCAACCTCTTTAATAAATCGTTAATTCTATGCTGTATAAACAATATTTATTATTTACAAGCAACTTTAATTACTTTTTATTGATCTAGTAAACGAAAAAAGACTTGGTCCCGACCATTTGTGGAACAAAAACTAGTTTATAAAAGTTGGCGAATCGTGATTTGTCCCCCATAATTATTTATAGAATGTTTATACATTTAACTATGAACTCATTAAAAGTCATGAATTTGACAAAAATTATACAATAGACTTTCATAAGGATCGATCCAGAAGATACTATGCTTCCCATATAAAGCGCATATTAAAAAAAAAAAATATTCTTAAGCCAGAAACTGTCACGAATAATGATGTTTTGGAAAAACTTAGTCCAATTTAGGTTTTTTGACAGGAAATAATAGCTTAAAAAATATTTACCATTGGTCACTTATTAGCACCAAGTGACTACAAATTGTAAAACAGATTTTATCAAGATTGGTTCACACTTTAACATAGATCTCATCACATCTCAAAAGTCACTACGAATAATTATCTCGTAATTAAATTTGGTTAAATTTATAAAAAAAACTTCAATCCCGAATTCGTACTTGAAATAATCCGAAAATGAGATTGATTTAAGTAAAACCAAGATTGAGCCAATCTTAAAATGCGCTTGATTCAAGTATTATAAAGTTGATTTAATTCCGAATTCGAACTTGAAATAAACTGAAAGTGAAATAAGAAGGAGAATTTTAATATGATTGATTTACTTACCCGTTTTACACCTTAACGAATTTCATTTGTAAAACACCAGCATCATTTCCGCTATGGTTTTTCCTTAAAAAACTTTGTGTACACATATAACTGAAAATATAAACTAAATAAGAAGCAAGAGTTCTCAATTTTACTCTTTAAACATGAAAATAATATGTTTTCGTCTTGTTTCTACACACAACTAGTAAATCGTTTTTTTAGCTACTTGTGTGGTGTCGGTGTAGTGTCTACAACAAACTTTGATAAGTTAAATGGTATTAAAACGCTCACCTTGTAATTTGACTCTCAGAGTGGCACTACCAACAAAAAGTTTAATAGTTTTTTACTTAGTTTACGAATTTTGTATTTATTTTAAGAAATTCCCGGATTGATTTTTGAAAGTTATCCCATTTAGGATTGCTTTAATTATGTTTTAGTGTTATTCGTAATTAAATTATTAAATACGACTCGTAAGTAAAAAAAGTAAGTAAAAAAAACTTAATTTATTACGAGTATTTTTCTTTCTGTGTACTTGCTATAAAATTTGGTCTATTTTTGGACTAGAAATTTCGATGTCAGATTTTATGAATTTTAATTTTTCATAATCATTATCCAGTTCCCATTAAAAGTCTTCTTTCGAAAAATTATAATTTTGGATGGAGGTTATTAAGCGTAGCCGAAAATAACATTCTTCTTTGCTTATTTCAAAAAAGTTCAAATCAGAGGTCTAATTCTGGCAGTCCTGATCGAATACTATTTTCAATTCGAGAACAATTTTATTTATAATTCTTTCAGTTGATGCTGAACGAATCGAAATTTTTTTTCAGTGTTGTAAAACTTTATTTTGAGTGTTCACAGCAAAAAAAGTTTTCACAAAATAATAAGAAATAAAATTGCATCCGAACCGAACAAAAATTGGAAGACGACAGACAGAATATAACCATAGGAAGGCAAACAGTTTGTTAATTTTCAGGGAGGTGATGAATTGTGATTATCAGGGAAACCAGAAATATGCTCTGAAAACGCGTTTTATGCGCATTAAATATGCATTAAAAACTTGAAAATATGCCCTGAAAATTTTTTAAAATATACCCCAAAAAATTTAGAATTGCTAATTTAAAAAAAAAATATTTAACAATTTATTAACAGTTCCATTATATAAAAACAATCCTTAAATTTTAATCGGTAAAGCCCAAACACCATAGTATTTATAGACGAATTTTTTAGATTTTTGGGGCGAATTCAATCCAAATACCAGCATAATAAGATGGTTAACGGTCACAAAGAGTCTTATTTGCAAGAAGTTTTTATGGGGAATATGTGCAATTATGGACCGATCCTCACCATTTACTCCGTTCTTAGTACAGTTAAAATGTATTTACCAAATTTGCTTGAATTATCTACACAAGATTGCAATTTGTACTTTGCGCACAAGGTAACATAGACAGGTAATACGCCATACCGACGGATGGACATCGTTAGATCGCTTTAAAAAGTGTTGGATAAATTGGAGCAACAAGTTGGGTTACAGAAAGATATTTAAAACAGAATTTTTTTTAAAGATCTCAAATGTATCAAAATATACCTTAAAAAGGCAAAATATTCACTGTAAACCTAAAAAAATGCTGCAAAAATTATGCAAAAAAAATGTTGCAAACGGAAAAATATGCAAAAATATGCTCTAACAAATCGATACCAAAATGCATAAAAAGCTCTAAAACGGATAACTTTAATGTTTCTGCCTTCATTGGCCGCACAAGGAAAAACATGCAATTGCATATTTATGGTTTCCCTGGTGATTAGTATATTCCATATTGAGTATCGTCTTCTAAAAAGTTTTGAATAAAATCCCAAGCGGTGGCCAACACCTGTCCAACATCTTACTGGAAATCGAAATAAAAATCATCAAAGAAACTGACATAAACATCTCGCTATCTCGAGTCTGTAGTCGGATTTTTTAAATGTTTGAATGTCGAATCAGAGAATTCTTAAATATCTATTATAATTGATCATTATTGGATAAAACAAATTACCGAACCTTTTATTCATGAAAATTACTATTTTTGGCCCCTTTCGCTTGAACCAAAATATTTTGGGAATCATCATAAAAAATGTGTAAGTTTATTTTCAGGGCGGTACAACTTTAACTTTTTTTGTTTCCCAATTTTGGTAAGTAGGTCTAATGTACATACTAGGGTATTCATTCGGTTAACCGTTAATCGGTAAATCGATTAACTGATAACATATTTACTTAAAAATCGAACATTAAAAAAAATATACTTCGTACTTTTGTTTCGAGGCTGAACAAATTAAACGTTTGTCCTTACTAGTTTGCATATAATTGTGAGGCCACCATGTTTTTTAACCAATCTGTCTTAAGAGATCCTCAGGTGCTCTTGGAAGCTCTAAGCAAGCCTTACTTGCCATAATTGCTGCCGAATGGCATAAGCATTTTATAACTATCGAATTTGGAATATCTTTTATTAATCTGGATGAAAAAGAGTTATGTTTACCGATCATAACATTAGCTCCATCACTACACATACCTTGCAATTTAAAAATAATTATAAAGAAATTTATGCGCATAAATAATTATAATATTAATATACTTACCAATTATATTATCAAATGGAATTTGAAGAGATAATATGCACTCTTTAAATGCATTATAGAGCGTTTCTGCAGTACAATCAGTTGTTATAGGCAGTAAATCCAACAGTTTAACGACAACTCGGTAATTTCTTTGTCAAAAATTCTGACGAGGACACACATATGCTTATTCATACCGATATCAGTGCTTTCGTCTATCAATACAGACAATTTTGTAACCTTTAACTTTTTTACTAAATTTTCTTTTTCCACTTTGGCAATTACGTTTTTAATTATGCTCGTGCATTTTTGCCTTCCAAGCTCAACACTTTTTATAATATCTGAATCTGGCGTGATTTCTTTAAGAAGAGGTACTAGATGGTCTATTATTTGTAATGCCACATTGTGTTCTGCAAAAAACATGCTTAGTTTAATTTCAAACGCCTTTTTGGCTTTTGCAGCCAAACCGCTGCTTTTCTTAATAAAAAATGTAGCTATCTTGCTTGATTTTCCTAAAGTTTTCACATTTCTTTTATGACTTTGTTTCTGAGTGCTTTACAAGGTCCGCCTTACCGCAATTTAAAATGTTGTTGCAGGCAGAGCACTTGCATTTATATGGTTCATCGGCGACAGCCTTCAGCCAACCCTTAAACTTGTCGTATTCTAACCATTTGCTATTGAATTTTTGCTTCCTATATTTTTGTGTTTCTTTGAAACAAGACGAGGAGTTTGAAGAAGACGACGAATTCATTCTTTTAAATATAATTAATTAAACGTATATAAATACAACAAAAAATTAAATATCGCAAAAATGTACCTTTCAATAAAATTTCAATAAATTTACATTACAGGTGTGGCGGCAAGCATTTTAATAAAATTGACAACTTATAAAGTTACCATATTAATAATTTAAGGTTGACACGAATTGAAAAGGGCTGCAATATAAACTTATGAAGTTTAAAATAGTGATCTCAAAAATTTATTATTTAGTTATAGCCATATTGTTAAAAATCCCTACATTTTAATGTTTTAAAAATATCTGTCCTTTTTTCCCTACAGGCAGTTTTTTTTAAAGAAAATCCCTACGAATAGGGATTTTTCCCTACGTATAACATCACTGATTATGGGTTGCTTTCGATTTCTCCAACATCTTCGATAAGTGGAAGAATTTTTTCCAAGTCTAGTTTATTAAAACTAAAGAAAAACTATTGAAATGAATAATTAATTATCTCACAGTTATTAATTTTTGTTTTGTTTTAGTTCGTTTTACTTCAAGAATTGTTTTCGAGGGCCTATATTTAAAACCCTCTATCTTTGATTTTCACGAAAATTAATTTTTAATGGTAAAATGTTTAGTAAAACAACCCTCATCTAAGGCGTGATTTTTATAACAAACATATTTTTATTTGCATTTTTGTATTTTCTCTATCTTACACAATTAATTTTTCAGAATTTAAAAGCCTCTATCTTTTCTGATAATTAATTTTCAAAAATTTTTTGGGATAACTTGATCTTGCAATACTTGTTTTTTTTTGCAAGCTGAACATGAATTTGACATTTTTAATGGTTTATTAAAATAGCGAAAGCCGATTCTGAACTGAATTACCATGATAATATTTAATATGCTTGTTTTTGGAAAATATAATGTCCATGGCATAAAAATAAATGGTTAAAGTTGGAGTTTGCCATACGCATGCTAAGATAGAGATTAAGTTGAAAAATCTATCTATACACTTGCCAATCGATTATGTTAGAATTACTAGAGAAGCCAGAAAGACTGTTAATATTAACAATGAGATCGTGAAAAAGCCGTTTGATGCAGAATATTTAAATTTTGATTTCTCTAAGAATTTTAGTGACGACAAAATTTTGCGTTTTTTTTTTAATTGGACCAGAACGAGTAAAGAACTTATTGAATCAAAACCTCTACATTCTGCTCCACCATTGTTTTTACGATCATTTACACCAATCAAACTCCTAACAAGCTTAAAAAAGCAAAAACAAAACAAAAATTTGTTGCTATAAATTTAATATTTAATATTTTTAATTGTTAATTTTTTTTTATCTGTTGTATTATTACAGCCGTATTCATAAAAATTTATTAATGGTTAATTAACCAAATATAAGGCAAAATTGCTAAAGTTGTATTCATAAACGAAAAATAGTCTATTTAACCTTTAATAAACCATTCATAAAGTAAGAAAATTTATTGTTCGGTTTGCCCTTCTTTAAACCAAAAATAAAATGAAATTTTGATAAGTGTCTGCATTTTATGATATTATTTTTGTGAAATATGTTCAAAAATAATGAAAAAATGTTTTATTTATTAATATGGACATTTTAGACAACCAATTTAAAGTTATATGGTTAATTATTTAAAACATTTTTATATGATTTTAAAGAATATTTTCAGGGGCAAGAGCAGATATTATCTTTAATAACTTATTATATTATTGCAACTAGTTGTTTTTTGTTTAAAACAACAAATAATTGTTCAAGAATATTAAAAAAAAATAGAATAAACAAATCATGTAATAGTGATATTAATAAAAAGTAAACAAACTTTTATTCGAATACTTTCTTATCGTATATTTTAAAAAGGTTCAAACAAAAGTGTTTATGATACCTTTCGGCAAGATTTTGTTCAGAAACTAAAATAAAATGTAGTTTTATTTGATAAGAATAATTTTTAAGAAAAAGAAACTGGGAATTATTTCCTTCCGAAGGTTACTTTATATTATATTCAACATTTTATGACTTTATACACTATCAGTCATTTCTGAAAAATTGAAGGAATATGACTATTACAAAAAAGCTTTATAAAATACATAACTGAAATTAAGCTCATAGAATAAATTCGAAAAATAAAAAATGTTGAATATAATAATTTTTAAGTTTTACAATTAAAAAAAAACTATAAAAAACAATTTAATATAGAATATCATGTGAACCGAATAGAAGTTTCATGCATCACTAGCAATAAAATGGCAGTAAAATATAAAGAAAGTTGCCATACTTAAACACAAAATCGCCACAAACTGTTAATAGTAATAAAACTGTTAATGTACGCTTATGAATACAAATTTTTATAGGAGGTTTATTAGACAAAAAGCGTTTGATAGTTATTACAGGCTATAAGCTTAATGTAAGAACTTTTTATGAACTAACAGCCATATAGTCTTTATCTTAAATAAACCACGTTAAACACTGACAGATGGCATAAATAAAATCAAAATAATTTATTTTATTTAAAATGCAAACCCCTCTTTCTTTTCATTATCATACATACATAATGAATATTTTTGAGAAGCGAACCCCTCGTTCTCCCATCAAGTCACCAATAATGCAAAATTTTATGAACCAATTATCTGTGAGATTCAGTAGTTGATTTAAAAAATATTGTAGAATACCGAATTTTAATAACTCAAGTAATGCGCGGAGACAATAGTTTTTTAGCTCTCCTGAAAAGTTGTGTTTTTTAAGATAGACGATTTTGAATATAGGCTCTCGTTATGTTATTGTTTTTTTTTAACATTAAACTCCAAATAATAAATAATTTTTAACTTTTGTTTATTGAAATTACTTAATTTGGAAAAAACTTATTAACCGTTTAACCGATCAAAAACAAAATTAACCGATTACACCAAAACCTCGATTAATTAATCGAGTGATTAACCGATTAAAGCAAAAGCCCGATTAAATGAATACCCTAGTACATACATAAGTATAAAGAAAGATTGTTAATGTGTTCCTCCATAATGTAGGTTACTGAATTTAAATATTGGTCTGACAACAAAGTCAAAATCACGTACGATTTTCATAAAACTCCATTTCAACCTCCTTCTGGTACTATCAAGTAAATTCGCTTAACATCTTATTTAGTTACCTTCTTAACTCTGCAATCCTAAACAAATCATAAAAACTAAGCCAAGCTCCTAAATATTATTCCAAACTAATTAGCATAAAATTTGAAGAAGAAAAAACTAAGTCAAGGCATTACAAGCTGCAAAATCTCTAAAGCAACCTGGCAAAAGCTGTTTGCCACAGCAAGTTAAATGCATGAATGGGATAAAATTATGGTGTGGGTTTCAAAGGGTGCGTCTTGAGTAAATTTACTACAAGACGACGACTACTACTTCCACTACTTCCCTACTACCAACCAACTACTACTGAAGAAGGATGGCAACAAATAAAAAAAAAGCTTCTCTTTTACCATAAAAAGAAAACTAAACAGAAAATAAAACAAAATCCCGACTTAAAACTGCAAGTACTGCAAATATTATTTGTTTTAATGCGGCAACATAATCGTAAAAACACAATTACGCCTACACTCCACAGTTATACGAGTATTTTCATACCTCATACTTATTGCTGCAGCAGCTTCAAACTCTTTAGCTGTTTTTTTTTAACTTAACTTCAGATCTTTGTGTATTTTCTTGGCAAACAACATACATACATACATACTTGATGTTGCAGCCAACCCAAAAAAAATAACTATTTGTTTTTGTAGAAATTAAATGAGTATGTGAACTTATTGGTCGGCTGAATGGATAGATGGATGGATGGAATGGAACGGAGGCTTAATATATTTTCAGCAGTTGGCAAAACAGATTCTCTGTCGGAAGCTGTAATGGGAGTCATTGTTGGTAGACAGCGGAACATAATATTCATTAACCTTTTGCCCATGAATGTTGCAAAAAATTATTGTTATTATTACTCTTGTTGTTGTAGTTTATTATTGCAATTGTTGTTCTGGCTGTTATATGCCATTATTGATAATTGTTGTTGTTGTTGTTGTTAATTGAAAGGAAGAAAGTTTGTGATGTTTAAGATTATCGATTAAAATTATTTGACATTTGATTAAGAAAATCACATTAACTTCATTAACTGTACAGAATTTGTGGCACAATAGATTTAATATTCTTTTCAGTTGGTGGGTTATAACGGGTTCGTCACAAACAAGGGTAATTAGATCTGGAACCCGAAAAAGTTTAAACACTTGCTTTGAGACAGAAGTTGTCGAATTACCATTACAAGCTCAATAAAGGATTCATTTTCATATTTTCAATGTAATCCTTTTTGTTGTTTCTGTTCGCCCATTTTGAAGAATGTTTTTTTTTTTTTTTTTTTGAAAATATTAGAACAGAAAATTATCAATTATAACGTGGACCTTTTTAAGACTATGTATGCTATGCAACCCGACTCCAAAATAAAAATACTTTGAAATTGGCGATGCAATATTTTAAATATCAATTTGAAATTTTTACAGAATCATATTCTTTGCTATATTTAATTATTTTAAAGGTACTGCATTAAAAAAAAGAGTTAAGCATTAATGTCCGAGTAGGAGTCGGAGTTGGAGGCGGAGTTGGAGTCGGAGTTGGAGTCGGAGTTAGATTTATTTTTTGACCACTCCACAGCCCTGGTTACATTACCAATAGGCGAAATGACCTCATTAATGGTATGCAGAGCAAGTTTTTATTGCCGCAAAGGGTACGTTAAGACAGATGATTATTAAATAAAAAAAGGCAAACAAATTTATTTTTCTTTAAGAATTAAAAATGGAAAGAAAAACTTTAATAAATTTTTACAGCAGATTATTTTAAACTTATTAATAACGGAATTGATTATTTTTGATTTGTAAGTTTGTTGTTGAGAGGACGAAGAAGAAAGGGAGAAGGCATACAAAATACTTAAATGCTGCAAAACAAAAGTTTCATTGTATGGACACGAATGCAGTTTCAAAAGAAAATTGAAGAAAGTTTCAGCTGTAAATATTTCATAATATCGACAAGGTCATTTACCTGTTTTTCAAATTAAAATTAAAATTTTCGTTTAGAAACTTTTAGTGTAACAAATTTAAGTTTTTAAAATTTTTATTTGAAAACAGGCAATTAATTTTTTTAGGTATATAAAGTCCCCGAAAAAAATTTAATAAATTTGCTACCTTTTTGGGATTTTTAAAGAGTCTACTACTCAGGCAGCTGTTTTAAGTGTAAAAATACCAAATACGATATCGATTTCTCGACCAAAAGTCAAACAATTCTCTGCCCAAAACACTGTATTCAATTTATGTGTGTGAAGATAAATTCGAATTCTCCAGAAATTTCAAATAATTATGACTTTTTTAAAAATAAATTTTCGTAAATCCTAAAATTATATCAGGAATATAATTTTTGGAATCGTATTAAGGACTCTCTGGACTACTATTCTTATATGGTGTTATTTGTATGTGTGTCCAAAATAGTCATTCAAAATAAGATTTAAGTTTCCATATTATATTACTATGACTGTTAAATGGTTAACATTGCTCTGGTAACTGTAAAATGAGCAATGCTGAACAAAATGGCTTGCGCCTTTGCTACTTAAATTCAAATTTATGTTCACACACATATTCAATTTAGGTATACATACATGTATACACATTTAAATATACATATCGCTCATTTACTTACATACTAAAAAATATCCATTGCGAAATAAACGCGTTTAAAGTTTTGAATTGGCCACTTAGAAAAACTTACGACACCTTCAACGGGGAAAGAAAATAAGATATAAATTCAAATTGTATACCCAATATAAAGAAACACGAAGGAAATAATTCTGCATCAGTAACTCCAAGATCTTATTTTTTGAGTTATGTCCCTATTGATGTAAAAGGGCGATATGACCTCTTCTGCTTCTGATCAGTTCCAATAAACGTTCATTATTATTAGACGAATCATTGGACCATGATTGCGTCGGTGTCATGTTGAATTTTTTTTTTGTTTTTTTAAACTTGTAAGAAAAAAATTTTTTTAAGGTGCCAGCTGATTGCAATGTACTACTGTGATTAAGCTAAACTAGTAAAATGTTAATAGTGCTTTTTATCGAATATGCGCTATAATACCAAACAGTCGAAAATCGAGATTAGTTGATAAAAGGTACATGCTTGAACAAATTTCAATACTTCTTCTGAAAGTTTATTATTAGGGAACGTAAGGGCTTTTTGGCTTAGCTGTAGAAGGCAGGGATGTTAAATGACATTCCCAAAATTGTACTTAATTCAGTAAAAACTTGTACTTACTCATATCTTATTGTACTTAAACCCAAAATTATTTGTTACTATTCGTATCCGTAACTATGCTTTGAGAGCTGAGAATGTCAAACTGTGTAGACATTTCTGTTCAGTAAGATTTGGCAAGTCATTATGAATTGTTTGATTTGACAACGATGCTTCCAAATTGTGGATATTTACTTTGAAAAAATAAACCTGTTCGCGGGCACTTTTATCAAAGAATTGTGTTTAGTAATAAGTGAATAAAAGGCTACGTCAAAAAGCAAAATTGCTGTATTTGGAGCGAGAACAATTTCAGGAAGTGTTTCTGCAACTGGCCCCTCGTTCGTGCGCTTTAACGCATCTGGATAACTTTTTATGGACCTATTTTAGGTCATTTGTTTTTTGGAAGCCAATTTTCAAGCCAACACTTACGCCAAACGTACAGATTTTTTAGAAAAAAGTGGTCCAAAATTGAACAGAATAGACAGGGTAACGTGTAGCGCGGTAGACATATGCCTGAAATCAAATTTTTAAAAATAAATGTCATGAAACTATCTGCCAGATTATAATACAAAATTTCATTCCAACCATAGCTTGTCTTGTGTTATCATTTGAAATATCATTTGGAATATATATTTGGTAATTAATGAAAAAAAATATGTAAAAAGGAGATTAGACGAAGATTGTTTAGCTTGTTTTTTAGACTTGAAAAATTTTTTCCATATTCGCCGACAAATTTGGTACATTAATTCTCTTTCCAACCTTTGATCAAAATGTTTATATATTAAAGCATTTGAAATTTTTAAATTGTACTAAAAATGTCATTGGAGTACTTAAGTACTTTTGCAATGCTAATAGTACTCAAAAAGTACAATTGTACCGACGTTATCATCCCTGATAGAAGTTCTCCAAAAAACCTTTGACAAATTTGACATCATTTGGGATTTTGAAAGTACCATGGTAATGTAAACATACCCTAGGGGATAGGGAACTAGTACCAAACTTATCACATGAGTGTTCTGAAGTGATTGGTATCGGTTCTAGTTCTTAAACTTTATATGAAGGGGGCTTCTCTCTTTAACATGGTGATGTCCTAGGAGAGGGTTAATTGGCACCTTTTTGGCACTTTGTAATCGGTCACTAAAGTAACCCAAATGAACATAATCAATTTCGGTAAAAATAATGCCTATCGCAGATATTGTCCCGAGTGAACCATATATATATATATATATATGAAAGATCTCCTTCATATAAAGTAATATAAACAGATAGCATCCGCCCGCACAAAATCCAGTTTTGTGTCAATTGGCTTTCCTATGGATTTACAACACTATTTCACCAGTACATTGATATGTATTTTTTCGCCTATCACAATTCGGCACGATTCTGCAGACAATTCCGATTTATAAATGCGAATTTTGTAACTTTCAAAAGAAGCGCTAAAAGTGAAAACATAGATCTTTTTACCTAAATAATCAAAGTTTTTGTTTTTTACCAAAATCTAATGCATCATAATCTATTTAATACGTATCACAATTTCTTTAATCACTCAAACCCTTCCTTAACAAAAATCTGCATGACTTGCAACCGTGAGTATGATGCTGAGTGATGTTGTTGTTGTTTTTGTCGGTTGGTGTGATTTGTGGTAGTTGCATGGTATCAATTACTTGAACACTTGATTTCTGTTGCACTTTCTCAAATTGCATTAATCTCCAACACGAATTATGTCTAATTTTCTAAATCTTTTCTATTATGCTTTGCAGCGGTTTAAAAGTGCCAGTGCTAAGGAAAGACTTTTTGCTGCAGTTTAACTCTATTGTTTTAACAACAAACTGGCAAAAGCCGAATACAAAAAAGGCAACAAGCAATAGCAAAAGGTTTGAGTTAAGTAAGTATGATTACGACAGATTTTTAAGTGTTACAACTACTTGAAGAAAAAACGGAAAACGAAAAACACTTTAACAACTTTGGCAAATAATAATAAATACTTTAACCAAACACCATTGGCAAATTGTGATTAAGATGAGCAAAAAAAAAAAGCCCTGCTGGTAAAACATCAACACAGAAAAAAATCTTTATATTTAACAACCTTCACTTCACTTCATTTCATTTTATAGTTTTGTTAAGACAATACAACGTTTTAAGGCAATTTGCCTTAAATAATAATTAATTTCAAATTGTGAGGGAGTCAGCCAGTACGAAATAAATAAAATTAGGGGGAAAAAATGTTTAACAACATTGAATAAACATGATTTATGTACATATTTTCAAACATGAGATAGTGTCATTTATAAAAAAAATCTATGAACTTTTTAAATTAAAATGAATCTAGTTTTCAATTTGCAATAATTGTTAGAGGAAACGGAAAACAGTTTTGTAGTAATTTTTACTCGTTTGTATCTTAAAAATGCATTAACACGTGCTTTTTTTTCTCTTAATTTAGTTTATTTATTTTTATTTTTTTTTACAAAGAAGTTTTCCGTTTTTTGTTGTGGTCCAGCAAATCAAAATCATTTCTTAATGCCTCGAGCCATAATGTCATTTTAATTATTTGTCGTTCTTTTTTGTCGGTTTTGTCGAAGACAAAAATTATTTCAAAATAAAATAGTTGGTCTTAGATCGAATTAAATGCGCCCTTCAGTTCAGTTCAAAGCGGTTGATTTAAGAATTATTAAGTGAATTCAATTTCGAATTCGTACTTGAAATAAACAAAAGTGAAATTAGAAGGAGAATTTTGATATGATTGATTTACTTACCCGTTTTACGCCTTACAGAATATAAATTATAAAACACCATCATCATTCCCGATATGGGTTTAACTTTAAAAACTCAATGTACAGATATATCTGAAAATATAAACTAAATGAGAACTCTTGCTTTAAATTTTACTCTTTATACCCTCCACCACAATTAGTGAGAAGAGGGTATATTAAGTTTGTCATTCCGCGTGAAACTTTTTTATTATTCATCTCAGACCCCATAAAGTATATATATATTCCGGGTCCTTGAGGGATTCTAAGTCGATTTAGCCATGTCCGTCTGTCTGTCCGTCCGTTGAAAACAACTCAAATGAAATGAACAAACTTGGTGCCAAATTTCTTGTATTATCCTAAGCAGTTTTAGATTGAAATTCAGCAAAATCGGTGCAGTAGGACCAGAGCTATGAATCAAAATGTGGAACCACCACCTAAAAAAAATTATAATTTTGTTACAAAAAATAACATAAATGGTGGAACAAAGCACGAAATGAGATAAGATATGTACAACAAGCAAATCGTTTTCTATTTACTTGTGTGATATTGTTGTAGTGTTTTGATAAGTTTTATGAGATTAAAACGCTCACTTTGTAATTTTACTCTCAGAGTGGCACTACCAACGAAAAGTTTAATCTTTTTTTCCTTGGCTTAAGAATTTCAAACTTATTTTAATAGAGTCAGGGATTGCTTTTCGAAAGTAATCCCATTTAGGATTGTTTAAAGCGACGTTTGAAAATAAACAGTACATTATTTAGCGTTCGGCTCACACAACCAAGAACGATATCTATTTGTTTTAGTGATTGTCTAGACAAACACAACTCTTAATACCGTTCGTAACTATTTTCAAGGAAGAGCAGAACATTATATCGACCCCTTTGCGCGAAATTATTGTATGTTACAAATACCAAATTTTACAGGACAGCAATTTTTCTACTTTTCTCTGCTTTCACTTGCAATATCAAAATAAAAATATACATGTGCTTAGATAAGATAAGACGAAGTGGAATTCGCCTACAATATTTTGCCAGGTGACGTCTCTTTGAATGTAGAACAAGATTGCATCAAAAACTAAATTTCAAAAAAATTGGCATATATATACGATAATTTCGCGCAAAGGGGTCGATATATTGTTATGCTCTTCGTTAAAAAACAGAACAATTGTAGTGATACTGAAGAAAAACATTATAATTTAATGTTCTATTATGTTTCATTTTTCCATTGATAAAGAATTGAACAAACAAAAAATGTTAACAACGACCGCAGAATTTACAGCTCGTGTGCAGGCTTGCCAGTTTAGCACTTTTAGTGCTAGATTAAGCATATTTTTTCTGAATTAGCACTAAGAATTTCGAAAAAAGTGAAAAGTGAAAAGTGCTAGTTTAGAACATTTTTATAATTTTTAGCACTTGTTTTTAGATTTTTTAAGCATTTTTGTTTTATTGCTCCTATAGATTGTAAATAAAGATAAATAGAACAAGACATTTATTTAAATTAAAAATATACATTTGATCCTCGATTAACCGGATAGTACCGGACCGAGCTGCGCACGGATAATAAAAAAAGTGGTTAATTGATATATCGGGTGATTCATCGTGAGGTTTGAATTACAATGTAAAATAAAAAACATAAATTTTAAAGTGAACTTAAAATTTTTGTTGTCGGTTAAAAGACCAATTTATGGAATTTACTGTTTGAAAATGATATGTTGGCCATGTTATTCCTGAAGACCCAATACTTTACATATTGCCAGAGAAAATAGTCCAATGATGTGATATCGAATGATCTAGGTGGCCAATTTACCATAGCAAAACGAGAAATTAAGTGCTCACCAAAATGATTCCTCTACAAGGTTATTGTTTCACGCGCTGTATGGCTCGTAGCGCTCGTAGCGCTCGAGCTCACAGAGACCATGCGCTTGATTTTCAGGTCGCTCTACTGGAGACTTACTAGCTCTGTTATCGGAAAAATGTTGCTGTTCCATTCACCATTTTGGCGAAAGTAAGCTAATTGCTTTGGATATTTCCAAGGCGTTCGACAGAGTCTGGCATGGTGTACGTTTTGACAAGAAACTTGTTGCATTTGGCGTCGGTGATAATTTCTCTCGATTTATATCGAGTTTTCACAGAGATAGCACTAAACGGTTTGTATTAGCTGGGGTTTCATCAAACGAGTTCAAAATTCATTCAGGGGTGCCGCAAGGCTCCGTTTTTTCCCTTACTATATTTCTTTTTTTTCTAAATGGCCTCTTATGCCAATCTTCCAACCCTATCTACTCTTTTACAAACCTATGCCATTCGTATTCTTTTGATTATAGGCCAAGCGTATCCGATGTTGGTGCTATTAGGCAGAACATGAATGATACGCTTGGCCCATTCCGATACCCGTACGTTTGTTCGTAATACACGTTTTTCTTCAAGAGCCCATCCTTTTGTGGTCGATTGGACGGTAAATCGTACACCGTATTACAGGAAAATTTGTTTTTTGGCCGGACTGTTCGTATGTGGAATAACCCTCTTAATTTCAATAAGTTCAAGTTGAATATTCACAAGCACTACTCTTTCTTTCCTCCTTCCCGTAACCTAGTTCCATCACAATGCAATGCAATGTAAAAAACAAGGTGCGACGTTACCATATTATTCTGATTTTCCTAAATTTTTTATAGAAATATGGATCAGCGACTACATTCTCAGCTACAGCTGCTATATTCACTTTACTACGTGCTGGATGTGGTCTAAACGGTCAATATCATGCACTAATGATAACTGGACTCAAATTTGTGAATGATGTTGGCAATAGTGGCTTAAGTAGGTCGATTATGCGTACCCTAACTTCCTCGAATTGCACGAAAAACTTATCTCACATAACGCTGATTGTGCATAAACATTTTATTAATCAGCAAAAACAGAATAGATTTATATCCGTTAATTCAAATGCGTAAAAAATATATATTATGGTAATATCCGATGATTCAGTTAGCCTTTCTGAGAAAACACAAAAGTGCTATATAGTGCCCAGTGTTCGACAAATCGAACACTGCTTTTTAAAGTCAAATAACAAAAACACAGTTGAAAAACACGGAAATTGTTTTTGCTGTTGTTGAAAGCTTAATCGTTTTTCAATGGAACTACATTTTCACTTTTTTTATAATTCATACTAAATTTTCAGTTTTTAAAATTAGGCTAAAACTAATGAGTTTTCTTTCCCCTTGTTATAAAAGGGAGTAGCGAAGTTGGTAAGAACTTTTATTTTTATATTTGTAGCGAACCACTTACAATATTTAATTATTTAAAAAAATGTTTCTTCGTCTTACATAAAAAGAGTAAAAAAAAAATACAAAAACACGTAAAATTTACTGTTCTAAAAATTGAACATTGGGACGATATGGGTTAAATAAAAGTAAGGGTAAAATATGCAACATGTTTTGCATGTTTTTCATCAACTTATTCACAAGAGAACTCTAAGATGTTTCCCACAGTTTTATTTTTTATTCAAACGAACACAAAAATGTAAAACATGTTACATTAATGCAGCATATTTCTCAGACAACGAAAATTTCAAATGTAAATTTTTTATTATATTCATAAATATCAATGTTACAAAATTCTTCTGGCAAGCCTGCTCGTGGTTGCGTTATGTATATGTTTTGTTTGTGTAAAATTATTTTGCTGGCTTTTTGTTTTTTTTTCGTATGTGTATCTTGTTTTTGGTAAAAATTTTTGGTTTTTTTTACCAGCCAAAAGGGACAAACATTAATGAGCCGAATCGAACACAATGAAGTTTACGGATTTTTTAAAAAAAGCCGAACGGAATCAAATGTTCTCATCTTTTGTTCAGTTTGAAAAAATAGTAGCATTTTTGTGTTCGATAGATGACTAACAGGGAAACGTTTTTTTTTTAATGATTTTCTAAACAAACACTATTAGCGTTTAATGATTTTCTACACAAACGCTATTAGCACAAATCTACCGAATCGAAAACTAAGGAGTGATATTTAGAGTTTATTTTCGATAACTGGTTTAAAGTACGTTTCAATGTTATTCGTACTTAAATTTTTCAGTATGACTCGTACTTAAAGTAAGAACATATAAAAAATGTATTTGTTCCGAATGTTTTTGTTGCTGTGTAATGAAGAGGATATTATGCGTTTCTTCTGATATGTATAACACATAAAAAAATTTTAAATTTAGTATACTTTTGGTAAATCGATCGACCCAGGAGCATTTCCTCACATACAGACACCACTGCCGAAAATAGCTTTTAAATTCCATGTAAATGTTCTCTGGGTTAGCTAGAGGTACGACTGGGAAGATCCTGATGACTTTTACTGTTTTAAACGTCAAATTTATCATGAAAATATACCAAGGCGAATTAATTTTTCAGGTGGGGTTGAAAGCTCAGCTGTGCATTTTTTTCTTAATTAGAGACAGGAATGTCAAAAGTTACTTGTGTTTTTGACATATCGGCCAACGAAAGCAACAAAAAATTACATTGTTGTGTTTTTGGTGTTGTTACTTGTTGTAGTATCGACACCACCGTTTACACAATTGGCCTTGGAAAATATACATTAATTAGAATACAAAATTGCTTACCTTTAACCCTAATAGACACATGTCAGCTAAAGTTTTCAAAATACCAATTGTAGAGTATTTGAAACAAAAATGTTATTTTATTTCAACTCAATCATTAAGTCAATATGGTTTTCATGAATAATATTTCGTAAAAAAAAATAAATCAAAAAGCCAACGAAAAAAAAAACTTAATTTGCCTTTAAGCACACGCAACTCCCAAAACAACAAATTTTTTTTCGGCGACACGTTAATTAAGCTCCACAAATATTTCAGACACACTAATTCACTCACTCAGTTGATTTGACTCTGTTTTTTTTAAATATTTTTCATATTTTAACTGTAACTGCAGTTAAATCATATCAACTAAAAAAGTAAAAAAAAATATCCCCCTTAACACGTAAAACGTTCGATGATTTAAACCACAAATAAGAAAAAGTCTCTGCGGCGCATGACAAACGATCATAATTTAACTTGAGGCCAAGTTAAGTACATGCAGATAGATCTATGTATCTTTTTGGATACATGGATGATGATGAACTCTTAAAAACGGCTCTAAACTATGTTGTATGCCACATATTTCAATCATTAAGCATTATTTTGATTTTTTTGTTTTTGTTTTCTGTTTTTTGTCTTTTTGATTTTTAATGCTGTTGACGATCTTTTTTCTTCTTGATCTTCGTTGACGAGAATCTTTTCTTCTCAATGTGTGTGTCTTCTTTTTTGAAGTCATTATTCTTTTTTTGCCTCATCATTTTTTTATGGTGGTGATGAGAAATGGTGGGTATTATTAGTTTGTGTATTTTTCATATTTGTTTAAATGGCCATAGTGGTTTTGACTAAAGTATAACATTTTGACGAAGTTTTAATACCCTGCCATACTGAAGTTACTAAAATATAAAAAATCATGGTTTTGCATATTTTGACCACCTTTAACACCTTAATTGTTGTTGAAAGGGTTTTAGTCCCAATTTGTATCTGTTATTTGTAATATTTTTAAATGAATGTAATTGGCCTATTCCAAACGATATAATCGTTGTAAAACTAATGTAAAATTTAATAAAAAATTATGTAACCTCAAAAAAAAGTATACTGAATAAATGAAATAATAATAAAAAAAACCAAAACAAATGTATTCAGGTTTTCAAGACAAAGTCTTGACAGAAAGAATACGAAACAGAGGAAAAAGGAGGCAACATGTAATTTGAAATTTAAGTGATAATAACAGCAAATTTCGAACCACCAGTACTATTGGTTAAAGTATGATGTTTGACTGTTGGCTAACGGGCACCGCAGTGTTGCAGTGTGTAGAACACAAAGATCTTCTGATGATAGAATGTGGTGTTTCTTGAAACATGTAAAGATCAACCCGGGTTCAAATCCCAGCTCAGCCAAGAAAAATTATCAATAAATTTTAATAAAAATTCCAAGTTGTAAAATTCCTTCCCTCAGTGAAAATAATTTAATGAAAATTAAATTTGATGAACTCAAGCCTAATTAAAGAATATCAAAAATTAAAAACCATTTGATTATTAAGAACGTATTAATATTTAAACGTAACATTTATTTTGTGATTACCCGCAAGAGAATGAGCATAAATGCAAAATAACAATTGTGTGCGTGGTCAAAACTTTAAAATATTGCAAAAAAAAATTTCTTAACCATGTAACCGACAAGACCGTTAAAATAATCGGATGAAGCTCTGCACGATTATAAGCAGATTGGTTCCTTTTACTCCAGCAAGGAGCATGGGGCCATAGAAAGTTGCTTCCAACATTCTCTGTCATTTGCTCGGTGTTTAACTTCGTTCCAATTTAGGCGTAGCTCGAATATTTCCATTATTATTTGGCGATTCCAGGTGGGATTCCAGTCTATAGCTTGTTTAGCAATATTGTGTGATAATTTACGCAGAGTATGCCCAATCCAGCGCCATTTACGTATACTGATTTCAAGTTAACAGGTTGCTGATTTATAACAGACCATAAACAGGTTTTGGACATTGGTGAGGTCCAATATACACGTTGTTACGTTGATAAACACTTGAATGGAATGCACTAATTTTGTTGCCGCATTCCACGACTCACACCCATACAAAAATATAGATTTTACGTTCGAATTAAGTAGGCTTAGTTTCTTCCGTCGTGATATGTCAGACGAGTTCCAGTTTAGCTGACCGAATGATAGCCGGGCTTTGTTTATGCGCTTCGATATATCTGCTGAAGATCTACGGCTCCTATCGAAAATACTACCCAAGTAGCAAAAAGATTCTACGTCCTCAAACTCAAGTCTTCCATCGTTCTTCGCGTTTACACTCATTGACCTCGTTTGGCCAATATTAATCTTAAGACCAACTGATAAGGCGGTTTCAGTTATCAGTGATAGCTTTGCCTGCATATCAGATAATGAGGGCGTTAGTAAGCACATACAATCAGCGGAGTCCTGGCAAACCCCATGTTATTCATCTTCTTTGGTTTATGGTTTTAAGCATTCTTGCATCAAGGACACAATTAAAGGGAAGTGTGATAGTACACAACCTTTTTGTTCTCCTGTGTTAACCGCTTTGTGTTCCTTAACTGTCCTTCATGTATAAGGCCGTTGGCATTTGCGTAAAGACTTTTGGTGAGCTCTAACAACTTGCTAGGAATTCGGCAGCAGATGTACGACTAGAACGTTTATTTTTTAAAGAAACAAGTCCAGCAGCATTTTTCTTACTAAAAATCAATTCTTTTAGAAGAATTGGTCTTTTCGGCGTGCAAACGCTTGTGCAAAATGTATGCATTTAGAGATGAAATTTCCATAAAATGATAAAACAACCTGACCATCCATTACATCTCCTCAATTAATGTGAGTATTGAATTGTTTGCAGGGTTATGGAGCCGGAGTTGAGGTGTTTGAAGTCAGAGTCGAATTACCCACAAAAACTCGCGGCCCCTAATATTTTCCAAAATAAAATTTTTTTTCGAAATTGGCAATGCAATATTTTGCAGATCACGATAACAAGAAGATTTAAAATTATTTAATGAGAGTAAGTTCTTATTTAACCATTTAAAAGGTACTGCATTACTCCTCCTACTAAAAAAAAAGAAAAACAAAACAATTCAGAAAAAATAGCTGATTAACAATTATTAAAAAATTTGCTTTTAATTGATATTTTTCTTATAAGGACGATTAGTAACTACCTTCTTAACCACAATAGTATGTAATAATAATAGAATAATTAGTAAACTATAGTTCGAAAATAAACACTAAATATCGCTCCTTAGTGTTCGGTTCGGTAGATATGTGGAAAACACAGACGCTAATAGTGTTTGTGTAGAAAATCGTTAAAAAAAACGTTTGCCTGTTTGTCATTTTTCGAACACAAAAATAATAATGTTCTTAGCCAACTCAACAAAAAGAGGAGAACATTTAAAACTGTTCAGGGTTTTTTAAAAACCACAATCTTCATTGTGTTCGGTTCAGCACATTAATGTTAGTTCGTTTCAGTTGTGATTAGCACCCTTTTGGCTGGTAAAATAAAAAATTGAAAAAAAAACAAGTGCACAAACCACACACAAGCTATTCGTGCTGCGGTCGGTGGTAAAATATTTTGTTTGTTCATTTCTTTATCAATGTAAAAAAAGCATTATAGAACATTAAATTATACTGTTTTTCTACAGTACCTCTACAATTTTGTTAAAAAACAGAACACTATAAAATGCTCGGTTCTTCTTGAAAATAGTTATGAACGGTATTAAGGGGTGTGTTCGCCTACATAAAGACAACAAAAAAATGTATAAAGTTCTTAGGTGTGTAAGCCGAACGCTAAATAATGTTCTTTTTATTTTCGAACACTGGTTCAAATGAACAAAAATGAAAAAGTGGGAGCAACTTCGTTTTTAGACCGCTTTTGCTATCTCGTTTTACAAAATTTTCATTTCGCATACATTTTGAAACTAAAATAAGGCGAATTCATTACAGGTAGTCTTGGTACTGCAACAAGTACAACTCATACAAAAACCACGAGCAATTTGTTTTTGTTAAATCATTGTATACAACATAAACATAAACACAGATAATAAACAAAATGTTGACAAAAAACAATTAAAAAACAAACAAAAAAGTTATCAGCAGGGCTTTTAAGACCACCTATAATGAATTCGCCTTTAACTCAAATATAATACGTTTTCCAATTGCTTGAAAAAATTCAATTTCCGAAATAATTACTAAAGCTAATTTGTTGACTTTCTGCACATGATTAATAACAACTGCCAAACGGCTCGCCGGAATGTGTTGAGCAGTACAACAAATTTCTAAAAACAGTTTTCGCTATTTTAAAGCCAAAAGTTGTATAACACTCAATTTTAAATTTTAAGTTAAAACTTTTTATAAACATATTCTTAGGGCCAATTTCACCAACTATATTAAAATATCAATTCATATTAAAATATAGATTTTCAGATAATTTTGTTTTTGTTTTAACATGAAAAACAAAAATTGATATTTAATACAATTGGTGAAATAGGCACTTAAACTAATTTAAGCCTCGTGCTTAATTAAAAAAGCACATCCGTTATTAAAATATTTTGTAAAAGTGCATAATTGTGAGACTTGCGAAATTATTCGTAAGTGAGCGTCCGTGATAGTAAGAAATTTGAAATCGTTCGTGAGGCAAAAATTACTTACGCAAACAGTTCTTATTGTAAACGAAGTTATTTTCTTGAGCAACCATCGAGTAGAAAGCTCGCTTTGGTATTTTAGTGGTCATTTTGTAATACCCAGCGCTAATGCCCATCCTACAGAGTAATTACTCAATAAGCTTCACTGCAAACCGTAACTAATTCGTCTTTCCAACAAAATAAGAAGAAACTTAAGCTCTATACCAAAGAGATCATCCTAACAGGCAAACACTGGTTTTCCAGGGTATTTCTCCCTTATTTATGTCCCGAATTCAAGGACATTGGCATAACAATACAGTTTCCTCTTCCTCCTCTTCATGAAAAGTTCTGCACTATTCATTGAATTTCAGACCCAATCTCATCGCATGAGTCCCCACCGGTACTGCCCAGTAATCACTGAGACAATTGTTCTAATCTGGTCTCAATTAAACCAAAGCAGATGGTTTTGCGAGCCCACCTCAACTGATAGGAGAGGAGATTGAAGTGATCGATTGGAAAGCCAACAACAAAATTTAAATAATATTAGAATTATAACGTAGCTACTTAAAGTTTATTTCGTAAAGTGTGGCAAGGCTTATTTTTGGTGTATGGTAGGTCGTTTTAAAATTTTAATTTCACTGTCTCAATTTTTTTTATTATAATTGTAGGGTGGCCTAAAATTCGACCATATATGTATGTTTGTAAATAAAAAATAACAAAAAAAATTAAATATACGCGGGAGATTATTTATTAAATTACAGCAAAAAATCCATCATTCAAATATGCGTGTCTCAAAGATGTCTTTCGAGAAGCAAAATGAAACTCTGAAATACCAGTCGTTTTGCTGAAACAAGACAAAAAATCATTAAAATGGTTCTCTTTTGTTTTGCTGTGTTTCGTTAACTTTTAAGGTGACGTTTGTGTTAAAAAAAACCAAGAAAATTAACTACAAAATATTTTTTTGTTTTATAAAATATAGTTTTTATAATTTTATGTTATTTTGCACTTTACCACATGATTATTATGATCATTATAAAGGAATGTTGGCTGGCTGGTTGGTTGGTTGGTTGGTTGTTTCGATACATTCTAGACTTGTGTTGAAAAGATTTTCGCTTTAAATCAGCTCAGATTAATATGGCAGTAGTAACTGCATGCAACTTAGTGTTTCTTAAGTTTGTAAATGAGTTTAAATTTTAGTACCAGATTATAAATTTAATGCAATTGTTAAATCGTTTTAATCTCAGTTCTAAGCTTCACCTTTTCTTTCGTCTTGCCTCTGTGTCGTAGTAATTTCAGTTCATTTTTGTTCACAAGTTAATCACAGTAGATCACACCAAATAGAATTTTAAGATTCTTTTGCACTTCGTCATTGGAGTGTGTACTTATTACTACTCTTTACTGCAACTTGATGATCTTGGACGTATTGAAAAGTCTGTGATTAAATATTAATCATGTGATCTTGAGTATAAGAAATTTCTGCTCTAGATTTAATATTTTATCTGTTCGTCTAATGATTAATTCTAAAGTGTCGCTTATAAGGATTGTTAGGTGTATGTGTGTGTTTGGATGGATGGATAAATGGATACAGAGAAACCAAGAAATTTATTGCAATTATTTGTAAAAATCCCAAAAATTGTTGGGTTTATCTAAAATTAGGATGTATTAGTAAAAATTATTTTAGCAGGTAAAATATTGCAATATTAACTCGTATTGCCAGATTTGTTTACAAATTTTTCTTTAGTTTATTATTAACTTTTTAATTGCTGTCATTTGATCACCTTTTTCTGAGTTAAGAATAAGTCGAATTGACTTGAAGGTGGGGTTTCTTTGTTCGGTGGTCGACTTGTCAAAGTTTGTATACAAACTAGTTTTGTATGTAAACAAACCTATTTTTTTACTAGCACAGAACCACAAAAGCAGTGTTGTTGTAGAGTTGACCTCACCTTCTAGTCAATTCGCCTTGATTCAGAATGAAGTTTTGTTGAATTCATTGCATGTTTAAATTGAGGATGAAAGTAAGAAAATTATATTTTTTAAAACTAATTGCGATTGCAAAGATCGGTGGGTTAATTTTGGCGGTCGATTAGATTTTTTCATTCGAAGGCATTGTATTTCCAATTCCTTCAGGCAATACTGAACGAATTGAAATTATTTTCCCAACACTGAATAACAACTGAATGAAATAATTAGAAATAATTTTGCTTTCGCATCGAAAAAGTATTCGAGCCCGACTTGTAGATTTAGCCCCCTGTACAAAAGTCATTCATAACAAGTTCTTTAAAATATAAATATTTTTTATTAATAAGATTTCTGTATGACGTGCTAAATTCCCCATTTTTCATATATGATAAATACACTAAAATTTATTGTTGAGGGAAAGCTAGCTTCTCTGCGCTTTCCACTGGTTACTTAGGCCTGTTCATCAGGAAACTTTATCCAAAGATCTTAAAAAAGCCAAAAATATTATACAAGTAAAACTGTAAAGCAAATAAGAATTATAAACACTCAAAATTCTACTTGTAATTTTTTATTTTTTAACATCCCGCCAAAAGCTTTACTGACTTAGTAAACCAGTCAATAACATTGCAAAAACTGCAAAGTACATAAGGCGATTTCTTTTCTGAGAAATATGTTGCATAAATGTTACTTGCTCTATCTCTTTTGTGTAGAGCATGTAACATTTATGCAACATATTTCTCAGAAAAGAAATCGCCAATAGTTTGTGGGTAAAAAGCGCATATCTTTTCTTTGAAATGTGCAAAGAGTCATTTTTTTACTGGTAATTTAATATAATTTTACAAAGCTTTTAATTCTAACCCCGCTAAGCCAGTGGCTTGCCAGCAGCGTGTTCTATCTCGCAAATGTGCATTTTACAACAGTGCAAAAAAAGTGTTATATGCTTGCATAAGAACGGTTATATGCTTGCATAAGAACAGTTAACAAACAGCACTGTGCTAGAAATTGGCACTTTTATTTTAGACTTGGCGTTTTAACCCAATTCGGGTGCGCTGAATCCAGTGGAGCTAGTCGTTTTTTTACGTTAGCTCTGGTTTTCGAGATATCCCGTTATGTCGAAAATGGAGGAGGTTGCACAACATATGTTCGCGTAACTCAAAAATGCTTTCGCTTATTGAAAAAACTAAAAAAAACTGAAATTCCGCAATAAAAACAAAAATTTCAAAATTTTTTTCCAAAAAAAAAAATATGTTTCTTAAACGACTGCGCATATAAGAAAAAACTAAAATTGGGTTATTTTTGTTTAGAAAAAAGTAACCAAACTGGAAAAAAAGTATACAAGTACACATTGAGAAAATAAATAACCAATTTTGGTTAAAAGTAACCAAAACGGCAACGCTGGCTGTTATATTAAATTAGTTTATTTGTTATTTTGTCCGGAAAAATATTTACTGGGCTGCCAAATGATTAAATTGTTTATTAAAAATTTGTGTTTCTATTCTTCCTCTATTACGGGTACTTTACACTATAACACATGTCTAACGTATTTTGAGGAAAATACAACCCTGTCATGATAAGTTGTTATTGTTTTCTGAAAATTTTCAAACAATAAGTAGATCAGGGATGCACTTCCGTCAAATTACGTTAGACTTGTGTGATTGTGTAAAGTACCACTAAAACACAATCTTCGAAAATAATTATGGCTAAAGAACTGCATTTTATTTTTCGAATACTTTAATCTAACATATGGGCAATTACTGCGTGACGAACGCTACATTCGCAAGCGTTTTCTGATTGATACATACACATTTTTTGGTCTTTCAAAAGAGATAGCTTCAACTTATCTACTTATCAACTTATCAACTTTGTGACGCACGAGACTCAATTCTGTTTCATCATTAATTCCTAAAAGAAAGTTTAATATAAGAGAATTCTTAAATCACTTGTTTGCAACAAAAAAAGTAGTATTTAAACCCAATTTTATTTATTTTAACAAAACAAATTATATTTTTATAAATTTCATTTCTTAATCTTATTTTGTGATTATTAATGAATATCAATTTATTTTTAACGAAATTTATATTTTTATAAGCCTGCTGTAAGTGCTATTTAAAGCCCATAAAGCACCTAAAATAATGTTAAATTCATGTAGAATATTAATAGTTCAAGGGGTTGGGTAGCATTTGGCAAGAATTAATGTATAATTGCTCATCGAAATACACGTTTTTAACATAAAAATTAAATTTTACATCTAGTCTTATATTTCATTAAAAAAAATTAATTTGAAAAATGTTTGGTTGGTGGACTGTTTCTGGGATTTGCCCATATGTATATTTTTTTGATTAAAAACCAACAAGTGGTTGGGAAATTAAAACTTGTGCTACCAAATATTTTATATAGAGATCCATATTTAATAAATCTTTGGAGTAATTATGAACTTTAATTCGTAATTGTCTAATGTGTTAGCTTCACCCTACTCCGAAGGAAACTATTTTAATATTCTCGCAATTAAACCACAATTTTTATTTTTTGCCATAAAAAAACGGAGAAATCCATACAAGTAGTTTTTTTCTTTAACATCATTTCATAGGGAAAATCGGAAATTTTTTTAAATTCATTAAATCGTAGGTACATTTTCAATATTATACATACATTATTTTATTCGCAATCCACAAACTGCCCTCCTTAGAAAAAAGTCACATCTACATTTAGGTAGTTTTGAGAAGGGTAGGAAAAATTCTACTTGCGGGCACAAATCGAGTCAATTCTCACGTTTAAAATTTGTACTTCATAGCTTAAAAATAATACTCTTAAAAATCAAAATAACATCTTTTTTAACATTAGAAACGAAAAATTAGTTTAAATTGTATGAAAAATTATTCGTCTCATTATGGAAGCATAAACTTAAGGGCGGTAATTAAATATTTTAATTCTATTGAATTTTTAATATGTCTTTAACTTTAAACAGCCAATAATAAATAGAAGCGTCTTGCAAATAAAACAAAAACTTTTGCTTAAGATAAATTTATAAAAATGTTCAATCCCCTCAAAACCTATTAATTCAAGCTAAACCAACCTCTGTTTTTATCGTTTTTATTTATAAAAAATATTTGTTTCTCATATTTTTATTAATAGCTTTTCAATAGCAATTAATAATCGAAATGTCATCTCTGACCTTTACAACTGTCAATAGTTCGGCATTTTGTAGTTGCAGTTGTTGCCAGTGTTGCATATTGTATGAAACCGCAACGTCATCAGGGGAGTTGATTTTTTTTTTTTTGTAGACTTTGCAATCCAAGCACAACTACAATGGACTTCTGTTGTTGCTTCGATGCGGTTTTTTGCTGGTATTGTCTCCATTTTATTACAACTTTTGTGGCAAAGTGATGATGACTATGGTGGCAGTATTCGACAGTGTTGGTAATTTTGTATAAGCTTAAGTTTAAGGTTCCCCATATTTAAATCACGATTCAATTGCATGAAGAAATTTTAAATTTAAATAACTTAAAGGGAAACTTGTCATAACTGTCATAAATAATTTTGTATTGAAGCCACACGCGTGATGTTGCATGTTGAACGAAATAAAAATTGACACAAGCTTTTAAGGGGAATGTAAAAACAAAAATTTTTTAATACGAAAATCAATATTATTTACTATAACACTATAATGTATTGGCAATTAACCCGCTGCTACGTTAGTGTCTACCTTTCTTTGGTGCTTTTTTGTTGCAAAGTTTATGTTTCTATGTTTTAATAAAAAGGAACAAACTTTTTAATCTTATAGATTCTCATTCTAATTCACTCATTCTCTAGTTATATATTTCTAAGTTCAATATTACAGGAAATTAAAAAAGTACCACACATGTAAAATATAAATAAGAAGAAATAAATTTAATTTATTTCCCCTTTTTTAATACTTTTTCTCCCCATTTAAGTATCAAAGAGTTCATTAATGTCGTGGGAGCCCATTATTTAATACGTGTATGTCAAGGAAAATAAGCATTTTTTGTAAAAAAAAATATTAACAAAAATAGTTACGAATTTCACCATTAAAATGTTCGAAATTTCGAAAAAGTACCATATTTAAAATTGTTTTTTAAGTTGAGTTACAACTGTGTTGTCATCATATATTTCTATGTTTACTGATAAAAGATAAAAAGGGTGACACAAAAGTAACAAAAGAGTAGCAGTCAGCTTCCCGCTTATTTTTCTCAACCGTTTTTACCCTTATTAACCCTCTAAACATTCGAATTTCAGAACAACCCATATCATGGGATCGACTTGGCCTGAATGAGGCAACCTCAGGTCCAAATTTTAACTTTTTAGCTTCAGCCGATGATGAATCAGACGGTGACGTTATAATATTATATAGATGGAGAAACATTTTTGGAAAAAAGTGCCAAAAATAGTACGATTTTTACCCCTAAAACGATCGAACTTTATGTTTGTCTTTTCAAGATGAGTTACAACTATGATAAAATATATTTCTATGCTTCTAATGAACAGCAATAAATAATTACTTTTTGAAGTTTCTCTTTTAGTAAAAGAGATATGAGGTTAGCAAATTCAACTGTTTTTTCCATTATGTACCCACTAAGCATTCGAATTTCCAAAAATCCGATCCCATGGGATTGATTTGGCGTGAGGCCAACCTCAGGTTCAAATTTCAACTTTTTAGCTTTGGCTGTTTAGGATGTGTAATAATGAATCCGACGGTAACGTTATAAATTTATAACGAGTGGTTACATTTTAAGGTCCGATGTTGAATGTGAACCACACCTAAACGTTAAACTTTTTCTGCATTTCATTTGACATTTTTCAATTTCAGACTAACTCAATTTGAACCACAGATACATAATCGAGCAACGCGTTAAGGTTGTTCAGGCTTATTATGAAAATGGGCGTTTAAATCAAAAAGCATATCTTGCACTTTCGAAGAAAATCATCTTCAGTTATGAGGCACATTTTCACCTCAGTGGATTTGTCAATAAGCGGAATTGCAGCATTTGGGCGAATAATAATCCAAGAGTGATTGTCGAAATGCCGTTTATGGGCTGGCGGCATCATCGGGCCGTATTTTTTTCAAAATGAGGCCGGTCAGGCAGTTACTGTGAATGGTGTTCGCTATCGTGAGATGATAACGAAATTTTTATTGCCCGAATTGGGAGATATGGATGTGGACGATATGTGGTTTCAACAGGACGGTGCCACTTGCCACATAGCTAACGAAACAGTGGCTCTTTTGCGTGACAAATTTAATGGCCTTGCTATCTCACGTGGTGGCGAAATCAATTGGCCGCAAAGAGCATGTGATTTTATACCGTTGGACTTCTTTCTTTGAGGTTATTTGAAAGAAAAGGTGTATGATGATAATCCAGCAACAATTCAAGGATGAGATTATTCAGCACATTAACGGCATAGAACCTCAATTATACCTCAGCGTCATCGAAAATTTGGACCATCGTGGCGGCCATTTGGACGATATTTTGTTCCATACATAACTAAAACCATACCAATATTATCGTTATATGTAAAAAGAAATGAAAATTTTTTCCTTAATAATTTGTGTTTTATTCAAAATCAATATCGGCCCTTAAAATTTAACCACCCTTTATAATATAGAAAGATGGTGAAAAATTTTTTTAAATAAGTGCCAAAAATAGTGACGAAAAAGTACCAAATTAGTATTTGTGTTTTTTAGATAAGTTAGGAATATTTTATAATCCTTATTTCTATATTTAATGGTTTAAAATCTGAATAAGTAAATCAAAGTTTAAGATTAGGTACTACTTAATAAGACTCGGTCCTAAGAAACACATCATTTAAAATGTTTTGCAAGCTGTTTCTTACAAATAACAAGATTATTTTCTAATTATATTAAAATTACATTTTATAATTATCAAATGTTTTATATCTGTCAGGTAGGCGTTTTACTTTATTTGTATAAAAAATTGCATAAATCTTAAAATTAAATTGCTTTAAGTATAATGCCAGGAAAAGATACAAACAAACACACAGCAAATTATACCTTTGCGACAATTGACGACCAAAAGGACGTATTCCTTTATACTGGCTGACTTTGAAATAAAAAAAATAATCTCCAATTTAAGCGGTCATCTACGATCCAAAGTACTCGTGTGTATTTGTTTATACATCAGGTACACTTTTTAAACCAATTTAAATGGCTGAAGATGATCTAGATGATGTGATTGGTGGTGGTGGTTGAATTGCTTGCCTTCGTACAACATACAAACATATATTTTATACTTTCCTCCTTAAGCTGCGGTTTATGTCCAGCTTTACTTTGCCATCAACTCAACACAGACATATTTTAGTTGAACACAAAAACATATGTGTACCAACGCATTTATATGAACCAGCATCTTTAATTTGTTAAAGCTACTTTTACACGACATGTAATTTGCAGTGGCTTTGTAGGGGGGTGCAAGATCCATATGTAATTGTGCATTTCTGTCAATACTAACAAATACAGAAAAACAGCTGATGCCAAATAGTTTTTCAGTTCTAAATGAAAAATGTTCCACTGCAAATTCGAACGAATTTTGCGGTGAGAAATTTTACAAGAAATACATGACGTCTAAAACCACCTTAAGAAAACAAAAAAGTTGGTTCTGACCAACGACAGTTTAAATTTTTAAATTGTTGTTTGTTTCTGTTTTTTCCACATTTATTTCTTGTAAATTGGCCTCTTAAATGTTCTCTGATAGCACAGCAACTAAAAACATCCACATTCTAGTGATATGTGTCTCAAAAAGTTGACTGTTGTTGCAGTTGGCATTATAATACTTTAAGTATAGACCCAATGTTCTATGTCCAACTACAAATTGCTTGGAAAAGTGATTTGTTGACGTTACCTTAAGGTAATTTTAATGTCTTAGAGAGTTGACGAAACAAGTCAAACCAATCCCAGCAAAAACTTTTCTTGCCAAGAAGATAATAAAAGAAATCTTTAGGACACTAATAAAAGCGTAATTTTTAGAAATGTTCCGAACTCTCATGACTCGGCCGCAAAAATCGGGGCAAAAGTTGGCGTAAAACTTTCATTCTTTGTTAATTTCTTAAGCCCTTACCATAATATGCATAGCCTTGCTTAACCTACTGTCAAAAATTAACAAAAAGTCTCTTAAATGTATTTAAAAAAACAAAAACAAAATAAAAAAAACATTTGATTCCGTACGGAATGTGCGATTAGATTCGCACCTTGCTTAAGCAAATGATAGTTTCATTAAACTTAGCAAAAAGTTTCCTTAAGTTCAATATGGCTTGCCTCATATAATTAACATGTATTCGCATATTTGCTTAAGCCAACTTAAGCATATTATGGTTGGGCCTTTAGTTTTACGCTCTAGCTAACTTATCTACGTGCATATACAAATTACTGTGTAGGTTTCGAGAATAAACTTTTGGAATTGGTTTAATATAATGCTCCGAGTAATGAGTAGGTACGAAAATAATGCACTTTCGAAAGCTCTTACTTAGTCAGTTGTTGTAAAGATGTAAGAAAAATTTTTGCTGGGATAGATTAATACCGATAATCTCTGATGTGTTTTATTAGCTTTGTCGCATAAAAACCACTTATTAGTCTGCACATATTTGACAATCTTGAAGAGAGTTAATTGAGGATAATTGTATTGTAAGCATTTTACGTTGTAACGATTATAAACTTTAACAAGTGAATTATTGTAAGTGTCACTCTTAAGTAAAAACATTTTTATATTTAAATTAGTATGCATCAAGTTGAGCCTACATGACCCAAAACCTTGTACGGAGTAGTCATGGTGTGAATTTCGCGACAAAGCATTTAAATGAGACATATTATTTTTTGGGTAATATTTAATTTACTGATGGATTAATAAATAATATTCTTGGACCGGAAGGTTCGAGTCAAATATGGAGAAAACGGTATTAGGAACTGCATTTAAAAATTTGATTATGTATAACTATAAAACACGATGGGGCAACGTCATGTTGTGGGGTGCATGGCACCAGCTGGTGCACCGTAGATTAACAATTACATATATCTTAAATTTTACTGATAGATCTTAAACAAAATACGTCATAATTGGGTTAAGAGGAAAGTACACTTCTCTTTTTAGCAAATCAATGACCCCAAGCATATGTACGTGGAAGGTGGTCGTTCCCACTGCAAGAAGATAATAACAGCCCATCCCTCACCACCCTTAAATTACATAGAACCTTTTTTTTAAGCAAAATTAATTGAAAACATAGAATTACTTCAAAGAAGTTACTTACAAATGTCCTGTCAATAGAATGGTGAAAAATATACGCAAAGGACTGTAGAAGAAGATTTTTCAAAAACATGCGATAATCTTCTAATCTTCAATTATATTTTTATTGTTCTTTAGCAAAAAGATGTTTTGAAGAGGATCAATATTCACTGGGATGTCCTAGAATTTCCACCAAAAATGTATGATTTTGCACAAATAAAAAAATCAAAGATCATTATTTATTCAAACGTCAATTTTGTTTTAATCTTAAAATTTAAGGCCAATTGAATTTGCTTTGTCAAAACAACAATCGAAACATGTCAGGGTAACCTGTCTGTGAAAACCTTGGTTATATTTCCAGTTCAGTCAAGAATGAAAAATTATTAATAAATTTTAATTTATTTTATGTTGTAAAATTCCTTTTTTTTCATAAAAATAATTTAATGAAAAATAAATTTGATGAACTTTAGCCTGATTAAAAAAATTCAAATTTGGATTAAAACCCATAAACAGTTCAATAAAATAGCCACAATACTAATTATTGTTTAGTAAAAACTTTAAATTTTGTTTAAAAAGATTTGTTACATATGAACATACTTATGTACATAAGAAGAAATGTATGTCATTTATGAGAAAAATTATAATCTCAAAAAATAAAAAAACTGGTAACCCTTTTGCCTAAAATATACCTACATATGTATGTAGATTTAGTTTTCGTGTCCTCATTGATAAAATCGGTCGTATAATTGTTTCGTTCGTTTTTAAGAGCAAATTTAAAATAAAGTTAAATGTTGTTATTTAAAATGTAATAATAATTATTTTAAATATGTAGTTTTTTTAATTAAAAACTATAAAAACATATTAATAAATCGATAAATAAGTTTTTTTTTTATAAAATTGTGAAATAAAAAATTTGCATTGAGTAAGTTTTTAAGTGTTGTTATTGCTTTTAACGGTGTTTTGTTCTTTTCTTCTTTTTGATCCACATACAAATTTTGTGTATGCATTGTTTATTGTTTTTGCTTTTAATGAGTATTAATAAAATCTCTGAGTGGTAAAGCAAAAACAAAATTAGCTTGTTGTTTTTGTTTTAATGATAAAGTGTATTATTAGTGTTTTTGTTTTTAATTGAAAAAGCGTTAAGTGTTGCCCAAGTTAAAAACGATGTTAATAAAACGGTAATCTGTTCGGTCGTTTAAATAAATAAAATTGAATTAAAAAGATGTGAAAATAGTTACCGGGGGTAAGTTTTTGTTTTAATTTACAACTGTTTATAAACGGTAACATTTTACTGTGTTAAAATAAAAAAAAAAATTATTTTATACCTAGGTATTACCACAGCATACAGTATTACTTAGGTATCTTACATATTTTAAACTTGTAAGTCTGTGTTTATCCCTAATGTTAGAAAGTATTTGATTTCGTTATTATAGTCCATGTTCTGATTATACATACATATGTATGTACATAGATGTAAAATCATATTCCTACATACATATAATTTTACTTGTCTATCAAACATTTACAAGTTCGTTTTGGTTTCATCTGACATAACCTAAAATCGTTCACAACTGCAAATTATATACATATGTATGTATGTACATAGGTACTGATTTATAGTTCTATTCACTTTTAGTTAATGAAAAAGTTGTTGTTTTAAGAATATGTGTAAATACCTACATAAATAGATTTTTTTTCTTATTTTTCAATTTTCTATTACCCAAGGTACTTGTTTTTTTTTTTTTTGAGCTGTGTCGGTAAACAAGATTTAAGCAATCATTTTGTTTAAGGTTTAAATTTTTTTACAATTTTAGAAAGTACATACCTACCTAGGTACTTTTTATGACAAATTAAACCAACTGGAAGTAAGTGCTTAGTGATTAAAAGCGGGAGTTAGAGTTAAGGCCCAACTATATTATGCACGAAAGATGTATTTAGAAAACAAAATCAAAAAGCATTTGATTCCGTACGGCATGTGCGACCAATTTTTAATTTTGCTTAAACGAAAGCCAGTTTCATAAGACCTTACAAAAAGTTAGCTTAACGATATTGAACGTTTGGTTTCCCTCGTTAGCAACACAGACAAATTATCAGTAGTTTTTTACTAATTAAATCAATTATTTTTTGTTGAAAGAAAATAATAAATATAATTTGGATTTAATTAACATTTTAGTTGTTTTGAAATAAATTTAATTAAATAACCAAAAAATCATTTTGGTAATATGTGCCAAATCAACAAATTGTTTGCTTGATTCTATGAATTTGTTATGAATTTAGTGACAAGGGACAAATTTTTATATTTTCTGTGAACAACCTTAAGAAATCTTTAAACAACTATGTATTTATAATATTTTTTTCAATTGTGAATTCGTTAACATTTTAAAATTTCCTAATTTGTTGTTGATATTTTCGTCTTTGCAACGATTAAAGACACATTGAAATTAAGAGGTAGCAAAGAACGTAGAGCGGTTCAATCTCGAAATTAAAATTCTCTTAACATAAAAGCATTTTGAAATATTATCTATTTTACTATTTGTCTGATAAATTTTGTATTACAAAACATTCAAAGATACTTTCACTTACTTCCAAACAATATCAATTTCTGTGAATCTTAATAAATTGAACATTTTATATTTCATTTCTTTTTGTCTCTTGATCATAGTAATGATAAATTTGCCACGGTAAAAAGACCCAATCAATACTTAAATTGCATTTTAGATTTTTATCTTTACTTAAAGAAGAAGGAAATTCCTTTCAAGGCTATTATTGCATTAAATACTAATCATATGTATGGCATATACAATATTTTCAGTTTTGTTTTATTTTGTCTTAAACCACAACAAATTTAACAAAATCAGCATGTACTCTTGGCATAGAGGCAAGTAAAACACAAACAAAAATATAGTAAAACCACCAAATAGTCAGTTGACTTAGTCACAATGTCCGCGTCAGCCACATCTACTTTAAAACATCCACCTTCTGGGAAACAAATGACTTTCAGTAAACACCCAAAGAGATTTTCCATGGAAAATCACTACTTATAACACAACACACTCCTTTTACTCAAATACTCAACAATCCGCCCGAAGATAGACACAAAGACTGGCATACGGTCGGACAGACGGACGGGCTTAATGGCATATAGACAGCCACAATTTTTTCGTCAGCCTCACTCGCGCTAATGCTATAGCTTCTGATGTTTAAAATCGCAAAATTTTTGCTAAGAAATAGGCAAAAAAGTA
The DNA here is from genome assembly GCA_949318255.1 of Pollenia labialis. Taxonomy (NCBI): domain Eukaryota; kingdom Metazoa; phylum Arthropoda; class Insecta; order Diptera; family Polleniidae; genus Pollenia; species Pollenia labialis. The sequence goes on along the minus strand of OX439142.1, from coordinate 94,883,778 downwards.
AAACCAAATCAGTTGCAGCAGCTAGCAAAACAATTGGCTAGTTTTGTTGTTGGTTGGTCGGTTGGCTGGCTGGTGTATATTTGATGTTGCAAATACTGCTACAAGCAAAATCTGTTTCTAACTTGAAATAACGCAACGTTTTTTTACATCCAGGCAGGCAGTCAACCAGCCAAATATTCTGTCATATACTATAAGATATTTGAGTTTTCTGTTTGGGGAACTTGGGTTCAAAAAGTTTAGTTTTGACAATGCGTTTCAACGTCAACATCATCGTCAAAGATTTGTCCAGAGTACGAATATGGCGGAATTTCTGTTCATATTGATTTTAATGTTATCGCCCATTTTAATCAACCGCGAGAGAATTTGGAGTTAAAGGTATTCACGTAGAGAAGTGAAGCTGCAGTTTTTTTTAATAAGATTACATTTATAGTGATACTAATTTACTGATTTTTTTTTGTATTTAGCTATTTAAAGGCGTTTATTGATTGTATTCTTATGTTATGTTAGCTAAAGTTGACGGTCGGTGTCATTAACAAACTAAATCCCATTAAGTTATTCTGACCACATGGAGCCCTGTTTAATTAGAGTTTCGGCAAGTTTAACCCAAACCTTAAATCATCACAGAGGGTTCATTATATTTAGACAATGAGTTTTTTTCTAGTGTAGGACTCTCTATATAACTATTCTATTCCTTCACAGTTGTTTCGACTAGACGCTGTACAAGTCTTTTGAAAATTCATATTTCAGAGACCTCATCTGTGGTCTTTGATACGTTATTATTGGTTATCGCTTTTAGGAAGGTGGCGCTCCTGTTTTCTAACTGAGGCCACGATTGTCTAATTAACCTCAAGTCCTGGTTTTCCGCTCATTGATAAATGTCATGGTTATCTGAGTTTACATGAAAGTAGTACATTCTCAGAACCCCACATCTGTGATCCGGGATCCAAATGCTGTTAGAATTCAAACTTTTAGTAACCTTGATAAGATCTTATGGCTGAGTTCTTTTCTTCCAACCGAGTCCATTGCTTTGATACGATTATCGAAAGCTCTTAAGCCTGGGAAATATAACTCGAAAACGTTTTAACATCGTTATACCCGTCTTAAATTGCAATTGACTTAACAACGTCTATTGAAACCCCCTAATGTTTACAAGTCATAGTTCAAATTTATATAAAATGCCATTAGTCTGGCATGTCGTGGGTGGAGTATCATATGCCTTTAAAAACCAAATTTTTTCGAAATAGCTTCAAAACAAGTGGCAATCATTATTGTAAATTTTTTAATCTAATGAATACACAAACTTTTAGCTTTCTTTCAGCACAAAAATAAAAAAAAAACTTTGCAACTTAGTAGAATTTGTTTATAACAACCATAGATTATAATAAAAAATTAAGCAGTAAAATAAAATGTTATCACCTGCACAAACATAATTACTTTTCATGTAGCAAAAACAAAAAAAAAAATGTAACATAAAATTATCCTACAAAAAACGAAAATCAACTATAATTGGAATTAATTTTTTTTCTACAAAAAAGTTTCAAACCATAAACATTTAAATAACTGGCATGTGTAACATTATTTTCGCCAAATTCTAAATACGATTATTTTTTTTGTCCATCTTAAACTTAATGTTTAATGTGTATCCAATAAATTCCACAAGACGAAAAAAACAAGGGTTTTTTTTTATTGTCTTATACGCTTTAATACGGGGAAATCTTTAGATCTTAAGCGAAATTATTGAACGTTGCATTAATTTTCATGTAAAGCTGGTAATTGTTTCTTAACGCTACTTTACTCTTTCCTCACTCTTTCGTCTACTCTCTTTATCACTCACTTCTACTACCTTATACTTTAGACGAAATATCATGAGTGAACGCGGGTTGTGTTGCAAATTCTGCACGTTGCAGGTTACTGCGATTATTTGTACTCGTATGTAAAAGAAAAAACGGCTTAAGAATTTGTTTATTAGTACAAACGAATTATTGTATGACTATACTGTAAATCTTTTGAGTAATGAAAGATTGGATTTTGAAAATCCAAGTAAAATTTTTTTCTGTTTTGTTTTTTTTCCTAAATTTTAACTTGCATTTTAAGCAAAATAATGTTACTTTTATTTAAAAATTATGTTTATTATTGGCAGTACTAAAATTTAAAAACCATAAATAGAAAAAAAATTGCATTAAACAGAAAGAAAATTGGCTCGAAAAAGTTTTTCTGTTAAGATTTTTTATTAAAAAGTACTGCACAACTTCTGGGATCAATTGTAGATTATGTCTTCGAGATTTTCAAAATTGATAAACTAATAAATATAAAGATTTTTGTTAAACACAAAAGAAAAATTAAACATTCTTTCGAGTTTAAGGCACAATATGCCGTAGTCAACAGTATCAAACGCCTTAGAATGATCCAGCAAAACTAAAAACGTAACGTTACCTCTATCAACCTCTTTCCTTTCAAAAACTTAAGAAAGGAATGGTAAAATAGCTATTGGTCTGTACTCAGAACTTGATTTAGGTACTGGTACAATTTTTGAGTTTTTCCATTTAGTAGGAAAATGACTTGTAGAGATGATTAATTGTGGGAGAAGAAGTTTTATAAATTTTGGATGGATTCCATCAGTTCCTACAGCATTAGATTTTATGGATAAGCAACCTAACCATACGTCACGCTGTACGCGATTCGCGTGGTTGACACATGCGAACGTTTTCGCGATTCGCCAGAGGATCGCATTAAGCTTCCACGCTATGCATCGCAGCGATGTTAGACAACTTGCCGGCGATTCGCGGGCGATGATTCGGCGATGGAAATTGTTTGCAGGGATAGATTGTATCGATGTTTTTATGTGTGTAGTTGGTAAAAAAAACTGGTTCGATTCGCTCACAAAGCTATCTCTTTTCATTTTCTGTAACAAAACGCGCCAAGGTGTTGTTGAAGAAATATAGTCGAAGTAGGGAATTCAAAAATGCAAATTTGTCAACAAGTTCGCTTGGACTTATGTATTTGTTTTTTATAAATCATGTATTGAAAAATATTTTTATGACTCGAAATCTGCTGTAGCTCCTGTGGAGAAAGCCCTAAGTGACCTACATTTTAAATTCCAACCTGCAAAGCGAATGCGAACTCTGGTTGCCTACTCCTTTCTTCGTTATTGTTTCCCTTTCTTCTTCCCCTATATCGAAAGGATTCCTAATAGACCACATGGGCCTCCGGGTATAACCCTTCCTAACCTAACCTAAACTAAGCGAATGCAAATAGAAAAAAAGGAAAATGAACTCGGAAAATTGCATGCCATAGTTCCAGATGTACTTCCACAATGTGGAGGTTAACCCGAAAAATAATTTGAGAATATTTTATCTACAGACTTTGGAGAAAATTGGTTGAGAAAATAAAGGCTTGCAATTTTATGTTTTGGTGTTGGACAACAATAATATTGATTATGGGACGGAAAAAACTATGGCGAGTACACTGAAGAAAAAGATATCAATATATTTGTTTAAAAGTTCATATTTTTTTACTTTTTAGGTGGGATTTAAAGTACAACAAGCCGCATTTTGAAAACTTTACAGCAGACCGCAAAAACATGTTGAAAATCACAAATTTTTTATTTCTGTATTGAAAATCTGCCTTTGTTCGAATATTTTATATGACTCTAATATGTTTTTTATGTCGATGATATCCTTAATAAAACATTCCTTTATTTATTAAATTGGACTTGGTGTTCTTGTATTGGTAATGTTCAATCCCTTGAGACAAACAGCACCAAGACCAACAACGAAAGGTCTGCTATTTCCCAAAAATAATACAAGGCTGACAACAATTTGTTAACCATATTTTTCTATTCGAAATGTGCTATACAAATTATTAAAGTAACAACAGAAGGCGCATCTGCATGTTTTTAATAAAAATTGTTTACAAATTCAGTGGTAAACCACATTAAATAGCAAGTTGGACTTAGTGTTGTTTTCAACTTTTCTATCTTTAAAACTACATTAGATAGGACTTATAGGAATCCACCCACCGAACGAGGAAAAATTCTGATTCCAATAGTATAAAAAAAGATGTGAATTGGTGTAACTTATCCCTCCCCTACATAACTCTTGTTAAATTTGTTAGCACTGTATGCATAATTTTAATAAATTAATATAACTTTTAAAATAAACTAAAGCTCAATGATTAAATTTCCTGGTGGGCTATCGTTTGTTCCAAAACTATTTCGTTCTCATATTGATTGTAGCAAAACACTTTATTTCAAAATTCATAGCAAAACTCGTTCGTTCCAAAATTAATTATTTTTTTTTTCTATATTTCAGTTGGGTTTTAATTTTGCACCTGTTTAGTTATTTATCAAGAATGGCATAACACTTCAGAATCAAAATTGTTCAACCAAATTGACCCATTTAATCGGGCAATATATGTTTTTTGCATTTAACGAACGAGTTTTGCATCTCACCTACTCATATGTAAATAACTATATTAAACCTGAATGCGGCACGTGTTAGAATTAAATTACCGATTTGAAGTTTAAACAGAATCATTTTCTTGCTTTAGTTAACCATATAAAATATACTGCATTAAAAAAGTTTAAGGTCAAATAAGGACCAGTCTCATACACACTGAGAATTAACTTTAGAGTAGGAGTCGGAGTCGTACTTAAAAAATGTCAGTTATTGGAGTCTGAGTTAAAACTGTTTCTTGACGACTCCACAGCCCTGTCGGAAACCCTATTTCAACAGACATGCCGACCGATGTCTTTGAATTAACTTCGCAACTATTAAGGATCTAGAATATTTATACTTTATTAGAATGAACGGAATGTTACCTTCGGAGAAGGGTACACAAATAACATTAAAAAAAATTTATTTAAAACTTGTCCTAGAAAAGAATAAAGTAGTTGCTGAAACTGACGAATGCTCCGTAGCGAAACAAAGTTCAACATTTCGAATTTTGCGCTTCAACTGAAACGACTACTACAGCTACGTATTCTGTTGACACTACTTTCAAACTGTGGTTTTTAACTTTTGACAGCTTGCAGCATTATTCCCAACTTTGTACTACAGCGACTATTCCGTTCCCTACTTAACAATAATGAGTTCTGTTTCTACATTTGGTTTGGGAAGGTTCCAAATTTTCTTTGCCGTTTCACCGAATACCGTCTTGAAGTAAATAAAATTCCTGCTATGGTTTTAAACAACAGTCTCTTTTTCAAATCAGTTTTACAAATGTTAAGCGTGGCAACTATTTTCTCAACATTTGAAAATTACACAATAAACAAAAGATTTATTACTTTTTGAATTATTAAAAACAGGTACATTTTAAGCTTGAATACCTTTCTGCAATAAACTTCGTGATCCAAATCACTTTTATAGTATTTATCAAAAGCTAAGACTTCATGCCAGCTTTTACAAATATATACGACGAAAATATTTTTTTTTAAAAAAGAAACTATCAGGCATGTTCTGAAAATCACAAAATTTCAAATCACTTGTGATTTTAAAATCTCAATTATTATTTAAGGGTATTTTGAAAACCACAAAAGTTTTAACTTGGTTTAAAATGGTGGAAAAAATAAGCACGTAATTTTAAATCGGCGGCCACTTAACTGAACGTTTTAAAATCACAATTATGGAAAAAGTTTTCTGTCCAGAACACCTTTCTTGTGATTTCAAATCACTTTCACAAAAAATGATTTTCAGAACATGCGTGTATGACTTTGATTGACAACATTGTGAATATTTTAGATTACCAACATTTAAAATGGTTTATTTTTTATCACTGACATCATATTATGATTTTATTCGGATAACAACTTTAATATAAAATATTATACAGTTCTGAAGTATAATTTTCCTCATACGCCGAAGCAATATAAAGAAAGAATTTCAAATTACACCTCATCTACACCTAAAAGAAATTACCCGTTTTACCCACGACTGTTAAAATAACACTTAATTCGATTAATTACCCACGAAGTTGCAACACTGGGATTAAAGTATTTGTACAACTCCGTCAAAATGGAAGTTGACATTTTTTAGTTAAATCTTTTGACATACGTTCCTATTCCTGTGATCGCCAGTATGCCCATATTAAACTGCGAATATCAATTTGTGTATGTGTGTCAGAATATAAATGATTTCGTTAAGTATTTACCGTATTAATGATCCTGTCTTGTCTTTAACTGCACACATCGATTTAGTTATATAGATGATCCCCATCTACTCATCTACTTCGTCCATCCAAACTGACTTTCTGTTATTTTTTTTGTCATTACTCTCCCAATGTTGTTGTTTTTGTTGTTAATAATATTGAAGTGCATTGTTGGAAATTAAAACTACTATAAAAAAGAGTTATCCAAAGAAATTTCTTTTTCTTTGGTAAATTAAATGTTTTTCTTTGGTTCGAAGCATGCAATATTTACATCGCAGGATTAAAAAAAAATATACATAAAACAAGTTTACGACTCCGTCTTTTTATAACTGTTTAAGGAAAATTTTAAAATTTTGAAAATTATTGGTTATTTTGCACTTGAAGAATATTCATCAATTCGTTCATCAATAACTTGAAATGGCATTTATTTGCCGAAGTTGAAATTTGCAATTTTTATTACGTCAAAAACTTATAAGAACAAAATTTAAATTAACAATAATATGAGTTTAAGGAGTTGAGTTCAAATGGGGGTTTTAAACCTTTCATATGCTGCGTCAAAAACGAATAACTAGGGGCCCTTTTAAAACCTACGGAATTTGTCAAAATTAGTTTGCGGAAGTAAATTATACGAAAAATCTTATTTGAAATTTATCGTTAGTTTTAACATCTGGCTTTTCTGATTAAAAAGAACGATACTAGGTACAAATATAGTACCCCGGACATACATAAAAACCTTTTGAGAAACAATTCTAATTGCTTGCAGGCATAACGTTACAAAAAGTAGACTTTTCGCTTGAAACGCCCCAATACGCTTTCTTAACTATTTGAAACACGACAAAGTTAGCGATTCGATGAAACAATTTTTTTAAACAAAATCCTAAGAAGTGGCTGCCTTTGTAGTGCGGTTGAGGGCTCCGTTAGTATGCTTCTTGTGGGCAATGCTTTCTGTTTTTAAAAAATATTGTCTTTGCGGAAATTTTGCTTTTCCGTTATAGAAATATATTCGGGAATCACGTGGTCGTTGTGGTTTACTACCCAAAGTCACTGGGAGGGATACCTTGTAAACCCTTCTATGCTGCTAGCATTTTTCCAAAATCCGCGTAGGTTCGTTAGCTTCAGCTGCTGCACAAGGGGCGATTGTATTTTCTTTCGTGTGTGTTGGGTGTGCTCCCATTCAAGGGCGGTTGGTTAACGCATTATTTTTCAGCTCGTGGTTAAGATTTACCATAGAGTAGGCCCCAGCGCAGCTATCCAAATAAATCTTTTTCACAGCTGTAACATATAATAAATAAATGACATCTGGTTACTTTCTCCTACCGATTTGTTTTTTTTTTCTGGCAAAAAAAGTTAACTGTCTTAACAGCACTTCATATGATATGAAGATTGGAATTAAAATGCCGCAATACATATTCATTGCGTAATTGTAAGCGAAATTGTGAAAAGAATATCGAAAAGGTTTAAGAACTTAAATTTCGTGTAGACGTTGTTGCAGTTAGCAGCAGTGTTTGAAAATGAACAGAACATTATTCAGCGTTCGGCTCACACACCCAGAAACGATATCTATTTTTGAGTGTTTGTGTAGACGAACACAACCCTTAATACTAATTGTAACTATTTTTAAGAATGAGCCGAACATTATATAGTGTTCTGTTCAGTGTTTAATAATAAACATTAAATATCGCTCCTTAGTATTTGGTTTGGTAGCTTTGTTTTAAACACAAACGCTAATAGTGATTGTGTAGTAAATCATTGTAAAAAACCACAAACTTCATTGTGTTCACAGACATATAAACTATAAAGATTTGATAGGAAATCGGGCTACAGCAAATCTATATGCTCTTTGAAACCTAAAAAGGTACAATTCTCAATTAGATTACGAAGGAAAGCCAAAAAAGGTTAAAGAAATTCTTTTTGTTTCAGAAGTTATGAATGTTTGGCGTAATTTATAGGCAGGAGAAACATTTAATCGAAAATAAAATAGATAAAATAAACAGATAAGATTCCCCATTTTTAGTTATTATTTCGCTACGTTTTTGTTCTAACAGTTCAGATTAAAGTCCTTGTTATCAATATGTGTCCATCAGACTGCGGATGTAAAGCCAGAAGTCGGAAGATAAAGATAATTCAGAAACTTCTCAAAGTTTCTAATTCAACTTGGAACCATAAGGGCTTGGTGTGATTTATGAGCAAGAGATCGTGTCCCGCTTGAAAGAAATTAATTAAAAAAGTCCCCATTTTCGATTTGTTACTGAGCAATTTTCTTCAATTATCTCATCTTTATTAAACCTAAATAAATTAAATTTAAATTAACTAGCAACTTTCATCTAGGCATATCTCGTCCATTAGCAGATATTTTTCTTTTAAATTACTAACGATTACCACAGTATTTTTAGTAGTTATCTTTGAACTTAACAAAACAAGAACTCTCTGCCTTTTCTATAACCCTTTTAAAGTATCGTATAGATCGTCGTAATCCTTTTTCACTACCAACGAAGGGGAAAGAAAACTTCGATAGAATTCTATTGTTGTGCTTAAGCATCGCGAAACAAAACAAAATAATTTCCAAGCAAAACTTTTAAATTAGCAGCCATTAGTTCTATTGTTTTTACAAAGTACTCAACTATTGTTTGGACAAAATCACCAGGGGATTTGTGCAATGTATGCAAACTGATGCTTAGAAAATGGAAAAGTAGCAAGCAGCACAAAATTCCGTTTAAAATCGTTTAAACTCTTTCGTTTTAAATATTTTGCACACGCGTTTAACCCTTTGAAAATTTCAGACTAGTTGATACGGGAATAAAGCGCAGCGCAGAAATTCCTAGTACCTGATTAAAACAGGATAAGGCAAGAAAGATAGCGAGTAGAATATTTGGGAAAGATTAAAACGGAAAAAGATGTTAAAATCCGATTAAAGGAACCGGATTTAAAAATTTAACAAAATTAGAGGACAACAAAAAAACAATAGCAAAGGATTGCAGGTAACTAAAGTGTGAAAGTTTTCAAACATTTTTGAAATGTAGAAATCATTTGAGTATGGGATCAATGAATGAATCCTAAGGCTTTCATTGATCTTGGCGATCAAAGGTAAAGAAATTTCCATTTCAATCAGCCAACCAAATTGACATGCAGGTAGATTATAAGAAGGCGGATTGTGGGCCGCGTTTGTGGATTTGATAGAGCGTTCTCACAATGTTTGCGTGTCTGCGTGTGTGTTTCTTAAGCTTAGTTCAGCTAGTTTAAAACTTCACGAGTTAAACGTGGATTCATTAATCCAGTATCTGCTTTCGTGTTCGCTTAAACACACCAAGAAAGAGATTTGGGAAATGTTTCACAAAGTATCGAATTAAAATAATATATCCGTTGATTAAAAACATTTGTAAATTTTAAGGATTTGTTCAGGGTCTTTTGTCGAAATTTAGCAAAGGAGATGTACTATTTAAAGCAAACTGTTGTCGCAAAATGTCATCAGTCTTCACTCAGAATTCACAGAGAACACACACACGTCAGTTAGCAAAATAGAAGAACGAATAAATTTAAATAAAAAAAAAACAAATTTTAAAGAAAGTTGAAACAAATTAAATTTATAACAATGGCTTCTGTATTCCAATCAAATTTCTCCATACGCTCCTTGTTATCAGATACCAAAACCTGCTTAGAGGAATCAGAAACCTGCTCTTTCATACCTAGTGCTCCTGCTAGTCCATCGGTTTCTCAAACTTCGGATGAAATGTCAAGTGATGATGCCTCATCAACCGGCAGCAAATCACCAGATGCTAAACCAGCCTACACCTATAGTGCCTTAATTGTCATGGCCATTAGAAGCAGTCCCGAAAAACGCTTAACCCTAAGCGGCATTTGTGAATGGATAGCCGAGAATTTTGTTTACTATCAAAAGAATAAGAGTGTATGGCAAAATTCCATTCGCCATAATCTTAGCTTGAATCCTTGCTTTGTTAGAGTGCCGCGTGCTTTGGATGACCCTGGCCGTGGGCACTACTGGGCTTTAGATCCCTCTGCCGAAGATTTAACAATTGGCGAAACTACTGGTCGCTTAAGACGTAGCAATAATGCAATGATTAGCCGTTCATTTGGTACAGGAACTATGCGATCAAAGGCTTCTTTACACTATGGACACGCTTATGGCCACCATCCATATCACCAAACCATTTCGAATGCCATGGCTTATTCTCATCATTATACTCCAAATGCTGTCTACTTCCCAACACCCGAAGAAATTAGAATGGCACAACAAACTGCTTTATTGCAAAGCCAGAGAGAACAACAAGCTGCCTGGTCCAACTATCACCATCATCAACAAAGACAACAATTACAAAATTTGCACTACCATCAACATTTCCTTGTACAACAAGGAGGCGGCATTCCCATGTAAGATCGATATATAACGAAGATCTGCCAGATCTTATCAAAATCTATTATACAAGTAATTTTAAAATGTTTGACATAGAATTTCGGTGAGGAAAAGCGGTTTCCTATTTCAAAGAACCTAAAATGCGTAGAACGCGCTAATTTTAATAAATACATAAAATAAAATTTTTTGTTAATAATTAAACTAATAATAAGCAAATAAAATGTTGTACAAATAAAAGTAAAAAGTTTGAGTTTTAATTAGAATTATCAACAATTCTTCATTTTCCGAAACACGGTTTTCGATTAGTTTAAAAGTCGCAATTTTGCGGAGACCGGGTTTCGGTTTGTTGTCTAATAACAGTCTCGAATATCGAGCTTTTCGCTTTTTCCCTCATTAAAAAAATATATACGACTTTTTTATTTTATAAACTTTTAATTTGAAATGAATAAAAAATTAAAATTTGAACGATTATTAAAAAGTTCTTTCGTATTAAAACATAAATTGTTACAGATGTATGTGTAGACATACATACATTCAAAAACTAATTATCGCAAATCAACTTTAAAATATGAAATAGCGAAAATACCATGAATATAGCAAAAACGCGGATTATTCAAATTTCATGTTGAGATATCACAGAGAAGGAACAAGATATAACAAAGATTAAACATTAATTTTAAAAGTGATTGGTACGGCTTTCAGACTTTGGAAATAAATTCGCGCAGTTATAACGTCTCAAATACTCAGAACATTTTCAGCGAACTCAGAGCCTTAGAAAAGTATACTCTAGTCTCTAGGGTTTCCGAGTTTCTCAGGCCTGTGTAAAAAAAGTGTCAGTTTAGGTCTCTTTTCTTGAATATTTTTTTCTTCTTGGTCGATTTTTCAAATTTAAAGCAAAAGAAAAAAAGTACGAACTTAATATTAAAAATAAGAAATTAAAAATTTAAATAACACAATCAGAATTAGTTTTTTTTATTAAATTTTTTTTTTTAAAAGAAAATTTTTAGTAAAATACACGCCGGGATTGGTTACATACGCAAAACAAAGTTGCTTACTTTGAAGTAATAAAAACGTTAAATTGTGCGAACTTACAAAATAGTTACAATTGATTCATGTCAAATTTTCAATGTTGGCAGGCGCGGATCCAGCTCGAGCCTTAGGGGGGGGAAAATTTTTTTTGATACGAAAAAGTAAAAAATTGGTTTTTAAAAGTTTATTAAAATTAATATGTGTATATTTATTAAAAAAAAAACTCAACAATAAGGTTAAATGAAATATAAGATCAGTTCAATATAAATTATTTTTTTTAAATAAGAAATTTCTTCTGTCATTGTTGATCTGAGCCATGTTTTTATTAGACGACGGGTAGGAAATGACCTCTCTCTCGTAGCATTACTGAGGAGTAGGGCAAATTGTTTATGGCATATGCCATTTTTGCCATTTCTTCAATTATTTTTTTAAAAAGCAATTTTTGGTCCAGTTTGCAAAAGAATACCTTTTTGCAACATAGAAAAAAAATTTTTAAATAAGCTTAGCGATTATGAGACAGAATCTTTTCGAAATGCTAACTGAATAATTCAAAAATCGGACGTAAAAAGTACTTTCAATGCATCTGCTCAAGCCTCTTGAAGTTACAAGCGAAAGAGATTTCTATGAATGAAAGCTTTGGATTAATTGACAGTGCTAAGGAAAATAATACAAGATGTCAGTAAAAAAGATTTTGTTGAAAAACGGTTTAGATCGTAATACGTGTGGTAAATTATTCAAATCTATATGGCTTGGCATTTCAAATTTAAAAAAGTGTTTTAATTGATTTTCTCACAATTTTGTTTTAATTAAAGTGAGACGGATGAATTTATTGACAACCCCTCTCCATCTCAACTTTTAGTGTTCAAATATGCTCCAGTTACATCTTGCGATGTTGAAAGAGTGTTTTTCATTTATAGAACTGTTTTATGTGATAACAGGAGATTATCAGGGGTGTTCTAGAAATCGAAGACGCAAAACGCAAGAATTTTAAACGTCGTTCTTTAATAAAATTTCCCTGATAAAAAAAATTTATAACAAATATTATAAAAATATTTCTTTATTAAACAGATTATAACAAAAATTAGATTAAAAGTGTATTAAAAACAACTTCCAAATTCTCGTTTTGCCACCACTATTTCTTTTTGACAATTTAAAGAAACATACTGTTGTACTTACAATAAAAACTTAATAAAATAAATGTTTCTTAAATAACATGTTTATTTTTGCCATTTTTTATACTTTTTCGTGCCATTTTGCCAGCCATTTTTACCCATTGAAAACGAAAATTTGAAATATTTTTCTTAGATTTCGGTAGATATCTGTATCACAGTTTATTAAAGCATCTACAACGTTATCTGATAGATTTTCAGATATTTTCCATGTTTGTTGCAAATGCAACAGTTCAGACTCAAGTTTAGATGTTAGTAGGTGTTTATCTATCTCTTTTATCAAACATAATCAGCTCATCAGCTACTTGTGATTTTAAAAGTTTTGTATCTGTATTTGACATGATTACACTTTGAGGTAGAAGTTTAGGTATGTGCAATACATTCTAAAATAAATTCAATAAGAGGAATGCACTCGGTAGTAATCTTCAACATTTTGAATGTGATTGGAACCTCGATTTGATCGAAGATAACTTAAACTTTTTCAAAAATCGCTTTAAATAGTTCTTCGGCTTTATTTCTTTTCTCTTCAAGGCACATGATTTAAGTTTTGATAAGGCTTGATCCTTTTTGAAGATCTATATCGTGCTTTTGTAAAATGATACTATTCCTCAAATGAATTCAAAAGCGAGTTCCTTAATATAAGGCTTTTGATGAAGTATCCCTACCTTTCCACTCAGATATTTTTTCCAAAGCTTCTACTATATGTGATACACTTGTTGCAAAGTGTAAAATTGAGTCGTGACGGTCCAACCATCTTGTCTCGCATAATGTAGAGTTTGGCTCCCAAATACTTTTCTAAAACTGCGTTTCGCTTGGAATGATTATATTTAAAAAAATTTGTCGTTTCTTAAACAAATGATACAACTTATTGTATTAATGGCACTTTGTTGCTTTTTAAAATTGAGTTGTTTGATTTATGAGAATAGCATTTGCGTTTGTTTTGCATTTGGCCAGAATTTTATGACAGCTCCATTTTCTGCTGACGTCAGAGGACACCCATCTGTTCCATTTCCTACAAAATTGTTTAGGGCAAGACTAAAATTTGTCAAAACTTTTAGAACTATTGATGATAGTGCCTTCGCATCAATTGACACATCACATTATCAATATCTTTGGAGCCTCTTTAAATGCGTTTACAACAAAGCCAATAAATGCTTTCCTAATAATTTTTTGTTGTATGTTGAAATATCTTTAAGATAAGGAAATCTGGGTTTTCCCCGAAAAATCTGTGTTTTCGTGAAAAATTATCGAATAGAATTTTGATTAATTTTCAAGTCAAACGTTTATTCTTTGGATATAAATAGGTGGCACCTGCTGGGATTGAATGTATTTGGGATTGATTGAATTTGAATACAGTAAACTAGATGTTTCATTGGAAATATCTAATAAATAACTATTAGAATTAAGATTTGGATACTAATTGAAAATTTCGTTAGATTCAATAAAATAAAAAAGCTTGCTGGGATTTCCTAAAATGTTGTGCTTATAAAAAAATATTATTATTGGGAATTGTTGTATTATCGAGATAAACCAAACATATTTTTATAATCTAGGGGGGCGCCTGAATGTTGGTCAACATTTTTCTCAAATTTGAACAGAGTACTAGCCTTTAGTGCAAATTCTTAATGCGAACATCATCGATAATAGAAAAATCATTTCCCTATCTGAATTGCTTAAAGAAATTCAACAATTTGTAATATTGCGTTATTACACTCAAAAGAAAAATCAATCCATTCGTACTCAAATCAATCCGAAGCGGTATCAATAGTACGGTGAGTACGGATTTTCTTGAATCAAGAACAGAAAGATTGATTCAATTACGGATATTTAATCACAAAATACTTAAATTATCCATATTCTTTCCGATGTCGTACTTGAAGTAATTCGAACATGTGATTGATTAAAGTAAAACTAAGATTGAATTAATATGAAAATACGCTTGATTAGAGAATTATAAAATTGTTTTAATCCGAATATTTCGAAAATGAAATTGATTTAAGTAAGATTGAATCAATCTCAAAATGCGCTTGGCTCAAGAATTAAAAAGTTTATTTTATCCCCAATACGTGCTTGAAAACAACCGAAAAAGAAATTAGAAAGAACAAATTATTATGATTGATTTAATTATCCGTATTACACCTTCCGGGATAATAAAACACCAACATCATGCCCGATATGATTTTTACTTTAGAAATCTTATGAACTAAAATCTTATGAAAAATATAAACTAAATGAGAAGCAAGAGTTTAAAATTACTTTTTAACATTTCGTGGAACAATTTTTTTGCTTTGTTTATTAAGTGCCAAATTATAATTTTATTTAATTTCTTATTTCTGATAGGTTCCATTTTTATAAAAAACTTTTTTATTTCATATTCCAGCCTGTGACGACCTTCATTAAGCAACCCATACACGATTCAAATCAATTGTCAACTGAGTCGGTTGTTGTCCAAATCAAAGCGTGTATGGCTATGTCAATTGAAAAGAAAATCAAAAGATTTTGATTTTTTTAAGTTGACTACTAAGTCTTTCAATTCGATTGTACGGGGGTGCCTTAAAACCATGTGAGATAAGGCCATGATGGCTTTATTGCACAATTGAATGGGAGATAAAGCCATAATTACCTTATTGCCCAATCATGGAGAGGCAAGGTCATATCTAAAATTTTGCGAAATAAAGATATATCCAAATTTTTGTTTCGCAAATGAGAGATAAAGCCATATTTTTTCAGAATATCGAGCCCTAACCGCGAAAATAGTGTAAGCGATATAAATTTCAGTTTTCGTTTTTTTTCATAAATGACTTTATTGGCAACACTTGCATCATCTCCTAAAATGTCATGGCCACATAAGGTACCGTTACGATTTTATAGCAAGAACAATTTTATTGTAAGCGACAAATTTTATACAAAATTTATATGAAATTAAATAAAATAGCTGTCTCCTGTAAAATTTGATTTTTGGCGCTTACACTATTTTCGCCGTTAGGGCTCGATATTGTTATGCATGGTGTACACATTCTTGTAAAAGGGAAAATCCTTAGTTATCATTGAAAAACATTTTTTTATTCTTGTGACGCACGCAGGAAAACTTTATTCAGCGAAGCCACCTGCCGCGTCCTACTAGAGGAAAAAACCTCTAAACCACGCAGAAAAGCTTTAGTATGCGAAGCTAGATTTCAATACTTAACTTTAGTGTCTCCGGAACTAAAATAAGATATAAAGCCATTTCCTAATATTGCTAATGCGAGCTAAGGCCATGATGGCTTTATCTCCCATCCAAATGAAAAAAAGGCTTTATCTCCCTATTATACATGGATTGTACTGTGTGTGCTCGAGTCTCTTGATCAGCTGTCAAAATTAATGTTTGTAGTTTTCTTTTGCAAAAAAAAAAGTTAAGTATTAAAAAAACTGTATTTTATTTCATTAAATTTTTAAATTAATTTCAATTCTTTTAATTCATTTGATGAAGTATGTGGCCAAGCATCAATTCAGTTAAAAGATTCAGTTGACAATTGAATTTAAACGTGTGTGGGTCGCATTACAATTTTTTCTCTTCTAGTAGTTTATTCTACGCAAATTTATGTATTTTAATCAATAATTGAAATAAACTGTATGAGACTTTTAAGCAAACCAAGCAAGTATGTAATTGAAAAGCATTCAACTATTGTAAAATGCAAACGACCATAATTTTGTTGCTTTTTAAACATATTATTTTTAAATTAAAATTTCAAACATATTATTATTCCAATTAACCATAACATGTAAGGAGACAACCATAATATGGTTAAATCTTTTGGTTGGATGAATTTGACCATAATATGGTTGCGGTGACAATAGCATGGGTAAAGTAACCTTAATATATTTAAGTGTATAGTTAGTTGTAACTTTATTTTATTAAAACATTATATTGTTAAATTTAACTTTATTGTTAAATTGTAAAAAATTTTTGTTAAAATCAACAAAAGGCGCAACATCGCCGGGACAGTAATATTTTTTTTAACCATACTTCAACCATGTTTTTCTCTGCGTGTAGGTTTCAAACAAACTCGTGCCATATTCGTTGGTGCATTCAACAAAAGTTTCAATAATTTCGGGTGTCCAAACTTTAATAAAGACATCTTAAGGACTACGACTTACGGGTAAAGTAATTTTTAGGCCAGATTGACTTTTATCAAACGAAAAATCGGGAATACTCTTAGTAGCTGACTTTCAAATAGCATCTTCTATATCTCCCACATTTAAAACATTTTTTTTCTTGTCATCAACAGGAATTTGTACAAAAGGTTATACTTTTTCTGACAGTTGATTTGTCGTAATATTTTTCTGTGTATTTTTCACCGTGCGGTAGACCAGTTGTTAGTGATTGTTATGGGCTTGATACCTGCCAGAGATTAGTTTCTGTTATTTATGTAGCTCGGTAAACTTAATAAGATTTTTTTTTTTTTTTTTTTTTTTTTTTTTTTTCAATATTATTTATTGAATCTTCATACATTTAATATGAACTAACAATAATTAATCAAATCTTAACCTAATACTCCATTTTATGTCCTGCCAGCGCCAGACAAAAATTTTCTTTATCACGGGTTCTGTTCACTTATCTAGGTGTTTATCGCTCATCTAATTGGACAAGTGCTGCAGTGTCTCTTCTTCTTAAGCGAGTGTGGCCGCTATCATTTAAAATATTTCGAGCTAGTGGGTTCGGATGCAATTCGAGCCTTGTTAAGTATTTTACTGCATATTTCGTAATCACAGTTTTAACTAATGGAACATTGAGATCCTTGTGAATATTTGAATTTTTAACATACCAAGGGGCAGCTGTGATTATTCGAAGAAGTTTATTTTGGCGCCTTTGAATTTTTTCGATATTAGAAGCCGAGGCAGTGCCCCATAACTGAATACCGTAGCACCAGATAGGCTTTAAGATAGAGTTGTAAAGTAGGAGTTTACAGTCGAGACTAAGGACAGAGTTTCTTCCAATAAGCCAATGAATTTGTATGGCTTTTAGTTTCATTTGAGTTAATTTTGCCTCTATATGGCTTTTCCACGTCAAACGGCGATCTAAATGTATACCGAGATATTTTACATGCGAATTTTGAGGTATTATTTGATTATTGATTTTAATAGGGGGGCATGATTCCCGACGCAAGGTGAATGTTATATGTACGCATTTTTGCTCATTGACTTTTATCCTCCATTGTTTTAACCATATTTCTAGTTGAAATATATGATCCTGTAAGTAACGAGATGCTTCATAACTGTTTTCGTGGACGCTTAGAAAAGCTGTATCGTCTGCAAATGTTGAAGTTTGTGTGTAGTTGCTCGTTGGCATGTCCGAAGTATAAATTAAGTATAATAGAGGCCCCAGAATGCTTCCCTGTGGGACTCCAGCGCCAATTGGCTGAGGTGAACTAAGAAAATTTCCTTCTTTTATAATAAATTGTCGACCGACTAAGTAGCTTTTTAGCAGCTTGTGTATGTTTGCTGGAAAATTTTGCTTCAATTTATGTAATAAGCCTTCATGCCAGACTTTATCAAAAGCTTGAGAAACATCGATGAAGAGAGCGGAACAATATTTTCTTTCTTCAAAGGCTTTTCTTATGGCGTTTACTATACGATGGGTTTGTTCAATTGTGCTGTGTTCTCTTCTAAAGCCGAATTGGTGGTTAGGTATACATCTATTTTCACTTAAAATTGGAGTTAATTTTGACACTAACAGCCTCTCAAACAGCTTTGATATATTAGAAAGTAAGCTTATAGGCCTATATGACTCAACTTTTGTGTGATCCTTTCCTGGTTTAGGTATCATGGTGACTAAGGAAACCTTCCATTTTTGAGGATAGTATTGAAGACGTAAGATAGCATTGAAAATTAAAAGAATAATTTTCTTTGCTGTGCTGGGTAGCTCCAAAAGCATTTTGTTGCTGATCTTATCAAAACCAGGGGCTTTTTTGGGGTTTAATTCACAAACAGCCTTTTCGATTTCTCTTATCTCAAATCTTAGGGGAACAGCCGCTCTAGCAGGAACAGGTGGTAACACGACCGCAGTATCGTGAGATATATTTGGGGTAAATACGTTTTTTAAGTGATTAACAAACAGATTTCCCTTTTCGTTATCATTTCTTGCCCAACTTCCGTTCAAGTTTCTTAATGGTGGCTTAGAGGCGACTGGCCTTTTTAGATTTTTAGCTGCACGCCATAATGAGTAGTCTGATTGCGGAGTTGCATCAAGTTCCTTAAGATATTTTTGCAGAGAAGCCGTTTTTTGAGTATGTAGTAACTTTCTTAGCCTTTTTGTACAATCTTTTAATAAACTCTTTAGTTGAGGGGATCTGTGCAATTGCCACTCTCTTCGAGCTCTTCTTTTTTCAGTCAGGAGACGCTCAACATCTGTGGAATAAATTTTAATATTTTTAGTTTTTTTTGGGGTATTACTGGAATGTTGCACAGCTAGCTTCAGAAAACAGTCAAAATTAAGAATAGCGCGATCTACGTATTCCGGTGTACTAAGCAGAATATATTCTGTGCAATGGGTGCTGAGATATTTTTTATATTTTAGCCAATTGATTTGTGTAGCTGGCGTCGCTAAGTAACCAGTTGGAGATACAATTCTATTGGGGTGCATTAAAGTAACAATTGTTGGTGTGTGGTCGGAAGATAATTCTAAGGAAGCTTCAACATAAATCGTTTCTAAGGGAATGTTTTTAACCACGCCAAAATCGATGACATCTGGTATTTTTTGCTGATCAGTAGGCCAATATGTTGGTTGTCCGCTCGCTATCCGTTCAAATCCATTTTAGAAATAGTATTAAATAGAACACGACCCTTTGGTGTTATAAGTCGGGACCCCCAGAAGGTATGTTTAGCGTTATAATCACCAGCGGCCAGGAAACAAGGTCCTAATGATTTAAAATAATTATAATATTGGCCTTCAGATATTGAATATCTAGGTGGGGAGTATAACGATGAGATTACTACGTTTCTATTTAATTCTTCAACGCAAATGTTTGTTGCTTGAAGATAATCTTCACAATGATCACCCATGAGGTAGTGTTTGACTCTGGTTTTTATTAAAATGGCAGAACCTCCACAAGCTCTATCTCGAGGGTCCTTGGTATCATATAGTGTATAACCATTAATTTTAAACGTATTTCTTGAGGACAAATGAGTTTCAGAAACCATCATGACATCAATTTGTTTATTTTTAAGAAAGTATTCTAATTCATTTTTATGTTGGCGGATGCCGTTTGCGTTCCAAAAACAAATTTTTAAACAGTTCATGGTTTGTTAAGTACAGCTTGCAATAACATCGATTGCATTCTAAGAATCTCCTGCATCATATTACCCATTGTGTTTGTAAAATTATTTACTGTTTGCACTAATGTTTCCATTGTTTTTTCTAAACGACTTAAATTAGAGACTGGAGTTTCATCATTACCTGGCGAGGCACCTTGCATTGGCACATGGTTTGATTTTAGCACGTTAGCGTAAGAAATTCTGTTATTACCAGGCTGGGGGGCTTGAATTGCATTTGTGTTTACTTGATTTGGTACCTGCATTTGAGGGGGATTAGTTTTCGGTCCAGCCGACTGCTTGACGATAGTATACACAGGGCATCCTCTATAATTGGCAGTGTGATTGCCGCCACAGTTACTACATTTTTTTACGTTGGGGTCGGTTTTAGACTTATCGCAGAGAACTGTACCATGTAATTCACCACATACTACACAAACAGGGGGTAAATAGCAGTATGCCTTAGTATGACCATATTCTTGACAGTTTAAACATTGAACGGGACCATTTCTTTTGTGTGGCTCTTCTATAGTTATTCTTCTATAGAGAATATATTTCAAATTGTAAATAGGATGCGTTTCGTTTTTTTTAAGCTTTACGTCGCCGGGTTCAAACTCCACTCGAAAAAGTGGTTGGGGATTTTTTTCTCTATTTTTAATATTTACTACATGTTTTATTTTGAAGCCTTTTTCTTCTAGGAATGTTTTTACCTCTTCAGGGTCCACACATGAGTCAATTCCCTTAATCACTACCTGAAGACCTTTACTGCTCTTCAGTTGGTATGTATAAAAGTTTTTTTTAAGTGCTTCAAATTTGGTTATTATTTTGCGAAAATCATTCTCATGATTGACTTGTATTTTAGTCTCGTTTATACTACCACGCTTGATAGCAGCTTCGTAAAACGAATTTTCTCCAATTAACGAAATTAAGCCAAATTTTCAAGTCGAGAGGCGCGGACTAGGATTTTGTTTTAGACCCATGGTTTCTTCGGAGAATTTTCGTAGAATTTTATGTAGATTACGTTTTTGCTATACGATTTTTAATTTTTTTTCATCCATACAAATCGACCCGCCCTAATGTATATACTTAGGAATACTTTTAAGCACTACCTGAATATTTTGTTTCTTTTTGGTACATGTTTCACTTTAGTTATTTAGTTTGAAAATATCCTGTTTCTTCTTTCACTTTTATCACATTTGCGAAATGTTTATTGAAATAATTTGATGTTGGAAATAACAAAAAAAAAAAAAAATAAATAAAAAAATTTAAGGTTTTAATTTATGTATTTCCAATCCATTTAATTATTTTTTTTGTAAAGCGTTTTACCTGCATGATTAACTGCAAATTAAAATTTTTTATAAATAGGTTTCCTCTTACTTATAAAATCATCCGTTTGTTTATGTAAATATGTATAAATAAAACTGATTTTTGCGTTACAAAAAAAATTAAAAATTAATATGTATTTGCAAAAAAAAAGAGAAGTACTTAAATTATAAATAAAATATATGAACATATTTTTAACTTTTTTCTTTAATGTGTGAATATAGATACTGTTGGACATACACTATTTGTAATGATACCCTTGTCATATTGAATAACTAACTGTGTTGAAACTTAAAGTGTTTTAAAGAAAATTGGTAATTATAATTTTTGATTTAGGTGGGCAGTGTTAGTGTTAAACTCAGTATTGTAGTTACTGAAAATTATAACCCACTTGTAATTATTGCTATTTGCAGGAGTCTACAGGGGTCAAAATTTCTCATTGTGCATATTAGTGAAATTAACCGTACGGTTACCACGCTTTTTTACGGTAATTTTGAGCCCCAAAAGGTAGCAAGGTAATTTCATTTAAAATAACGTAATATCAAGAAATTTGGGATTTTGGTATACATACACATACTTACATACGTAGGCTTAACTGTGATGCATTTTACGTTATTTATTTTGGTCCAAACTGCACCTTTAAAAAGGCCAAAATTACTTTGATAGAGTCATAATTTTTTAATATATGTGAGTATAAATATGGGAATGAAGCAGTGTTGCAAATGAAGAATTCGGAAATTATGCATGACTGTGTTGCAAATTACACAAATTTAGTATTTTTTGTAAAGATTTATTTAAAAAGTTAAAGTTAAGCACACATTTAGGACGAAATTTAATCTGTTTTAATACCCTTCAAAACAGGAAGAAAGGGTATATAGAAGTTTGCCATTCCGTTTGCAATTTATTCAGCAATGATCAAAGGCTCTATAAAGTATGTATATATCTTCAATGTACTTATGAGTTTTTCGAAAACCCCAAAATAATGTGGAACCGCAATAAAAGCTTAAGCGACAAAAACAAAATTTTTTTTTTAATTGAATTCATATAAATTTTGTATGAAGGTTGTCGCTTACAATAAAATTGTTTTTGCTATAAAATAGTAACGGTACCATGTGTGACCATGACAGTTTAGGATATGGCGCAAGTGTTGCCAATAAAGGAATTTATTAAAAACACGAAAATTTAAAATTAAATTAATTAAATTAATTTAAATTTAAATTTTTGTATTCCCGAAAATAACTTTGATAATATACATACTTGCATGTGCCCGTGCAAAAAAACTGAATTGACAAATCGGTTTTTTTTTGTTGTTTTCTTACGAAGACAGTAGAATAAAGCAGTTTGTTTTTTCTTTTTACCCACTTACAACTACAATTCGAGTCGGAAAGAACCCAACCAATTGTAGGGGAATGTAAGAAAAGATAAACTCACTGTTTATTGTTGGTGTTTTGTTTTGGCTTTGATATTGTTACAAGTAAGACTTTGAGTGTTTATAATTCTTATTCGCTTTAGGGTTTTATTTGTATAATATTTTTGGCCTTTCTAAAATCTTTGGAAAAGGTTTCCTGATGAGCTGGCCTAAGCAACTAGTGAAATGCGCATAGAAGCTAGCTTTCCCTCAACAATAAATTTCAGTGTATTTATCAAATATGAAAAACTGGGAATTTAGCACGTCATACGGAAATCGTATTAATAATTAAAATAATGTAGCTTAAGCTTTTTTTGCGGTAATGGCTCGATATCTTAGTCAAGCATGATAGCATGCATTACATCAAAGCTAACAAAAAGTAGAAAACATTTGTATAGTATAACGTGCATATATAATTACGTATTGTTACATAACGCATCGTAGCGAAACATTAGAAGAATTTTAACGTCACGTTAAACAACATAGCAACAGCCACGGTTAAAATTTAACAACTTCTTATAATTGGTTTTTTAATTTTATTATTTTTATAACATAACCCATTTTTAGAGGTTACATCACTCTTACACAGGTGTTTTTTTTTACTATAAAACCAAAAATAGCGGAATTGGTTAAAAATTATAAAATTATCTAGATATAAAATTTGACTAGCACTCGATAGCCTGTTTGTATTGGTAGACCTTTAAAGGTTGTAAGTATTTCAGAAACACTCACAATTTTGGACGAAACTTCAAAGGCAAAAAAAAGGAATTAATCTTATAAAATTAAAATAAATGTATGTATATTGCTAAAATATTTAAACATATGTTAATATTAATAACTAGTAATATCTTAATTTTTATAAAGAAACCAAGTAAAAAGAAAACCTGGGATTGAAAAAAAGTGATCAGTGATTTTAGAGCAGGGTTTAGCTATACACTATTTTTGTAACGCTAACATTTATGACTTTTGTCCAGCTTGATTCGGCACCCATACACACTTCCTAAGATCGACATTATATTAATCTTGATATTAATAAAGTTTTACAAAATAGTTATTAATTTTTGCTACAAATTGTGAATACCGAGAGCCAATAACTTCTCCTCGCGACCTTTTTCAATAGATAAAGCATTTTTACACTTTTAAATGTACAAATTTAAAGTAAATAAATTAGCAGGTGGTTCTTTTCTTCCAGTGTGCAAGTGGGGCTCTGTATCGCTTGTCAGTCTATGATACCACCGACCCATTAAAACTATTAACTTGCGGATCATTTGTAGATTGTGGTAAGAGAACAGTACCTTTAAAATCTCTCATCAATTTCCTTAATTCAAATAATACTTCTAGTTATACACATTCCATTGAGCATAACTCTCCAGCTAGTCATTAATTGAATCGTTTATTTCAGAAACCCGTCAACTCTCATTAAAAATAGGCACACTTAACGGGTTTCTGAAATAAACGATTCAATTTCCGAAATGCTTTAGTACAACTTAAAATCTTTGTTGAAGTCGCCGGATTTATCAATCATAAAACAGGAAAATGTTTGAAAACTCGTTAAAATCAAGTTATAGTCTGACATTCTTCCGATAGTATTTAAATGCAATAAATTCTCTAATGTAATATAACTGTCTCCGTATTGAAAAGTGTTTACGTCACTGGAAAACAAAAAACTATAAAAGTCGATATATCAACAAATTTTTTACATTAACAAATTACATTTTTTACAACGTTGTTAACAAAAATTGCAAACTGCATTTAAATTTTAAAATTTTCTAATACACCAAGTGCAGTTTGCAAAAAAAAGAAACAACATGCACATTTTAAATATCCATGCCTGCATTTATTCACCCTGAATATGAAACTATAAAAATAAATTGCCAAACTTCCTTAGAAAATCGAATCAGATAATTAGTTGATAAATTGTTTTAAAAAACAACAAAATAAACAAACTCATGCATGTTAACACACACATACACCGTAAAGTAGACAAAACGGAAAGACAGACAGACAGATAGACTAGATATGGAATAGATTTAACTTTGTACTCAATGTATTTGTGTCGCGTACGTACTCGTATGATGTGGTGCAAGTACGTTCGTTGTATGTATAAAATAATGGCAACAAATAATTACAGCTGTTTATTTCTTGTTAACAAGTTGCATGGTAATTATATGCAACAACACCAACTACAAGTTCCATTTGAAACCAACCACATACGACGACTACAAATTGTTAACAACCAACAAGGACTTTATTCGCTACTTGGCCAATTGTTTTAGCTAAATTTTCATGTTTTTTTTTGTGCATTCTATACAAGGATTTTGAAACAGAAGGAAACAATATTTTTATAAAAAGACATAGTGTTTTCTTGATATTTTTCGGAATAAATGTGTCTTAAACATGGCCAACTTCCGTTGGTGGTAGCAAAATATTTTTCTGTTTTTTGCTTGAAACTCTGAAACGACATCATGTTTGTAATGAATGTTTAAAGTTTTTAACTTGCATTGCATCCATATTATAGATATCAACTACAATTTTTGTTAGTTTCTAGGAGGGTGGGTAAATTGGAAATGGTCTTCGTATTGCACTAACGAAAGCAAAATAGTTTAATAGTAATACTCTTATTAGATTATAAATGAACTCTTTGTTTGAACAACAACTGAACATAACGACTCAATGGCTTACTAACTGTTCTTTAAGTTTTCGGAAATGTCATTGGTGCCGAAATCGGCCAATTACGAGAGCAGTTTTAAGTCAATATTATGTGTAATTCATTGTATAGGGTGTCACAGAATTAACACAAGATTTGAAATTGTCGCTATGTGTTGGTGGCAACCCTTACAAATAAAATTCGACATCTGTCAGTTTAGGGTTAGTAAAAATGGAGCGTTATACGATAGAATAACGTGTCTTCATTATTGAACAAGATTTCAAAAAAAATGAAAGCTTGGCGGCTGCAGTTCGAAAATTATAAAATATGATCGGAATAGTGTTTTAACTTGAAGAGATCAAGTTAATTTTTGAAATAATTGTTTGAGGCCATTTGTTTTGAAATATTGTTCAGTAATAAAAACACTTTGTTTTATCGTAAAAGGCTTAACTTTTTTAACTATAAGCTTTAAACTAACAGCTGTCGAATCTTATTTTTTAGGGTTGCAGCAAACGCTTTACTGCACAAATGGCGACAAATTCAAATCTTGCGTTAATTCTGTGACATTCTATATTCTTATACGAGACGAACTAAAAAGTCTGGCAATTTTGAAATAAAAAACAGGGTTTTGGTTAAAAAATCTTCTTTCACCTATACATACTTTGTCAAACGTGTCTCCAATTTTTTTTTTATTCCTTCCAAACAAGATTTGTCATGTCATCAAAATAGGTATTTGTTTGTATAATGATTTTATTGTTGGAGGCTAATAAGAAGGATGAGAGAGCAATTCGTAGCATTCTTTATTCATGGATTCTTGACATAGAAACTGCTCATTTTTGTATTTTTTTGCTGGTCAAATTTGGTCGCTTTTTTCTTGAAAGCCTCATTCGATATACCCAAGAAACTTGCACAATATTCGCCATTGATTGTTTTACGGCGTGCATCCCAAAAAACGGTTACAATAACTTTTTTGGGTGACAAACCAAAATTGAGCTTCTTTTGCGCCGATTCACCACGATAAACCCACTGTTTAGTCTATGGTCTATTGTTGTGGATACAAATTTTGTCCAAGGATACGAAACGACGCAAAAACTCGTCCATATTAGGCTAAAAATTCATCTTCTGGTACTTTTTAAATTTTGTTAACAGAGATTAAAATAAAAATGCATGGTCCTGAGTGAATAAGAATGTCTAAGAGTAAGCTTTTTTATATTTTTTCGTTCTACATCTGGTACTTTGATTAATTTTCGTTAATATTAGACTTAGAAACATAAAATTAAACATGCAGTATCCTGTGTGGATGACAATCTATAAAGAAGCTTTTTTGATACTTTTTGTGTTCCAATCAGTGATGCCAGGAGAAATTTAAGAAAATCCCTACGTGTCTAAACAAAAAATCCCTTTTTTCCCTACAAACAAAAAAAATGTCCCTACACTTTTCCCTACGTTAAAAGTATATTGTTTTTAACAACAGGCAATCAAATATATGTTTTGTTAACATTTTGCATATATTATAATAAAATATTAAAATAAAATCATTGACACAGGTTTGTCTCAGTTAATGAATAGAGTTATTAAATTATTTATTAACAACAAGAAAAACACACTTATAAAAATTTATTTTCAAAAATAACATTGTGTGACAAATTTGCTTTTGTTCTTTTTGACAGAAACGTCTCTATATATCCTTTAACCTAGAGACAAAACATAGTCAAACTTCGTATTTGATTTTTCATTTCCTCATCTTTTGTCCTTTTAAAAGAGCTTAATAGTTTTCAAGAATACTTATTTTAAATATTTTTTTTTAATATGTATAAGTATCTAATAATGTTTAGCAAACTTGGTACCAAATAAAAGAGAAGGCTCTGTAAAAGTTAAAAGCAGTTTGTTTTTTAATTTTTGTTTTTTCTTTTTACCCACTTACAACTACAATTCGAGTCGGAAAGAACCCGACCAATTGTAGGGGAATGTAAGAAAAGATAAACTCACTGTTTATTGTTGGTGTTTTGTTTTGGCTTTGATATTGTTACAAGTAAGACTTTGAGTGCTTATAATTCTTATTCGCTTTAGGGTTTTATTTGTATAATATTTTTGGCCTTTCTAAAATCTTTGGAAAAGGTTTCCTGATGAGCTGGCCTAAGCAACCAGTGAAATGCGCATAGAAGCTAGCTTTCCCTCAACAATAAATTTCAGTGTATTTATCAAATATGAAAAACTGGGAATTTAGCACGTCATACGAGAATCGTATTAATAGTAAATTTTGTATTCCCGAAAATAACTTTGTTAAAATAAATATTTTCTTCAGTTCCCTTGAAGAAAAATATAAACAAAATTTCCTTATAAAATGAAATCCTTCGTTATCCTTAAAAATTTTAATTAAAAATTCGCAATTGTATATTTTTATTTCTCTTAGCTTAGAAGGTGTGATTGCTTTTTTACAAATATATTTCCATGTAGAAATTTTAATTACTATTATATATTCTCTTTTAATATTCGCATTCATTTTAGCGAATGGGAGTGCGAATGGGAGTGCGAATGCAAATGCAAATGCAAATACAGTGCACTCTGGAAAACGTCAACTAATTAAAACCGCGGGTGTTGACGTTTAACAAATTGTTGACGTTTACGAATGTAAAATTTTTATATAAAAAACATATCGATAATGTGCTTTTAAACGTTTTTATTAATTATAAACTAAATCCAAACATAAACAAATTCAAAAAGGAAATATAAAAGGCATTCAACCTGACTAAAACCATAGAAGACAACTGGAACTAAAAGAATACATTTTAAATGAGATCATATTTTTAATTTTACATGCACACATATGCATTTAAAAAAATCTGTTATTTTTTTCTGCTGTTTTTTTCTATCCAACACTTGGAAAAGAGCCTTCTCTCTTAAACGTCTTAATACATTTAAGTCATTTTGCTCAACATTCTCGCATTGAGCCCAATCCAAAGCCCTGTTAAATATTTCGACGGCTTCGCTTGGTTTTATTGTCTGCACAAAAAAGCAACTGAACATAAATAAAAAGACAATACAGACATACAGTTGTAATTTTTTTTACTCTACTTACAAGGTGGATCCCCAATTTCTGAATTGATTTCATAAAATAAATGTGTGTCTGTACAAATGTGTGTATTTTAACTGCTGCTAAATTCGAAATTTTATTTTATTCAGAGTTGACGTTTTAGAGCTTTATAGTTGGGTTGACGTTTTAGAGTAGGCAATGTAAAAAAAAAAGGGTTGACGTTTTGGGATGTTGACGTAAACGAGTGTTGACGTTTTCCCGAGTGCACTGTATATTAGGGGGCTTGACGAATATTCGGAAACATGGTTTAAATACATGGATTGCCAGGCTGTTACGACTCATAGTATAGGGTTTCTTTTGAAAAATACTACATTTGTACTTTAATGCTATTGTATATGAAAAATTTTAATTTTTAAATGAAAATAAGTCGAATATTACGTATTTTAGACAATTAAATATTGAAAATCAGATATTATCTTGAAAATTCCCTACATTTGCCTTTAAATAAAAAATCTGTCTTTTTTCCCCTACGCTTGAATTTTTCCGAAAAAATCCCTACAAAAAGGGAAAATTCCCTACTGTTGGCATCACTGGTTCCAATTGATGTTTTCATATTGAACTTACAAAATGAAATTAACTCACGTAGAAGATGAAATTTGAACCGAAGGTTGGTCCCTCGCCAAATCGATCAAGTAAGATGGAAAAAAATAAATGCTAGAAACATGTTAATTCATGGATACTTAGATAACCTATATTTTCTTCATATTTACATAAAAATTTATTGGCGAATTTTGACCGTTAGGCGAACACTAGATTAAATTAAATTACTGATTTATTTTGCCTTCAAGAACGATTCATTTTTCGTTTATTTAAAGTTAAAATGTTTAATTCAATTTCAAATGCACCCCCTTAACAGTTAGTTCACCTAAACTAGAATGGTTTTATTAGGGTTTAACTAAAAATATGCGACTTTTGCATTTTAAACGCCATTTCCAAATTTTACAAAGTTTCTTGTTCCGTTACCACGTTGTGTTTTTTTTAACCAAACTATCTCTAGTTGTTTATTGTTTTCTGGTCTATTAGTGCTTCTTGCACTCGTTTAAATATTATAGTTTGTTTGTTAAAACTATTGCTTGCTACTAAAAATGGTAAAAAGCCTGTTAATCTATTTTCGAATGTTGTAGTAAACCAAAAAAAACAATTGCAATATGGCGTTGTTTTAACATCCGATTCTTACTTTTGTTGGTTTGTTTGTTTGTTCTATGACATGACCCCACACAAATCGTTGGTTGTAACACGGTTGGTGTATTAGCGATGTTTTTTTATTGTTTTTCATTAATTTACCCTCCAGTTTCGTCATTCAATAATTGCATTTCGAAACTTTTTTGTTGTGTTATGATCCTTTAAGCTCATACAAAGATGTTAAATAGATAGTAAAAATAACTATTGAGCAAAGACAAAGAGCAAGGGCAAAAAAAACGGTACCAACAGTAATCTAAAATAGGATGTGTGTATGTATGTATGTATGTATGTATGTATGTGTGTATGTAACGTTTGGACTCCAAAAAGGCTGGGACGATTTTGATGAAATTTTCAGGGAATCTTCAGAATATTCAGGCGGGTGACACTATGAAGTCTGATTTTTGATTTTCAGTCTGGGCGGATGATCGCCATGGCCCAACTTAGGTTTTTACATAAAGAAAGAATTGCCCCGCCCACTTTTTCGACTTACCTAAAATCAGAAAACGGCTCCATCGAGTTGACTAGTTATAAATGAAATCTTTAAATTAGTTTCGGCTAATAAAAAAAAATAGGACCGTAAACAGGAAAATTTATGCCTCAAAACTATTCATGTTAGATTCAATGGAGCCTATTCTCTAATATACCAATAGGTTCGTATTGCTCTTTCAGAATCTTTTGAAAAACGATCATCACTCTACGGTTTTAATTTTTTTTTTTTTAGAGTAAAATTAGAAATTCCGGATATCACTTATAACTGTTACGGTCACTGCAAGAAAAATGCTAACACTTAAACTTAGTTTATATTTTTAATAGCAGATTTAGTTTTATTTAATAATATTATGTACAACTTAGGTACATTTAAATTTAGTTTTAAGAATTTTGTTAATTTAAAAAAAATTTAAATTTCAAATAAGGCATTTGTACTTCAAAAATTCATGACATTTTATAACAAAAAAAAAAAAAAGATAAAATGAATGAGTTTAAGAAATTTTGTTAAAAAAAATGATAAATAATTCAGCAATCACTCAAGGCACATATTTAGCTAAAATGTCAGTTATCCTTTTGGTATCAAGTCAATTATTTAACGAATTTGTAATCACATCAGACTTAGCCAAACTAAACAATAAAGAAACAAGTAACTGTGCTTCTGTTCGTTTATGCCGAATTTTATATACTCTTCACCTTGTTATAAAACAAAAGTATGTTAATGTCAAAACAAGGTAATATATTTTAATATCCATGGAACAGGCTTTATTGGAAAGGAAATTTTATGATATTTCAACAGGCTGGCGCGTAGAAGGCGCAATCTGGAACACTAATTTTCAACAACTTTTCGCATTCTGACCATCACCGTTTTTGAAGACATATGGGCCAATAACTCCGCCAGTCCATAAAGCCCACCAAACAGTAATTTTCTGTGGATGCAATGGTATTTCGACAAAAGCTTGTGGATTTTCCTCACTTCAAATGCGACAATTCTGCTTATTTACGTACCCATTCAATCAGAAATAGGCTTCATTTGAAAATAAAATTATGAATGGAAATTTAAAATCAACATCAATTTGTGCTTCAGCCCATTCGCCTAGTTGGCGGCGCATACGATGGTCGTTTGGCTTTAATTTCTGCACAAGTTGAATCTTGATAGCTTTAAGCCAAGATCCTTTCCTAAAAACTTCCCGCAAGTGAACACAACCCCAGTTGCTGAGAACTGCGAGGACTTGATTGATTAGGATCATCTTCAATGCTTTCCTGTACAGAGGCTACAGCTTCTTCAGTGTACACAGTTCGGCATCTCACGGGATGCTTATTAACAGTAGCAGTAAATATGGTCCGAAAACGATATATTGTTTTTCGAATAATCGGCTCTGATGGACGATTATGTACGCCATAAAATGAAAGAAGTGCACGATGAATTTGACGAATAGAACAATTATTTTGATGAAACATTTCAAAAATTTGCACGCGTTGCTCCGGTCGTTTCATAATGAAATTTTAAAGCAAACTAAACAAAAACCAACTATCAGCTGTTAAATCGGTGCTCGAATAAAGCAGTGATGCCAACTCAAAGTTGTGGCACTCTAAAAAAACACGCTTTATGTGTTTAATTAAACAAACTTTTCATGGTTAAATTAAAATTTTTGATATTTTTAAGTTCTTTGAGTTTAATTTTCCTTAAATTATTTTAATGAAGGAAGGAATTTTACAACACGAAATTTATTAAAATTTATTGATAATTTTTCCTTCTTGACTAATCCAATTACTATATAAGACTATAGTTTTTTTATTTATATTTCCTTGTAGCGTTTTATTAAATCATTAATAGAGATCGGTTTTGCCTAATCCAGCATGACAATTTTAAGGCTTAAACAAAAAAAAAAATAATCAAAATTTGAAGCATTTCTCGCTAGTTTTATTGTTTTAAATCAGTTACATTCATTCAAATCTCAGCAAATTGAAAACAGAAGCCGGAAGAACTCGCTGCGATATCAATAAGGAGATTGCGAGAAATTTAATACAAAATCAAACGAATTCCAAAAAAAAGAAGGCAAACGCTTCCAATTAATAGGATAAGAAGAATTTGCATGAGTTAGTAAGCCATGATCAATAAAGTTCAACAGTCTACAATTGATCGAGATATTGAAAAAACTTAAAAAATCGTATAATTAATTTGACTTTATATTTTTTTTAAATAAACTTTATTATTTTCTTTGTACAATGGGAAATAGTGCCACTATCTCACTGTATAGAAACTCGATTTTGTGAATTTGGAAGGTATTTTAGAACTTTAGAAAAAAAATTAAAATGAAAATTTGTTTACGTTTTTTTCAGGGCTGATTGGTCTATATGGGGGACAGGGAACTAGAACCACTATTCCACAGGTTAGAACATATAGACTAAAAAAGTTCTATCGAATCAGGGTAGTGGGGTCTCTGCAATAATTTCAGAACTTTAGATAATTCAGTTTAAGGCATCAAAAATTAAATTTTTTTACGTTGCTCTTTATTATTATAAGCATACGTACTTAAATTTTTAGGTATTTTGCACGAATAAATGCTGTAAAAGCAGCAAACGATATGATCATAGTATATAAACCACTTAAGAAATAGTGCATAAAAACAATACAGATAGACAAAACAAAATCTGGCCAAAAACTACAACGAAACAAAGTAATAATGAAAAAACAATCAGACAATACCGCCAATAAATCTATGGAATACGAAATCAATTTGCTACTGAAACTTGTAAAATGTGTTGCCAAAAAAAAAAGCCCCAAGGATTGCCATAGAAAAACTAGACAAGATCCTTTAAAGGGAAGTATGAAAAACAATTTAGTTAAATTAAATTAGAAACATTTAATTGTAATAGAACAAGTCGTGTTTTCCTTTTTAAATAAACGCAAATTATGGCATTTAGGTCCTATGCTCCTTGTAGGAATGACTGGGACTTAAATATATGGCAACTCTATTACTACCATATTTTTATTTTTTTCAAAATTCGAACCGTAACTGAAGCTGGTCTAGTGATTTGTTTTGTTCTGTTTACAAAGTTGTTGTTGCGCTTACGTATTTGTTGTATTATATCGTGTTTGTTGTTGGTTTTATTGGCACAATGATTTTGTACGATAAAAGTAAAGTGCAATTGAATGTTATTATTTCAGTTAATACTTATTGTTGTTATTCGATATATTTTTGTCTGTATTGTCGTTGTTGTAAAAGACTTTTGTTCGCAAGTGTGTGTGTTTGTAACACAAAGTCGTTTGTATCGAGAATTGCCATCAATAATAAAAAATTTAAACCACAATTCACCTAAAGCCACCAGAAAGCCAACAACTGCAACAATAACAAGAACTAACAAAATCAACAAAACGTACGTAATAAACCAACCAATAATGTGGAAAAAAAAGAATAACAACAACTAAATATACCAGATACCCATATTAGACCCATAGACAGACTCTTTTTTCAGCCATTCAATAAGAAAAAACCAACTGCAAAAAAAATATTTAGAATGGACAGCATAAAAAATTGAAAATGAAATCAAAGCCAGTCAAAATTAAACATGAACCACCAACAAACCACCTGCTCCGCCTTTTAACAATGAGCTTAGCTTTACTTTTGCTATACAAACATATATTTCTCATAGATACACATACATACATATACAAACACTCACATACATTCTTATAAACATATGTTTCTACTTGGAAAAAGTTGTTATTATTGTAGGTACCTGCTTAACTTGGCTTTAATGGCACGACAGAGTCAGCTTGGCTCTGTACAATAGTTCAGTTTTTTTTACACACCCACTGAACCTGTTTTTTAATTTTTAATTTTTGGCAGGAGTTTTATATTTTTGCTCTGTTTTCTTAAATTATTTGTTGGTTGGGATTAAAATTTGTGAGAAATGTAATTTGAACTTTTGGTATTTGAAATCGGAGACAATTAATTTAGCTTTTGAAATCTGACCAAAGATATAGCGGTCGACTCTGGGAGGAATATTGTAAGGGGCCATGGGAAATCGAGAGTCGATTTGTATTCTCTTTAATAGGCTTACAACATAAAAGAAATGTATATACTAAATTACAACAAATTATTAACAAAATTGCGAAGTGTACTTTATGCCAGTGATGGAAAATTCAATATTATTGTACTATTTACGGTACTTTTTTATTTCAAAAATACAACGGTACCCGCACGTCAGTTGAAGTACTCTTTTATTCTTTGTTCTTTATAAGTCTAGCGTTGCTAATTTTTTTTAAATATTTACAACATTCCAATAACATACAGGACACCCACAAAATTTGTTCTTGTTTTTATACCCACACCATACTAGTGGAGACAATATGCATTTGTGCTGTTGTGTGTAAAGCCTATAGTACACGGAATGTAAAAAGCCACATGCGCATGTGGTTCTGACGTAATTTTGACGACACTACAAAGCCACAATAGCAAGTTCGTGTTGTGTGATGACGACAAAATTACGTCAGAACCTCATGCGCATGTAGCTTTTTACATTCCGTGTACTATAGGCTTAACACCTTTAAATATGGGTCCTTTACCCACCTTAAAGTATACTGATCGACTCAGAATCACTTTATGATTCAATCTAACGATGTCCGTCCAGCTGGCTGGCTGTCCATGTAACCTTGGGCGCAAAGTACAGGTCGCAATTTTGGAGATAATTTAATAAAAATTTGGCTTATAGATTCTTATTGGAACAAGGATCAAGCCTATTGAAAGCGGGCCGAATCGTAGGACCACAAGAGGAGATAGGGGCAATTTCTGCCTCTCAGAAGTTATTAAAAAATAGGCCCACAAGGTGCGAGTCACAACCATAAATGGGTGCACTCTCGTAAATGTGTTTTAAAATTCTTTGGTGTAGGGTATCATATAGTCGGGCTTGACCGACTGTACATTCTTACTTGTTTCGGTCATGTGGTTGTTGCCTTGTTTTATCTACATGGTTTCGACAACAGTATAATAAGCTATTAAGGTAGCACCCACAAATAGTTTACTTTTACTTTTTTGATAATCTTAAAAAAACTTAACTTTGAAAATAGCACTTTCATTGTGACTTACGATTTTACGCCTGAAAATGTTCACATATTGCTATCGGAATTCACTAAATACCATAGTCATAGTAGCAATTGAGCGCACATTTTTATTGCAAAATTATAGAAAAAATATAAAAAAATCGTTTGAACTCTTTTAAATTTAATTAAAACTAAAGATCTATCAAGATCAAATGATTCGTGTTGTTGTAGTTATAATATTTAATTTAATTGTTTAAATTATTTTTAACGAAAAATTTGTTTTATTAAAAGTACCCAAATGTTTAAAAATTTACTATTTTGCTGAGTGCTCAGTACTATCTCAGTTTTTCAATTTTCCGCACAAAATGACAAATTTTACATTTTAATTTGAGTAAGAATAACACTAAAAAGAACACAAAACAATCCAAAATGCGATTAGGTTCGAAAACTAATCCTGGAATTTCTTAGAATAAGCATAAAATTCGTTAGTCAAATAAAAAATCTTGAACCGAATACAAATTTCTGAGAGTCAAAATAAAAAGAGAGCTTATTCTTCTCGAGAAGAACACACGGTTGATAAAGGTGGTACAATTGTACTTTTTTTGTACAATTCAAATCTAAAAAGTACGCTGGTACTCCCGTGACTCTTTTGGTACTACAGTGCCAGCTCGCTAATTCGAATTAATCATTGCAGACCCTGATTCGGATTAACGAGATATTCGGATTACTGGATGTGCTGTTATTATGTATTATAATTCACTTTATCCAAAAATAAAACACAGACTAGGATTTTAAAACTAATTTATTTTATTTTTATTAATCAAGAATGAAAAAATTAAGTTTTGTATTCTAAAAACATAATTTTGATATCAAACCAAAGCGAATTTACACCAGGTGACCTTATCTTGATACGTAAGCAACAGCTGATAACTAACCTTGTGTCAAAATGGTGTACATTTTTGGTGGTTCTGGGGATCTTCTAAATCTAAATTCTATAATTATAGATTAAAATTATGAAATTTAAAACTTTTTCAAGTTATTATATTTTAAAACACACAATTTAAAATTAAAAACAAAATAAAATATTTGTTTGAATATTTGACACAACGTTAAAATATTTTACAGTGTTGTAAACGTTTTCAAAATAAGACCACCTTGTATGAGTTCGCCCTGTATCAAACGTATTTTCAAACAAAATTTCTATACAAATTTTTCTGAAAATATATTTCAAGACCAATTAAGTTTTTAATGAATACGGCAGTTAATCTTTTTTTAAATGTTATGTTTTTTTAAAATACATAATTTGTGATGTAGGGCCTCTTCTCTTGCAGTGCACATGCTCCCACGAAGTCTGGTCAGATTTAATAATCCAGCTAAGAATTTCCTCTTCGGAAATTCACACGTCATTATAGCGGTTGCAAATTTTCAAAGTTTGCATAGAAAATGGGTTCTTAAAATTATAAAAAAGCAGAAAAATAAAATAAATAAATATTCGGTTTAGCGAACTTGCAATCAATGCGAACTATAGAGTATGTAATACGTCATAAATTCAATTCGGATTACTGGATAATTCGGATTACACACCTTCGGATTAGCGAGCTGGCACTGTATTTCCAATTTTGTCAAACCTATTGTTATTTGATATAAAATGGTAACTTGAATTTACTGTTCAACGGAGTTGGTGCAAATGGTTTTGCGAAATGGAAAATGCTAAATTGCGTAGCTGTTTTATGAAATTTTATTAAAGCTCTGTGTATTTTGTTGTTGGATTTAACAAAACAGCTATCATATTTTGCATTTGCTGTTTTGCAAGAGCATTTTCATCCAACACTGAGCTCCGCTATTGTGAATATGTTTTTTGCACTTGTTAGTTGGACGATTGCATATGCCTCATTTAGAATTAAGTATCAGCGGCAGCATATAAGCTTGCAATTTCGGATTTTATTGACAAGTTTTTTAAAGATATAGCAAAAGTTCTAGTAGAAGAGACGACTTCCTCTCATTTTAAGATTACTTTGGAACGGAAACTCATAATATTTTGAAATATTCGTTAACATATTAGTTCTCACGTCATTATTATTTTACTCTGAATGATTTTTAAGGAGATTTTACAAGCGCTAAATTAAATTTTATTATATCCAGACTTTCAACTCCAGCTTATAAAATTTCTTGTCTCTTTCAGCAGTATATATTGAAAATTGTAAACACAATAAATTTAAAAATGCCATATCAAGATGCTCGTATACACATATTTTAATAACGCTTAAAATTTTTGTTTCGTCAAATGATGCGCAATTTTTTTTTGAAAATGAGCTTTTAGACAAATTCGAATTATTAAAGCTAAGATTTAAAGAAAAGCATCTGCCTCTCAACGATATTTATAAATCGTAGGTATTTATATATTCAGAAATAACATTGAAAGTATATTACTAAATAACATTTTGCGAGGTTTTAAACAATAAAGTTAGCTTCGATGACAGCTTTTATTAAAAATATTTCCAAATGAAAGTTCAAATTGTGATACTTTTAATAACAAATTTCGACCGTTGTCGGATATAAATGCTTTACAAAACATAAAAAACGAAAATATTTATGTTTTCTGATCCAAAGCGACCACAATGAAAACTTAATTAGATCAGTTAATGTTTCCAGAGCTTAGAAGAATAACCAAAGGAATATTTTCCAGTTATTTCAAGTCTAATCGAAACATGACTTTTTCTTTTATAAAAAATGTTAAAAAAATGATTTAGTACTATTGAGGTCGAAAAAGTACGATTTTCGTTAGTACGATATTGGTTTTGTCATTTATCATCCCTGGAAGAGTATACTTTCTCAGCTTATTTCAACCATGCCTTTTCTAGCTTTTTCTTAAATTTCGGTTTCGTGAAATTACACAGAAAAAATAGAAAATCGACTTCAATTAAACAATTCGTTCAGACAATTAAATATTTAACTAATTTTGCCCCTGCAAAGGAATTGATCATATCAATTAACGGATTTGTATTTTCGAGTCATGGGACACAAATTTAGTCAATTAAAAAATTAATTGTATTAACAAAAAATACACCACATATACACAAACATTTAATTTTATGGGTTTTGATTAAAAAAATTAATTGCAGCAAACAAAAAATTATTTGAATAATTAATGTACACCAATTTATTATATAATTGTATAATTTTTTGCAAAAATTTTTTCTGTGTAATACATATATTTTAAAATGAACAAAGCAGTTTATCAGAATAAATTAATGTTTCGTAACCATTAAAAGAACTAGTTAATAAAAGCCCAAAAAATTTAATTTTTAACGGTTTGCTACGTATGGACCTGAACAGGGAGAAAAAGGTAAACAAAATTCGAATTTTTAAAAGTTTTTTTTTTGCGATTTTGATCTTGTAGATGACGTTTTATTTTGATTTTATATGTTCACACTTTGTCCCAGAGGGTAAATCAAAATTCCGAACGGTTTGCAAGATATGAGCCTGAGAAAATTACCACTTTTTTTGCAAAAATGACACCGAGGCCCCAAATCTTTGGGGGCCCATAAAAAAAAGTGCATGACTTTGGGCAAAACTGGGAGACTCGGGTCTTTTTTTGGTCTTTTATCACGTAGTTTTGCCCGTTTATTGTTTTTTTTCGTATTGGACTATGTAATAGTTTGACAGAGAAGAAACAATCACCATTGCCGTGGTGCGATAAATTAAATAAATTTCAATTAAAAAATTTATGATATTAATTATTAAATTAATTAATTTTCACCAGTAAACAAATGAATAGTATCAATTAAATATTTTTTTAAATTAACCACATTTTTTGGAGTACACGGAAAGAAGTTTATTTTTTAAAGCAATCAATTTAGTTTCTTAAGACAAGAACATCAAAAATAACTTCTTGATTTTAACTTATTTCGTGTCAAGATTTTAATTTATTTAGTTAAATATTCTTAAAAAAATAAACAGTTTGCTTTAACCAAGCCATACGTTTATTTAGAATAAGT
Organism: Pollenia labialis; assembly: GCA_949318255.1. Taxonomy (NCBI): domain Eukaryota; kingdom Metazoa; phylum Arthropoda; class Insecta; order Diptera; family Polleniidae; genus Pollenia; species Pollenia labialis. The sequence goes on along the minus strand of OX439142.1, from coordinate 94,844,592 downwards.
AACTTTTGCCTAAGACGAGATCGTGCAAAATTTTCTTGGTTCAAGTCATATTTTCTGGTTATTAACCCATTTACGTCCGCTGTGCCAATTTGGGAACACTTCATTATTTGCGGCTTATAAAACAGTTTTTGACATTATTCAATATATGTTTGCATAATCCATAAATTAAAAGTTCAGACATTTCTATAACATCTATAACATGACCACTGTGCACTGTGGGACCACCTCTTTAATTTCCAAAATTTCCAATGATAACCTAAAATTTATTGTTGATGGGATAAGCTATACATATGCGCATTTCACTGATTGCTTATGCCAGATCGTCAGGAAACTTCATCCAAAGATTTAAGAAAACATATTCTGAAACTGGATTTTTCCAGCGAAATGAAATTTTTTATTGTATCATTAAAGACCAATATTTTAAGCAAAACTAAGTTTTTCCGTCAAAATAGTGTAGAAAAACTTGGTTATATACACTAACAGATAACTAAACCTAGTTTAACTGAGATCTCAAAAACCCAACATAAATGTATTAAAAATATGGAAATATCTTTATAAAGCTTTTACAAAATTAAGCTATATTTTTTGGGTGTAAATTTCCTTTGTTTGCTCTCTTTCAAACATTTGTTATGTTAAACTAATTTAATAATAATATTCTCTTTCTCTCTCTCTCTCTCTCTCTCTCTCTCTCTCTCTCTCTCTCTCTCTCTCTGATTTCTGGTGTATGTGCTTAGGTTAAAATTGAATTCTCAATTTCGGATTATTTCAAGTACGAATTTCGGATTAAGACCAACTCAGAAAATCTTAAATCAAGTATAGTTTGAGATCAATTTTTATCTCCCTTTTACTTAAGTCAATCCCTTTTTCAAATTATTTTAAGTACGGGGCACTTAAACTTAAATAATCCGTACTTGAATCAAGCATTCTGTACTTGATTTAAGGAAATCCAAACTATTGGCAACGCTTTGGCTTGATTGAGGTAAGGATAGATGGAGTTTTCTTTTCAATGTCGAAATATGTGTAAACGCAGCATCTGAAATTGAATTATCTGAGCTGAACAGCTTAGGTAGGTACACTTGGAATTTCTTTTAAGTTTAAGAAAATTTTTTAATTTGCAATCACTGAAGAAACTTATCATTAAAATTAGAAAAAATTCCAAAGCTAAATTTTCTTAATAAAACTCTATATTTTAATACCAGTAATATCATACAATTGCGATCAAAAATGTCATGTGTACAATTACAGCCTCATTTCAGGGATCTCTAATAATCGCATGGGTAAACACTAACACATACGCGATCTTTGATATATTATGGACCGATTACCATGAAAGTTTTAAATATAATTTTAGTCATAAAAAACCAATTTTTATTTTACTTTTCTGTATTTTGTCATTTACCAACAAACATTGACAGAAGTTATTAGTAAATAGAATTGAATTTTTACGGTAGTTTGGCCCACATTTTGGTCAAGTACTCCTTTTTTACGAAACCGATTTTGTAGAATTTTAATACCAAACTGCTTGGATTATGTAGAAACAATATCGGAAAAAACAAACAGACATTGCTAAATTGACTTAGAGCTACATAAGAAAAAAATATATATCTTGGTGTTACACAAAGAATACCAAACTTAATATACCCTGATTTGCCACTTTTGATGGCAGAGAGTTCTAAAATGCCAGAAAATTTCTTATCTGAATAGTTTTTTTTACCCAAATTATTGAATTTTTTATTTAGACCATAAATACTTTAATTATTTGAGAAGGTTTATTAAAACTTAAGATGAATGTAAATGCTTGTAATGAACAACATAAGGAACTTACTGTGGCCCACTGTGTTGTCGTGTGTTTAGTTTGAGATGCATTTTTATGATTTGTTACTTTTGGGGGCATTTAGAATGATCTGGTAACAATAATCACTGGTATGTCGCATGTCCTCTACAAACATTCCTCGTCATCATCTTTATAATGCTCGGCATAGTCATTATAATCGTCGTCAGCATCATTGGCAGCATCACCAAGCACCACCACCAACAGCACTAGCATGAGTAAATCTCTACTCTTTGGCTTAAACAAAGTTTTATGCCACATCACTACCACCAGCACCATCACTATCACACTACATTTAAGTCAATTTCGTTTTCTTCTGTTAAAGCCACAAAAGTCGTGTCCTAAACGCCCCTTTCGATCCATTGTTATCAGATTAAAATGTTGCTCATTTCAGTTTCAGTTCTTTGTTTTCTGCAGCAAAAGAATGTTGGTTGGTTAGTAGGTTCAATGCATTCTTAAATGCAATTGATTGCAATGCATATCATCAATTGACCGCCAGCAAGTAAATTATATTTGTTCCTTCTTATTTTCTTTTTTAATTTTTTTTTTAAGTTTTGGAGACCTTTAAGACAGACATTTAGAACGAAACGCAACAGACTCTGTTGACGAACATACCACAAAAGATGAGGGCGATCATGATTATAAATATTATTTCTTATGATTTTTTATTGTTGTTGCTGTTGTTGCTGTGGTAATTCTTGGTGACTTTGAAAAGAAATGTAAACTAAAGCTCTTGGGGAAGGCGTTTATAGAGTAGATTTTTGAAATTTTTTTCAACTACAAGTGTTAAAATACACTGAGAAGAACTTGTAAATATTTGGCTTCAAATTTCTTTAAGATATTTAAACGATAATGTCACAAAAGATCAAGAAGATTTAAACAAAATAAAATAAACTTTCTGAGAAAATATATAAGATCCTGTAAGTGGAAATTTTATTGGGCGTATTCGAATTAATAAGGAAATATGTTTTTAAGATCTGTGCTGCATTCTAAGTTGCAATTCCTTTTTATTTTTTAGAATTTTTCTGATTTCAACGACATATTTCAACCAACAACTGCATAAAATTTGTTCAGTATTCTTGAAATTCTGTACACAATTTTAAAGGACAAATTTAGCCAATTCTTGTATTATCATTTTTCAATCTTATTTTAGGTTTTTCTTTTCCATTTAAAAATTTATTTTTCTTTTCTCTACGTGACCTGTAAAGTTTTAGAAACTTTATATAACACACAGAAAAAAATCAAGTTAAAAACGTAGAAAACAAGGTTAATTTAACATTTTTCGGTGTTGATTTTGCTTCATACGTTTTTCATGTTAATTCAACCTGATTTTACAATAACTTGCGAACAACATTTTTTTCTTTTAAAATAACTATAATTCATGTTCATTTAACATTGCAGTAATGTTAGAGCAAAATGTCATTTATATTGAAATAACAATCCGAATCACGTTGAGTGAAAGTTATTTCAAGTTGAAACAACGTGAATTTCATGTAGAATCAAATTGGTTTGAGTGTGTTATAACAGTGTGAAGAAGCTTCAGAGACAACAACATATGCATTTATTTAATTATAATTCACTTACCCCTGTAACACATGCTTCACTTATTTTGTATTCTCCTTTGTCAACAGAAGCATCAGCAGAATCGCCCGATATGGTTTTTGTCATCATTCTACTTTGAAAACTTAATGTAATATTTAACTAAATAATTTTAATTAAAAGAATACGGGAATTGTCTTCTTTTTATAACATATTTCAAGAATGAAAATAAAAAAATTTACATACTTAAGTATGTATGCATGTTAATTTAAAAAGAAAAACTTTTGATTTTAATATAAAACAGGTTTTTAGTGGATTCAATATTGAATCCATATTTATTTATATTTTAATATTTTTTTTTATTTATTTTAATAGTGAATAATATTAAATACGCATGATTTAAGATTATTTTAATATTTTTCATTGAAAATTAATATGAAATAATGATAAATTTAAAAAATGGGCATACTTTTGCAGAAATTTACTATGATTCCCAATCAACATTTTTCCATGTTAATTTTACATTGGTATTTTTTTCTGTGTGTTCGATTCACTCACAAAGCTATCTCTTTGCATTTTCTTTAACAAAACTAGCAGGTTCACTGTTTTATCCTTTCTGCGTGAACTGCGCCAAGGTATTGTTGATGAAATAGAGTCGAATTAGAGAATCTAAACATGCAAATTTGTAAACAAGTTCGCTTGGATATATTTGTTTTTTATAAATCGTATATTGAAAAATATTTTTGTAGCAATGTTAATACATATATATGACTGGAAATCTGCTGTAGCTCCTGGAAAAAATGCATGCCATTATTGCAGATATACTTGCCATCAATGTGGGTGTTAATCCGAAAAATAATTTGAGAATATTTTTTTTTACACAATTTGTGGAAAATTGGAGAAAAAATATGGACTTGCAATTTTATTTTTTTGTCTTGGACAATATTAATATTGATTATGGGACTAAAAAAAACTATGGCGACAATTTTTTTGTTTAAAAATTCATATTTTTTTCACTCAGCAGGTGGGATAAAATACACCAAGACACATTTTAAAAACTTTACAGCAGACCGCAAAAACATTTTGCAAATCACAAATGCTTTTAATTCTGTATTAAAAATTTGCCTTTGTTCGAATATTTTATATGACTCTAATATGTTTTTTTTATGTCGATGATATCCTTAATAAAATTACGTCATAAAAGGTAACATTCCTTCACTTATTAAATTGGACTTGGTGTTCTTTACTTCCCATGATGGTATTTGAACTGTTCAATTCCGCGAGACAAAAATCCCAAAAATAATGCAAGGTTTACAACAATTTGTTTACTTTACTTTTCTCTTCGAAATTTAGTGGTAAACAACACTTAATTTTTTTCTATATTTCAGTTGGTTTAAATTTTTCAACTGTTGAGTTATTAATCAAGAATGGCATAACACTTCAGAATCAAAATAGTTCAACTAATTTGGCCCAGTTAATCGGGCGCTATATGTTTGTTGCATTTTCCCAAAATTCGAATAAAGTGTAACGAGCGAGTTTTGCATCTCACCTACTCATATGTAATTAACTACATATATTAAATCTCAATGCGGCACGCGCTACAATTGAAATACCGATTTTAAATTTCAATCATCTTGCTATATTTAACCATTAAAAAGGTACTGAATTAAAAAAAAGATTTTTAGGTAAACAAAGGACCAGTCTCATATACACTGAGAATCAAGGTTAGAGTAGGAGTGGGAGTTGGAGTCGGAGTCGTACCTAAAAAATTTGTGCACATGGAGTCGAAGTTAGAACTTTTTCTTGACGACTCCACAGCCCTGGAAAAATCAAAACTGGTCCATTTTGTTCATCAAAGTTTGACAAGCGTTTTAAATAATGCAACTTGGTTTTATTTTAAACGATGGTCAAAAAAAATAGATGTTAAATTTTAAATTTGTTTCGTTCGTTACAAAATTCTGCATGGATTCGGTACACAGCACAACAACATTTTCTGAAATAAGAACAGCTGATCCTTATGTATTTTCATCTGTTGATGACGATGGCATCAGTGTTGCCATTAGGATACGAAAGATACATTTTTCGTATCTTTTGATGACTTCAAGTACCATGTATAATCCTGACATGTTTCGTATCTTTTGAATCTGTTCGCAAAATGTACAGAAACAAAATATGCAGGGGTCAAATTTATTACTTATTGCAGAATTTCGGTTTTTTAAGTAATTTATATAAACCAAACCGGTTTTGAGTTACGCGAATAAAAAACCGTTAGTAACACTGGATTCAGCGTGCCCCAATTAGGTTAAAATGCCAGTTGCCCGGCTTGTTTGTTTTTGCAAATAGCACAGTGTACTTATTGCTCAAAATTACAATAGAGCAATTCCATATGAAAGCGATCACCTTTTGGACGACCCCTCTCCGATTTTAAAATAAATAGTCTCAATCGATTGCCCAGCAAAAAATAATGTACCTACATTTTTTTTTTTTTTATAGTGACTGGTTTAGTGGTGGTGTACACCACTGTCATGTGACAAAATTGAAGAATTCTTCATAAGGGACCTCATTGAAAGTTGTTTTAAAAAGAAACTACTAAAGCGATCGCAACGAGTGATAGCTCGTTGGAAAGGTATTGAATCAGGCTTTAATTGAACTACTGGTCATAAAATGTTTTTTAAAGAGGGACTTAATTGGTTACTGCCAATAAGCCGACCACAGGTCATAAAATGTTTTGCATATTTTTTAAATTACCAGGTAATAAATATTTTGCCATATGTATGGAAAATCCGTGTTTTATGACTTCTTTCTGCACGTGTCATTTTAGGCGAAATATTTATAACCTGGTAATTTAAAAAATTTACAAAACATTTTATGACCTGTAGACTCAGTCGGGTTTGGTGTGCCATTACATTTTTAATAAATATTGTAATTAAGTATAAGCAGCAAAATAAGAAAGATTTTTTCTTCATAAATGTATTTTTAACTGTAAAATAATTTTAAAAATGTATTTTTAACAAGGTGGTCTCTTAAATGCTCTTCTCCTGTCCAAACAAGGAGTCGGGGCCCATTTTTTTACTGCTGATTCTTAAAGCAAAAATTATGAGGAATCCAAAAAAAAAATTAGCCGGAAAATTTAGGTGCTTCTGTGGAAAATCGGAAAATTTAATTTTCATGGGAACATTTAAAGGTAAATTTCTAAGAAAAATTAGGAAAATTTTATTTTTCAATTAAAGCCTGATTCAATACCTATCCAACGAGCTTTAGTAGTTTCTTTTTAAAACAACTTTCAATGAGGCCCCTTATGAAGAATTCTTCAATTTTGTCACATGACAGTGGTATACACCACCACTAAACCAGTCACTATAAAAAAAAAAAATATGTAGGTACATTATTTTTTGCTGGGCAATCGATTGAGACTATTTATTTTAAAATCGGAGAGGGGTCGTCCAAAAATTTGCCAATTTTGATCGTTTTCATATGGAATTGCTCAATATTAATATTATTTTTGAAGATTATTTTTTAAAGGTTACGAATTAAAAAAATCATGTTCGCGACAGAGCGATTTGCTCGTGTAGCTTTTCTTATTCTTTATAGCATTAACGTTTTATAATTAATAGGAGACTTTGCTATCATGCCGCAAATTTTTGGGAATTTCCGCTAGTTTAGCAATTTTTACCGAATTTTTGCCATTCCTTATTGTTTTAGGGACTTTTAATCAAATTTATGGCTTGTTTGAAATATTAAAAATTTTCGCTATTTTAGAAATTTTTTTAACCCATTTAGCGATTTCAAATAAATTTTAGTGTTTGTTTAAAAGTTTGCAATTTTTCGCGTATACAAGTCATGTTCGCAAACGAAGCGATTTTTCATTTTATTCTTTACAGCTTTCACGATTTTAAAAAAATATTAGACTTCGCTATCATGCGCGTTGTGCAAATTGGCGATCTTTACGAATTATGCGGATTCAAGAAATTTTTCGTTTGCAATTCGAGTCGAAACCTAGAATATACCTGATCATTTTCTTTACAATACTTATTAAATATAAAATTAAAATGCTATGTTAAACGTAAAAAATGCATTTTCAATTTTTTTTAATGTATCTTTTTGGGAAAAAGTGTGTCTTTTTGGAAACTAAAATGTATCTTTCTCGAAATTTCACTGGCAACACTGGATGGCATCATTAGTTTTTCCCTGCCAGCTCTGGTTAAAAAAATATAGTGGTATCCGTACTCAGTTAAACGAATTCGCGATTTAACGTACGGTCATATTTTTTCCATTGAGTATCTTATATTACGACCAAACAGCATGTTTTTGTACTGTATATAACGAATTTTTACCAAAAAACTTTAAAAAACAAAATATAATGAATGCAGACATATTTGCATCCATTCTCTTTTGTTTTTGTATACAATTTTAAGAGCGATTTTACTGAAAACAACGAGTTAAAAGAAGTATTTTCTTTTCTAACAAAAAAAGCAAAGAAAATACTTGCTCGCCAATATAAAAATTTGTACGTTACAAAGTCATTTTTTACTTTTGTTTACAAAACAAATGTTTGTTTTCTGTTTCAAATTTAACGTAATTTTTGTGAAGTTTTGGTACAGTAGATGTCAATGTCCAAAAGAAAACATTTAATTCTTAAAGAAAAATTAAACATTATTGACGACTATGAAAAGGGCCTGCGACTAAGTGTTTTATCCAATAAATATCAGCTGCCAAAATCATCAATTTGCACAATTATAAAAACAAAACGGAATGTTTTGAAATACTAAATCGGATTAAAGAATAGAAGGGCCTTTAAAACAGTTTAGTTTCCAAGAATGGAAAAAGAACTGTTTAATTGGTTTCAAAACAAGAGGAAGGCGAACATTCCTATTAGTGGTTTGTTTTATTAAAATATTATTTTTTATTAATTAAAATCGCGAATGTTATGGGAATTTGTTATATGGGAGCAAAGCAATATTCCCATCCCCAACAAATCGGTATCGCAAATATTTTGGGAATACAAATGTCTATTGTGAATTATTTGTCAGTGCTTTATAAACAAAAGTCTCTATTGTGAATAACTTGTTAGTGCTTGCATTGTAAAAGGAAAAAAATATACAAAGTAAAATACTAATAAAAATATAATAAAATAAATAATGAATAGTGTTTATCTTCATTTTCTTTATTAACACTCCTTCAATAAAATGAAAAACCATAAATTAAATTGCTTTTTCCAACCTTAGAATACAAATTAAAATCTTCATGTTCCCTTGTCGCTCACATTAACAATTGTTAAGAATTTATTTAGTATAAATACTCGCGGGAGTAAACATTGGCGATAGAAAATTTTTCAAGTTTGGGAATTCATTCCCAAAAAATTTGTCATGGGAATTATTCACAATACAAAATAAAAAATATAGTGAAATTTTGTTTGCCTAATTTACTCTATTTTTTGAATTTCACGAGTTGTCCTACAAACCTTAAAATTCTTTCTGGATTATTAACACGTTCACCACTCAGCAGTTTATTGCATTTTATGTTCAAACTCAGGAAGAAAAAAAATATGTATCACTTATGTGACATGAGCTTTGCACAACTTTTTTTTAACAGAAACTTTGTGTCACATATTTGTGACACACTTCAAAGTCACTTAAATGTGACATAAGTTTGAATATATGAATACGTTTAAGTGACTTGTAAGTGACATGAAAAATTGGTGTCGCATATATGAGTCACGAAATGGCTTGAATTCTTAAAAAATTTATTAAAATTTATTGCCATTTATGTGTGTCCATATGTAGAAATTTTATTGACTATACCAAATTTTAAATGATATGGACATTAGAGTGGGGCGATTAGTATGGAAGGAAAAAAAATCTTAATGGGCGCTTCGCGTTTATAATTCTTGGGATTGTACTGAGCAAAAAACTAGACCATACGTCTACGGTGAAAATCGAGCTTCCCGATTTTGACTTGTAGTTTTTTCCCACACTTTTGTCACGTTTTTTTTTGGATATTTTGGCCTATAACAGCGAAACAATTGAGATTTTCGATCCAATAATCAGACCAAGCCCAGACAATAGTTAAGAACTCTCTAGTACATCGCAAAGGCTTTGTTTGGAACGCTCCTTTAGGGAGTTTTGGCGTTGTGAAAGTGCAAATTTTTCGTGAAAATATTGATAATTTACCAACAACAACAAAACAACTGAATATGGTAAATTATCAATATTTTCACGAAAAATTTGCACTTTCACAAGGCCAAAACTCCCTGAAGGAGAAAAAAATATAAATGTTGTGTGAAATTAACATGACACAATGTTGATTAAAAATCGTAGGAAATTTCTGCAACAAATTTAAAACTATCATTGCTTCATATTATATGTTAATGTTAAAATAACATTGTTCAATAATGAATTCAAAAAATCCTGTTATAATTGTTTGTAGAAAGACAATAACAACACTTTAAAAAGAAAAACATAAATTTTTTTATTTTCACGTTTAAAATTATTTATAAAAAGAAAACAAATTCCCGTATTCTTTTTGTTAAAATTATTTAGTTAAATAGTACATCAAATTTTCAAAGTAGAATAATGACGTAAACCATATCGGACCATTTTGCTGGTGTCTTTTAATTGTGAGTGCTTCTGTGAACATGGGGGAAACGAAAAAAGTGAAACATGTGTTACAGGAAAATAAATAAATATATTCTCTCTCTGGTTCTACGGGTAAGTACCCACCCAGCGGGAAAATGTAATCAATAGGAATCGAGAATGTAACACATATCTTGTATAATTTTTGATTCCAGAATTCATTATTCTTAGCACGGAACATATCCTAGGATTGTAATTAATTATTTTAATGCATCCTGCGAATGAATTAAATAATGCATCCTTAATGATCAAAATTGGTAAACGACATAAAGGCAGCAAAAAAAAACAATGTTTTGTTAAGAAATTATATAAAAACACAAATAATAGTCACGAACAGAAACTATACATTCCTTGTTCTGCAAATGTGGGAATATACGTGGTAATCGATGCCAATTTATTTAGTCTGATAAAATTACCTTCTCGATTCCAATGAATACATTATTATTCTTTCGGAAATAATACAGTATTTTTTTAGCTATTTATGTAATCAATTCCTCATTTTCCCGCTGGGAATTTAGAATGTTTCGTAATTCAACGCATATGTTGTCTCTGAAGCTTCTTCTCACTGTAATTTCAAACTCAAACCAATTCGATTCTACATGAAATTCACGTTGTATTTCAACTTGAAATAACTTTCATTCAACATGATCGGAGTGTTATTTCAATATGAATGTAATTTTGCTCCAACTTTACGGGAATGTTAAATTAACATGAATTTTAGTTATTTTAAAAGAAAATAATGTTGTTCGGAAGTTATTATAAAATCATGTTAAATTAACATGAAGTAACTATGAAGCAAAATCAACCATGTTTTCGAGGATTAAACATAGATTTTTTCTGTGTGTAAATATTTTAGAATCATTTTAATTGATTCAACATTTTTTCACTAAAGAATTTAAAGCTTAAAAATTATAATTTTGAACATACTTGCAATAATAGTTGATTTATGTGTAGATTAATAATCCATTTTAGGGTTTGTAGGGTCGTTCGAAAAATATTAAGCGAATAATAAAAAAATTTTTGAAAACAATGAATGTTACTATATCTTTGAAACTAGAGCTGCTAAGAAAAAACTAATGATGCCATCGTAATCAACACTCCCAATTTAACCAAAAACAATGTGCAGAGTTCTGGAAATATTGGTGTGTTATTTTGCAGCTTAGAATATTGATGATGCCTTCACGAAAAATTTGGAAGATTTCGGACCTTACCGAGACCTAAGAAAAAAGGCCTAAAAGTCTTTCAATTTGAAATCGTCCACTTATAGTGCGCTGTTTTTAAACGAACTTAAAAATGCGGAAGAGGGGAACAGTGTTCAGGCGCGGATTCAGGGGGGGGGGGAAATAAGGAAATTTCCCATGGTCCCATCTTCCATGGTCTAATGCTGAAGTAGAGAGGGTATTTTGCCAAGTAAACATCGTAAAAAGTAATTTCAGAAATAGGTTACATTTAGCAACCGCTAATTCGATTTTATCAATGAAATATTTATACCAACACCACAATAGTGGAGAGGGTACTATGCGTTTGTGCTGATGTTTGCAACACCTTAAAATATTGGCACTAAGCCCACCTTTTCGTATACCGATTGACTCAGAACCACTTTCTGAGTCGAATAAACGATGTTTGTCCGGCTGGCTGGCTGTCCATGTAAACCTTGTGCGTAAAGTACAGAACGCAAATTTGCAGATATTTTAATAAAATTTGGTACACAGGTACTAATGAGGTGTGGGGTATCATATATTCGGGGTTGACCGACTATATTTTCTTACTTGTTTTTTATTGTAGATCTGTAATCAAAAGGTTGGGTAAATGTTGTCGTGATTTATCTTCAAATTAATTAAAACTAATACGCACGAGTGATTTCTATGAGATGAACAATAACGACATAAAATTTATCGATGACTTAATTTTTTAATTATCTTTCAAAATATTATATAACGATTATTCTTATTTAAGAAATTGATCTTAACTTACAATTTCATCGTAAACAACTTTAAATGAATTTTTCTGTTTTGTTATTGAATGTGTTTTTATTTAAAAAAAACTTTTAGCCATTTTTTAGCCCATTTTTAGCCATTTTTTCTCGTAAATTTAGCCATTTTTGGTCTCCAAGTTTTGGCAACACTGTATAGTAGAAGCTTTGGAAAAAATATCTGAGTGGAAAGGTAGAGATACTTAATTAAAAGCCTTATATTAAGGAACTCGCTTAGTACTTTTGAATTCATTTGAGGAATAGTATCATTTTACAAAAGCGCGATATAGATCTTCAAAAAGGAAAGAGAAAAGAAATAAAGCCGAAAAACTATTTAAAGCGATTTTTGAAAAAGTTAAAGTTATCTGCGTTCAAATCGAAATTCCAATCACATTCAAAATGTTGAAGATTACTACCGAGTTGAAGGTGACATTCCTCTTATTGAATTTATTTTAGAAGATCTCAAAACACGTTTCCCAATAGATATCCTAAAAGTATTGAACATACCTAAACTTCTACCTCAAAGTGTAATCAAGTCAAATACAGATACAAAACTTTCAAATCACAACTAGCTAATGAGCTGATTATCTTTTTATAAAAGAGATAGATAAAAACCTACTAACAGTTAAACTTGAGTCTGAACTGTTGCATTTGCAACAAATATGTAAAATATCTGAAAATCTATCAGATAACGTTGTAGATGCTTTAATAAACTGTGATGAAGATATCCAATGAAATCTAAGAAAAATATTTCAAATTTTTGTTTCAATGCTCGTCAGCAGCGCAAGTTTAAAATGGCACGAAAAATGGTTAAAAATGGCTGGCAAAAAAATATAAAAAATGGCAAAAATAAACATGTTATTTAAGAATCTTTTTCTTTATTAAGTTATTTTTGTAAGTACAATAGTATGTTTCTTCAAATTGTCAAAAAAAAAAAAAAAAATTCTGGGGGCAAAACGCAAGAATTTGGAAGTTGTTTTTAATATTCTTTTAATCTAATTTTTGTTATAAAATTCTGTTTAATAAAGAAATATTTTTATAATATTTGTCATAAAATTTTATTATCAGGGAAATCTTATTAAAAAATGACGTTTAAAATTCTTGCGTTTTGAGTCTTCGATTTCTAGAACGCCCCTGATAATCTCCTGTTATCACATAAAACAGTTCTATAAATGAAAAACTCTCTTTCAACATCGCAACTGGAGCATATTTGAACACTAAAAGTTCAGAGGGATTGTCAGTAAATTCATCCGTCTCAATTTCATTTAAATAAAATTGTGAGAAAATCGATTAAAACACTTTTTTTAAAATTGAAATGCCAAGCCATATAGATTTTTCAGGAGTTATACAATTAACCAACAACTTTTCAACAAAATACTTTTTACTGACATCTTGTATTATTTTCCTTAGCACTGTCAATTAAGCCAAAGCTGAAACTCATAGAAATCCCTTTTGTTTGTAACTTCAAGAGGCTTGAGCAGATGCATTGAAAGTACTTTTTACGTCCGATTTTTGCATTATTCAGTTAGCATTTCGAATAGATTCTGCCTCATATTCGCTAAGCTTATTTAAAAATTTTTTTCTATGTTGCAAAAAGGTATTCTTTGGCAAGCTAGACCAAAAATTGCCTTTTAAAAAAATAATTGAAGAAATGGCAAAAATGCCAAAAAAAAAACTTGCCCTACTCGTCAGTAATGGTACGAGAGAGAGGTCATTTCATACCCTTCGTATCAAAAATCGTAAAAGAATTCTTTAAAATATAGAATCTCCGATTTAGAGGATATAAACATGTGATGGTTGCGAAAGTTAACTAAGAGAATCACTTTTTTGAAAGTTTCGAAAGTTTTTGTTTAAAAAAGAGTTAATTAACAGTAATTTTTTTTGGCCACTCCAGTAGAGATGAGTTTAATGTGAAGCGCCTATTAGACGACCATATTTGGTATGTGAGAATGATATGCCATCATACTCGGGTAATAGCAATTCTGACATACTCAGTACAAATTTCATTTGAGGTTTTGCAGGCGAACGGTAACGATGGCTTCGTTAGAGAACGCATTTTTAAAGGGCTTTATTGAGGAATATGAAACTCTGCCAGAGTTATGGAAAATAAAAAGTAATAAATACCATAATAGACATTTAAAGCAAAAAGGTTTTGAAATACTTTGGGAAAAATAAAAACAATTGGTCCGAAAGCAAAACTGAAGTAGTAAAGAAAAAAAGTACATTGCGTTGTCGCGCAATCATATAGAAAACCTTTACATTTCAATGTTTGCTTTGTAATGATGTATGACATACTTTGTATGATAGTCTAACAGCAAAGTACTCACTGCAAAATCAGTTTTGTTATTTAACAACAACACATATATGCAGAGAAAATACATGATTAATAAATGGTCACTACGAACATTTTTATTCATAATTGCCTAATATGTTTACCCTTATAAGTTAATTATAGTCCTAATATAACTTGAACAAATATTTTTTGTCCTTAACATTTTTTAATTCATTATTATAATATTATATGGTGTTTAACACCTAAAAAGTTACTCTGATCTAGATAAACATATTATATTATGTGAAATGTTTGCTACTAAAATATTTTTATTTTCAACTATACAATTAAAATCATAATATAAGTTACACACAAAAGGAATGTTTAGTACCATAATATTTGTTTGCTTAAAAACATATTCTCTAATTGAGCAAAAATTTATTGTCAAAAAAAAAACAATGAGTATTTAGTCTGCGAACATCAATTAATCGGGATACATACTTAAATTATTACAAAATAATTTAAGAAAAAGGAAAGAACTTATACGTTTATTTAAACTGGTAAGTTATTTATATATAATTATTAAAATACATACAAACATGTATAAACGTTTTCTTTCTTGCAGCCAAAAACACCTACAACCTTAAAAAAAGTTGGGAGTTAGCTGATTGAATTTATCTGTACGGCAAAAAAAAGGAAAAAAAATAATTGGCAGATGAGTGCTGGTAAGCTTTGCGACAGAATAGAAGCAAATGAGACATTAAGAAAACCAAATTTCTTTAATGTGCAGTTTTTCGTTAGAAAAAAAGATAATCGCGTAATAAGAAAACGGCCAATATATGTATGTATTTAATTTAATTTTTTATTTTTTTGTATTTTTAATAAAAAATAAATTTTTTAGAATCAATTTGTTATTGTTTTTATTATGAGAACCATTTAGAAACATGGTTGCAATGGTCGTTTGCGTTTTTCTTATGAGCATAATAATATGTTTGAGACAATAATAGGCTAAAAATATTATATCTGAACATATATTGTTACGCAAGACGTGTTTGATACAATCATAACCACAAACATTAATGATAGTTTGCGATTGTGATTGCATCAACCATGTTTTTTCTTTGCGTGTAGAGATTTCCATGATTTACGGATCTCTGTATCAGTAAAGTCGTCAGGACAACTGCATCTTGTGGTACCAGAGAGAATTCAAGTTAGCTGTGCTCTATTGGGAATCTGTTTGCACTATTCCACTAAAACTTGCACCTGCATTTTACGTACAACAAGATGAGAATGAATGTGTATTAAATTCGATATTTAGGGCCTTGAGCCGATTCAGAAATGGCCAACTTTCAGTGCATTTGCGTTATTTGTTGAAAACATCGTAATTTTTTTAAGATCTTAAGGAAATTTTAGTACTTAATTGGTTTGTGGTTTTCTTGAGCAATTTGAAATCAACAAAAATCTAAAAGGGAAGAGATATAATAAAAATAGGGCGAATTCCCCAAAAAAAATTTATTTTATAAATATTTTCATGTTTTTAAAATGAATTTGTTTTGTATGACTTAAAATTATAGTATCAGATTTCTATTATATTTGAGACTATTGTGATGAAATTTGGGCCGAAAAAAGTTTCATAGGATCGGAAGATCAGTTCCCGATTGGTTATAGCTTCCAAGGTACAGTGTATCAATTCTCCAAAACCGGATATACTTATCATTCAAATGTGGTTTCATAATAGCCCTAGAGGGAAGCGAACTGACACTGAAGTAGTCCTGTGATAGGTCTTTGGTGGTAGGGACCGGTTCCAGTTCTAACACTTTATATGAATAAGACCTATCACTTTTACATGGGGTTGTCATTGGAGGGGGTCAATTGACACTATTTGACCAATCACAGACTTATTCTCAATGAACCTGTGTAGTATTATTTAAATACAATGTAGTAATATTTCAATAAAACAAGTCCTAGAATTAAATTTAAGATCCAAATTTTAGAAATTATCAAAACATGTGTCACAGCACCAGTTAAAACTGTACTGTAATTCATTACTTTTTCTACCTTTTTGTTCTTTATAAACCAGTTAAGGGATTGGTTTTCTTTCACTGGCCATGAGTCCTTTCTTTTTGTACTTGTTCTATTTTCACAAATCCCAGGACCAGTCGCTTGGACCAATTGACACAAATTTCCCGCAGGGAGTATATAGAAATGATTAAACTTGTCCATAAGCCCTTACAAACAGTGATCTTTTCTAGAATAATTGGTACTACTACCTTTACTTTGAAATCTTCTTTACTTTCGATCGGTGGGTCAGTTATACAGCCCTTCTAAGAAAACCCCAACATATTTTCATAATACATCAAACCAATTTTCAGGTACATATAGTTTCGCGTTGAGTTATGGTGTAAACTTATACCCCCCTATGCAAAAAAGTTAGAGTTCACATAAGTTTAACAACACATTAAGCCCAGGAAAAGTGTATGGGCTTAGTGTGTTGGTTAACTAATGTGAACTTTAACTTTTTTTCGCATAAGGGGCATAGTTCTTATCCTTTTAAATTAAACTTATTCATAAAAAATATTTCCGTTTTAAGGTTATTTAAACAAATTTTCATATAAAATTCGTCTTATAAAACAGTAATAAGCATGGACTATTGTTTATAAATAAGGCCTCTAATAAAAAGGAATATTTTGAAATAGTCCCCAAAATGTGAAAGGCCATTTTATCCTGAACATTTCACAATTCTATTAAACTTCATTCACACAAATATTTTAAATAAAAAAGCATTAACACTAAAAAACAAGTCTATTGCATTCTATGACGCCTTCAACAGAAGCAAGCTCGACATTTAAATAAAAATATTATTTGCATTAAGTCTGTGTGCACAAATTCTCAAGGGTGGTTGTAGGAAAATTACTATGAATTCACATTGATATTTAAAAGATAAAGCCAAATTGCAATCGACCATCAACAATTGCAAACCATTACGAAAATAAGTTACAAAAACACATATTCATGCTTTCATTATTTCGTAGTTGCAACAATTCTAACAATATAAAAGAGGAACTGAAGACGAAATGCCAAATGAAAATGGAGTAATTTATTTGTTTAGTGGCAAGTTTGGCAATAGAAAATGCGGTTTGACGTTGTACTCCGTTGTTTTGATCTTTTTTTTTTCTTTAGTTTCCAATACAAAGTCAAAATCATATAAAAAAAAATAAATATGTATATAAAATAATCACCCCAGTAGTAACATGTATGAGTGTAAAGAACTCCTTCAATTGAACTGGAAAAAAGCACGTATCGCTTAATACGCCATATACCCTGAACCATATTCGTATATTCTCCATCCATGTAAACGAAGAATGTGTCTAACAGATACGAAGTATAAAACACGTACGTTACATAGTTTTTTAAGTTTTGCTCTGTGTTTTATTTACTACTGATAAATAGAAGTGTTTATTTTTTTTCTCTTAAGTCGCTATTGTTGGTTTTTTTGTGTTATTTTTGTGTGGTAATATGTAATTGCAATACCAGTAACAAAAAATTACATAAAAAACCAACTAAATATGTGTAGTTACAGTTAAAAACCAATATAATCAAACCACACATGCATTTATAGAGCGGCAAAGACCGATTACAATGGTGGACAAAACTTTCCTACAACTAAGATTCCCTAAATGATCGTGTGCTAGCGAATTACAGTTTATTAATTTATTTTTTTAAATATATTAGCTAGGTTTTCTAATACAACTAGTCTTAAGCGATTTAAGTATAAGAATTTTTTTGAAAGCAAGATATTTAAATAATATTATATTTTGATTAGAGTATCCACTCGATTAATCGTTGTTCGATTAATTATGTCGAACAATTTATGTCAATTAATCGATTAAGATGAATATCTTTAAAAAATCTACTTTTTTTAAATAAAAATATTTATTTTTATATTTCTAACTGTTTAATATTATTTTAAACTAAATTACATGTTCTTAACATCTACATTTATTTTTATCACACAAAATTTTCAGCATATTTCAGAACATTTTTAGATGTTGTTGTGTATAAAGAAAATTAGGTGATTTTCAAAAAAATTTTAATTAAGAATGTCCATCGACATTAATTTCACTCGAATTTTTGGAATAATAAATTGGTTTTAAAAGTTTTTCATAACCAACAGGGACCTCTTACAAAATATACCGGAACTAAAAAGGCAAAAATATAAGAAGTAAATAAAAAATTATCTTGATAAATATGACCTCAAGCCTATATTAAATACCCGCATTAAGATAAGCAGCGGGACACAATTGCAAATTATAAACCAAAAAAAAATTATTGGTTCCCGCCTGCTAATAAATATAACTTGACTAAACTTTGGCTTTCAGATCATTTTATAGTCTGCTAAGGGCCAAATACACGTTTCAAACGCTTGTTCAGCAGGCAAATTCACTCGTGTATGTGCGTGTGCTGGACGTAATATTCGCTGTCATATATAAATTTTTTTAATCATGGGTGTGACACATACAAACACATGTTCACTAGGTACTATAAGAGTTCTTTATTCGGCAATGACGAATCATAAATACCCTTCACAATGGTGCGAAAAGAAATTTGCACAAATGCGGTTCTTAAAATAAAAGTAAATATTTTGTGCCACGCCCACTTGTCCAATACAGCCTACATTTTGTGGGGTGTCATGTATTAATAACTAAGATGCTTGTTCTCCAGATATAAAGAAATCATATTTATATGTCAAATTGTATGGATAATGTGGTATCGACGCAGTTCTGTTTGAACACTAATAGTAAATTACCAAAATGTCGCTATGAGATGTTCCGAATTTTATATTGATACCAACATAAAAGTGAGAAATGGTCACTTCCTATGGTCACAATATTTAATAAACACACATCAGCTTTTGACATCTTTAGGGAATAAACATCTGGCTTTTGCGCTGACCTAATGGATGGGCATTTGTTTTGTTGTAGTTTCAGTTGCCACTTTGTTTAGTAAGTTGTGTTTTGCTCACTAAACACACTTGTGGCAGGGTCGCATTTTAATTTTACTCAATATTTATAACACAGAATACACAGAACTGTGAAAAGTGACGTGTGAAAAAGGCCCAAATCAGTTGCGAGGGCAGCTTTCGAAGAAAGAGAAAGAAAACTTTTTTGGTAGTAAAGTGGCAATGTGTAAAAACAGGCCGCTACTATCAACACGAATTGCGTAATCAAAAAAAAAATGCAAAAAGGGCAGCTTTCGCAGAAAAAGACAGAAAAAAACACAATATTTTCTGTCTCGTGACACCTCTGTATGCTCTGTGATTTATAACAATTTCATTTTAATTGAGCAATAACTAAATTACAATTTTATATGAATAATTGAGCTGAATAAAGTTATTTATTGCGTAAAACTCAATTAAGGTGCATATCTGAACACGGTATAACATCCACCTTATTGTAAAGGCACAATAAACCATGGAAGCGGAAATGTAATGGGGTAAATCCGTTTTTCTAAGTGTGAAGTTAGCACTTTTGTTGAAATACATACACAAATTTAACTTTTCCTTTCTAGGGACTTGTTAGCCAACTACGTTCTTGAATGGGATAAATGGGAAATGCCACTTCTGTTCAAGTCTTGGATTGGCCAGCTCAATCGCTAAACTCAAATCTCAAAGAGAACATTTCAACAAATCTTATTGATTTTGTGTCAAAACGATGTGCGGAGGTCATAAACAAAGACTATTTTACGAAGTACTGAAAGTTGTTTAAGTTTCGAACAGTTATTCAAAGAGTTGACTTAATTTGTACTTGTTTATATTTTTCAAGCTAAATGTTTTTAGACATAAACTATGATTTTTGTCGCATTTTAAAGAACAAAAAATTAGAGAAAAATTGAGAATAGATTTGAAATCAGCGACCTAAAATTAGTAAAAATTTGCATCAAAGTTCCAGGCCGCACAAAAAAAGTTCATTTTGTTCCCTTGTGTTATAGTTCAGGGTCTAGATGCAAAACATAATTTATTTAAAACAAAGCAATTTGGTTTTCACTGTAGAAAAGTTTTTTGATCCGTTTTTACTCGTTTTTGGTTAACTTTATGTTTCCACATGGATACGTCTATAAATAAATATGTACTAAACTAGTAGTACATATATGTATATATGTTATAACTACAGTTATTCTATATACTTTGTATATACATTAGAGTGGTTCAAATTTATGAATAAGTGCATACAATTTTGATTTGTTTATGCTAGCAGTTTCCACTCTATGTAGCTTTCTAGACCTTGTTAATCATTTTAATGTAGGAAAACTACTAATATTTACAATACCGCAACAACAAAATCCATTAAACTATAATTTACTGCACTGTGGTCAAAAAATCCCACAAAACGCTGCAGTAAACCCACCCTAAACACACTTGCCAGAATGAAACAGCATTTAGTATAAACTGAATACAAATAGTGAAAATTACAACTGTTTTCTAAAGAGCATTTACGCAAGTATATATAATATGAGGAGTTGCAGAACAAAACGCAATAATTTAACTTTTTACTTTTTTTTGTTTGTTTTATAATGAAATTATATTTTGAATACTAAAATGTCTGCATCTCTTTTTTAAGTTTTGCTATAATACTCCACTTTTATAACTTTCAACACAGGTTTAAAGGTTTGTCATTCTTTTTGTAATATCCGCAACTTTTATCTAGCAGATCCTATAAAATATATATATTCTAGAACCTTTCTAGTAGCTGAGGTAACTTAGCTCGGTTCATCTGTTCGTGTTTGTTTCGATGACCTCAAAAATTATGGGAACTCGTATAATATATTTAAATTGCGTATTCTCTGGATTATATATTGGTCCATAAATGGCTAAGGAGTGAGCAATATTCCACGAGTGTCTCTAATTTTTACCCATAAAAAACTCCTTCTTCTGTCCCCGTATAATTAAAAAATTTTCTTTTTTTTTCTTACTTTCAAAAAACTAACTGAGCTACCTAAATAAGAGCGGCAAGCGTTTTTTAGACATGAAAATTCTAGTGCTAATACATTTTCAAAAAAATAAAACGACCAAGCGATCTATCAAACAAGATTTTCCAGCCGGGTGGTGTTAGATTCGCGTTCTAAAGGTTTGTTTCGAATAAACTGTGTAAAAATTAAAAGATTTGGCATAAAACAGACACTTGCTGCTCTTATTTAGGTAAATTAATTATGATAGATATTATCAGGCCAATTATGAATAAAAATTCCCCTGGATTTTCTCCCTTTTCCCATTTTTCCTATGTTAATTCAATTGTAATAATGGGAAAAGGGAAAACTCCCGGGGAAATGTTATTCATAATTGGGCTGTAAATAAACTAATCTTAATGATTTTTTAACGATTTTTGCAGCTTTTAATACACCCAGAGAAAAAACATGTTTAAAAATGGTCACCTCTAACAAAACTATTTTTAAATAAAAATTTAAACACATTTTGTTTACTTTAACCATATTATTGAGAACGACAACCATATTATGGTTAAATTAGTCATCCATCAAGAAGCCACAAACTTACTATGGTTGCCACCAAACAAACATGTAGTTTTGTGCTTGTTTTTCAACTTTTTTTGAAGCGATCATTTTTGACAATTTAAATAAAAGCACAAAAATAAAATGTTTGTGTGGGTTATGGATTTTTTGTAGAAAGAAGTTGTCCACATATTTTGGAACAGATCTAATATTTTCATAACATATGGGTGGATGTGTGTGTGTGTGTGTTTGTTGTACATGTTATGTGTGTGTTTATTGAAAAACAATGTGTCCCGGACGCTAAATAAAAGTCCATAAATTCAAAACATAAGACAAAGAGTTCCGTTTCTGACGTTTAATTTTATGTATGGCAACAATAAAACATGTTTATGTATATGTATGAGTGTGCTTTTTTGGAGTTATCTTTAAATTGATAGCAGAGGCAGACAAACCTCCAAAAAAAATTTTTTTTCTAAATTTGTTTTAAATATCTTAATAGGCCAGTGCCCATGTTCTTTAACTCACGCGTAGAGAAACTTTTCGATTTAAATGTGTGAAATGAAACAAAAATGCCATTTATTGAAACAAACATCTGTTTTTCTCACTAAACTGTGTTCGTAACTTTTTTGGCGAGTACTAGCTGTCGCGTAAATAAATTACTCGCCAATTTACAAAAAAAGTGTGTTTGTAACATTTTTGTGAAAAAAGTTCCCGCTTTGAACTGTCAAATAAACTCACGAATAAAAATGGAGTGAGAAAAAATTTTAACACTAAAAACAATTAAAAATGTTTAACATTATTTGGTATAGCCGACGATTTTATTTTAGTAAATGTTGGTCGCCGTCAACGATATGTGCGACTAGCCTTCTCAACGCTTGCAATGTCACGGCTTCGAGTGCAATGTTATGACATTTATAATCTAACGACGTTATCTCTTTTGAGAGTTTTAGACATGAGTTACTGCCACACTTTTTGCTCACTTTTCGAGAGACGATGGACTATTTTGTTTTACATCTGATCGATGCGAGAAGTTCTCACTAAAGTTACAGAACATGGGTACAGGAAACCTTTTTGATTTTGATAATGCGTTAAATTTAAATTTTTTAACTTCAAAAATTAAACATTTTTTTTGACCAAGATTTTTACTTTAGTAGTTTTTTTTAACTCCGCTATTATTAAAAGCATATTTGCTATAGTTTTAGGAGTATATCACCAGTTATTGTATTCAAAATCAATAAAGTCGCCTTTTTATTGTACATCTTACTCTAAAGATTGTCAACACAAAACTTATAATTTTTCAATGGGGCCAAAAATCTGTTTTTTTTTTGTTATAAATATTTACAATGAAAGTTGAAAACAGTTATGGCATTGTAAAGAAATACGAGTAAGAAGTATACAACGGTTGTGGTTATTGTAATTTTTTTAGGGACTTTTTGTAAACATAAACAAAACTTTGACATAAACTTAGACAAACAATGCAAGCGCAAAAAATCGTCATCTGGCGACGTGCTGCCACCTGTTTATTTCACCATGACTTGAAATGATATATGGCTATTTCCAAAAAAACGTCAACCACAAAAAATGGAAAAAAAAATTTTTCTTTTCAAGATTTATTTAGAGAATTGCTTATATTTTTTTAATATATGCGTATAAATTAATTTATTCGAAAAAAAATGATAAATGGTAAACGAAGTACTACAACTTTTAGCACATACTTGTGTATATTAGAAAATATGCATTTGGAACAACAATACTCTAATGTAAGGCATATATATGATCTGAAAAACATTTTTTATTAAGTTGCTTATAACAAGGATTATAAATAGCAACATAAAAAAAATTTTAAATCATAGTGGAAAAATTGTCCCGTTTACAATGTTCCGTTTACAATTTCTTTAAAAATTTTTTTAAAAAATGTAATTCATATTTTATTTTGAAATCGAAACTATTTTTAGGGCACATTAGTACGCAACATTTTAAAATTAATCCCAATAAAATATTGTATCAGGTTTCGGTTACCCCTTAAAACCCACTTCCGTTTTTTGTCCCGTTTACAATCACTGGTTTTTTGCAATTATCTCGGAAACCAGGACAGTAAGCGAAAAATTTCATTTGCGGAAATTAAAGAGCTAATTGAGAGTTAAAAGAATCATTAATTTAAAAAATGAAAATCAGGTTGTTTTTTACAGTTTTGTCAATATAAACGTGTTCGAATGTCCCGTTTACAATCTTGGAAGTGCCCATATATTTGGAATAATAATAGGATTTGTGCATATACATATATATATTAATTTCTTAATTTATTAATAGTTTTAGCAAAATATGTTGGATATATCGATATTTTTGAAATAAAAAATATCGATACTCTTAAAAAATATCGATATGTATTTTTTCAATTTGCCCGTCCCTAAATATTAGACTTTGCTTTCAAGCAGCTATGCTATATGCTTATGCTATACAAGCATAAAAATCTATTAAAGCTTTCGAATAACGCAATCCCGTTTTTCATAGGTGACGAAGTTTTATTCGGTACGAAAGTTCATTCGGACACGTGTACCACGATTTGGGCCCAGTTTTAAAATCAAATCTATCCCTATTTAAATCAACTTTTTATAGGAAATTATGAATGTTATTTTAATTTTTAGATAAAGCTTAGTTTTTTATTTTAATTAAAAGTTGTACGTATTAAAAAAAAAATGCAATGGCTACTCTTTAAAATGTATTGTGCCTGTGGTCTGCCCTTACAGTTAAATGTTCTTGTGTAGTTGCATCTATGCGCCTTGTTGTATGCAACAAACAGTTGTAACCCTCGGGGGCCACATCCGTTTCTGTAATTCACTAAAACAAAGCAAACAAAAAACAACCACAAACAGATCCATGGCCATAAACACAACTATAAAAGTATGTGTGTTCTTTTTAGCTCCTTCTCATACTATCAAGAAAACAGTTTCAATTTTGTTGCTACTGTCTGAATGTATTATTTTATCCACTAGTTGTTGCAGTTGTCTTATATGTACTGTATGTGGTAGCGATGTTGCTGTTCTTGTGACTAACGCCATAGGTGTCTATTGATCCTGCATTTGGTTAAATAACCCACACTCACACAAAACAACGGAAATAAGACAAACCACAATTTATTTATGGAAGTGTACCAACCCATCGTCAGTAACTAACACACACACACAAAGACACACAAAAGAACGAGTTGTATTGTTCTTGTAGGAACATAATTTGTAGTATTCTTTTGCCAATATTGTATACAAATTGTTTTCCTTGTGTCCATTTATTTCTTTAACCACATTAAAGTAATTCTCTTTTATACAGTCCACGTTCACATATTTTTCAATACTGAATGGTTGTTTTTTATATTTATTTCTTTACAGTCTCTTTTTCCTGTTTGCAGGAAGGACATTGAAAGAAAACTACCGGAAGGAAACACTAAAATGGTATGTGTTTTTTATTTTTATTTTTGTAATATCATATGTAGTTTTATACAATTTGTTTTAGAAAAAGAGTTGAAGGCGAAGACTGCAATTAAAGTTTAAGATATTTGAAAAATAATTAAATTAGCTTAGACGTGGTACTCTACATCAGTAGAGAAACATATTGAAATAGTAACATAACCATATATGCATAGGTTGATCTTAAGTTTAAATTTATACTTCATCGAACTCATTGAAATTCTTAAATACGATTATTTTCAAAAAGGTTTACTAATACAAAAGACAAAAGTTGGGGTTTAAAATTTTTCAAAAATATAATCCATCTTCAAATGTGTATTATTGAAAAATACGAAGCTTTTTAGTTTATTTATTTTGAAGGCTGCTCTTCGCTTAAATGATGAATAAATTTTCATATGTACAGAGAAATTATAACAAAGATTTTGTAAAGAAAAATTGCAACTGAAAATGTTTAAATGTCATACCAAAAAAGAAAGTTTGCTTATAGTTTATATTTCTGTTTCTCTCTTGTGCGACCAATCATCCTATAATAAATACATGAATTGCTAAGTGTAGAAAGGAAACTAATTCCAGGGTTTAAAAAACTGCAGTCGAAACCAAAAATTGTCGAACAAAAAAGGAAAATGTGTGTACAACTCTTTGCTTTTTGAGTCAGATGTAAAAGCAACAGTTATTTTTGGCCAATGGCAAATAAAGACATGCCTGACAAATATTAAAACTTGTGAATATTTCTACAAAAATGCTTCAAATTTGTATTTAAATAGCAAACACCCCAATTAACAACACAATATATATGTACAAAAGGGTATAACGAAATTTTTGGCATATTAACAAGGAGTGGCCAAGAATGTTTTAGTAATGAAAACACCTGTCTCACGCAGGGAAGCAAATTTATAAAATCTTCCAAGACATTTTTGAACCGCGATGAATTGTAAACCGTAGGAAACTTTTTAAATCTATAGCAGTGGATAAATTCCAAAATAGCATTTAAGTGATACATATGGGTATACATTAGGGTGGGTCACTGATGTTAAAGAAAAAATAAAAGTTCTCGAATCATATTCGAATAGCAATATTTTTTTGTCTAACGTTAAAACAAATAATAATTGCAAAAAAAAAGGTAAAAAAGTCTCACCTTGAGCCCGCGCAGGAATTTTTTAAATTTTAATATTTTATTTACTATCAATTTAATTTGTTTTTATTTATTTATTTACTTTCAAATATTACTAATTAAAACTGAAAACATTTTGAATTAAACTTTAAAAACAATAAAATCATTTTTGGTCACAAAATCTTGTTTACTGTCAAATCCGGGAATATCTCGTCTTGATTCAAGTTACGTCTGTGTTAAACCATCTATTGACTTTTTTAGCGCAGAGTCATGAATGCTTCTGACACTATATCGATCAAAATTTAAAACCTTCCATGAGATTGTTTGATTCCTTCAATTTTGTTTTTAATAAATAAAATTGATGAATTTTCCCATTTCGTTGATTCCGCCGATATGCTGTAGTTTTTAGCATGAAGATATGCTAGGACTATTTAAGAGTTTTAAGTGCCTTTTCGGACATTCCGTCCTAGGCAATACGGCAGGCTAATATTTCACCCAATGAATCTTTTTTGACAGCATATTTCAGTAAAGTTTTATTTGCAGTCTCTTAAGAACTATTTGCAACAGAGTCAAGTTTTACTTGGCGTATATTTATGTCAAGATTGTGGACTAATTAAAGTTGATTAATAAGTAGTAACGGTAAAATCTTTGAAACTTGTCCTTTTAATGCCCTTTAGAAACCATTGTCTATAAATAAGTTTGATATATCACCAGAGTTGACATCTTTATAAAAATACTGTCAAATTGCTAATAACTTTTTAAGCTGAATTTTGCATTGTTTTTGGTTTTTGTTACAAGAACACATGATTATATAAGCGATTTGTATTTACATTTAGAGTTTTTTTCCCGGAGTTTTTCGATTTTATTTAAAAAAATTTCCCGGGATCCCGGGATCCCGCTCCATATAAATAATACAAAGTAAATTTGTTTTAAATTAATGAAAAAAGCGTAAGGGAACTTCTTTACAAAGTAAGTAAAAGAAATGCCTAAATACTCCCAAAAATTAATTAAAGGTTGAAAGGGGAACTTGAATTATTATTAACTTACGCTTTTATATGTACATTTTTCGAATCATTATGCTCTAGATACAAGATAAAAAGATAACATAAACATAACAATTTAATTCATAAAACAATAATAAAAACAAACAAAAATTATGGTACTCAAGTTTTGAGATCATAAAGTAAATTTATAAAATAGATAAAATATTTTAAATAAATATGTTTTATAAATATATTAACATTTTTTAACAGCTTAGGAAATAACATTAAGACACACTCAATGCGTTTAGAAAGTCGGCAAAGAGTATATTTCTTATTTTATTTACTTAGTACCATGTTTCCGAAACATTTCGTTCACTTTTTTACCGAGATTGGACAAATGTTTAAAGTGCAAATGTTTAAAGTTGTTGCATATTTCTAATTGGCAATCCGAAGTAATTTTTATTTTTTATAAACAACGTCTATATCAGCCAAATTAAGATATTAAGCAAAGTGTTCCTTCTACTTTCTCGTAACAAAACATCGGTTTTTATCTCAAACCGAAGTTATATCAAAATATATGTATCTTTAAATCGGTACATTTTAACTTTAATCGCATTTTGCCATTTTGTAGATATGACCTGCTGCAATAAAGGAGCGATATTTTTGGATATCTCCTATTTGTAAGACTTGTCCATGGACAATTAAAATTTACTGACTGTATCTTATTTTGAATTTTTGTTCTTTATTAAATCTTCACTTAACTAAATTTATTATTAATCAACTGTTGCACCGCACATTCTGCTTTTGGTAGATTAATTGCGTCAGTAGACATTGATTTACGAACGTACTCACTTCTTGTTATTGATCTAATCGACAACCCATCAACAGATGCTAATTTTTAGAGAATATAAAACTAAATTTCAAAGTATAAATAGCTTTTTTCTGAAACTATGAGGAACTTTTATTTCCCGGGATCCCGCAACAAAAATCCCGGGAAAACGGGAAAGAAAATAATTGAAATCTCGGGAAAAAACCCTATTTACATTGCTCATAATGTTTTTTTTTGACTTTTGTTTCAATTAGAAAAATACTTAAATTACTGGTACTGGAAAACGTATATATATTACACATTACTAAAATAATCGGTGTATTTTACACACTTTAGTTTCATGTTTAGAAAGTAAAATAAGAAGCGAAAATTCCCAAATTCTATTTGTTAAAATTAATTAGTTAAATAAGACCATATTTACATTATGCAAATAACGCCGCAACTTTTGCATGCATCATTTTGCTTGTTAGCAAGAGGTGTAGGGAAGAAAACGGGGTTGAAAAAGTTGAACGACGACGCATGTATAGGCATTTCATTAGTTTTTGTAATTTTTGTTTTATTTTTTTTTGTTTTTAAATGTAAACTTTTGTGCTGAAGAAAAAACGCAGCTTTCATAAAAATATTTTAAATTAATAAGGATTTAAAAAACAAACTAAAGCTAAATTCGACTGTTTTTTTTTATTTTACAATCAAAAGTAAAAAATATTTTGCACTTTTAATAATAAAAAACATTTTAACCTTTTTGTAATTGGCGTATTGCTTGTATTGTATATATTTTCAAAGATATCTTTTAAGGAATTAGATATTTTAAATATGTAAATATGTTTTGAAAAAACTTAGTGTTTGAAGAAAGCCGCTTTCTAAAAATAGTACATTATTAAAAAGTCCTTTTTTTAAAAGTACTTTATTCCAAAGTACATTTTTTGATTATAACTAAATATTAGTTATAGAGATTATTTTAAATATGAACAATTTATAAATAAATACAAATATGTATATACATACATATCGCACTTATTCACAGAGAGGGTATTAACACAAAACTTTTATTTTTCGCTATTTGGAAGAAATCGACACGTAATAGTCGCAGTCGTGATCGAGTGACTTTCATCGAAATTTTACTTTTTGAAATCATCACATTCGTTATCAAAAAACTTCTTTCGAAATTTGAGATTATGTCGTTCGTTAAAGAGTAGTCGATCGAATGCCTTTACTCGATATGTCATTCGATAGTTTAAGAGCTTTCGTAAAAACAATTAATTGTTTTTTTACAAACAATTTACACACTTTTTGAGGATAATTATTCGATTTCTTCAACAAATAGCTAAAAATTTAAGCATTAAACTTTTTTCAGCAATAAGAAAAAAAGTAATAACATATATAGAAGCGATTTTTGTATTGTAAGTTGTTTGATTCCTTATAGCTTTTATGATTTTTAATATTATATTATGCCGCTATTAGCAATTTTTATAGGATTTTTTTATTCCGTATACTTTAATGGACTTTTAATAAATTTTATGGCTTATTCGAATTATTAAAAATTTTCGCGAATTTTCGCTATTTTTGTAAATTTTTTTGTTTATTGTTGAAATTTTTTTTTAACCGATTTAGCGATTTCAAATAAATTTTAGGGTTTGTATCCAAGTTTGCAATTATTCGCGAATTTTAGTCATGTTTGCAATATCAGCGACTTTTTTTTATTTTTATGAAGAAATGAATTTACAACATGAAAATTAATTAAAATTATTATTGAAAATCATTCATTCTTGACTGACCTGAGATTCGAACCCAGGCGGCTGGTTACCCTGACATGTTTCGATCGCTACCACTCGATCTCCTCAGAGGGATTTGCTGTCTTACACTCGCAGCCATCGACGACTGCTGACGTCAATAGTCAAACATGAATCCTTAAACCAAATTGTATTTTAACCTTTGGTAGATCGAAATTTGCTTTTTTGAATGATTCTCCATTTTTAATTTTAAAAATTTTACAATTAAAAATTTGTCATTCCTTGTACTTTAAGGGACATTTAATCAACTTAATGGCTTGTTTGATATATTAAAAACTTTCCAGAATTTTCGTTATTTTTGCAAATTTTCTGAATTTGTAAAATTTTTGCGAATTTCTAAAGTTTTCCGAATTTTTTAAAATTTTGCGTTGCTCTTTTTGCGCCGAAACCCGATAAGCTGAAGTCACTATTAACACTGTTGATTTATATACAAGCATAAAATCTATTACATTTTTTAAACAAATTTCGATTCGAAAGCTTTCGAATGCCGCAATCCCGTTTTTGATACGTGACGAAGTTTTATTCGATACGAAAGTTCAATCGAACACGTGTGCGACGATTTGCTTCTACTGAACATTTTTAAATTTTGAGTTAATAACCTCTTTATGATCAAGTGCGGCATTTATATAACAATAAAATATGTATTACACACTAAAAATGTTGCGATTTTTATTTGTATCTATTAGAATTTTTAATCGCTTAGTAATTATAGAAAATGGTTGGTTGACAACACAGTTGTTTTGTTTACATTTGATTGAAAAAATGCTTGAACAAATTTAAATGTAAATGTGAAAAGTTTCTTAGCAACTTTAAAAGAAAATAGAAAAAAACTTGGCGTTTATTGCATAATCTAAATGCGGTCTTAATCAAATTTTCAAAGTGAAATGATTATGAAATCCTTATCAGGCATTTTGCTGGTGTCTTATTATTTTTAAGAGTAGTCATGTAAGCAAAAAGAGTGGAATACAACAAAAGTGAAAAAAGACAGAACAAAATGGAAATTTACTGGTCAGCATTTGTGTATGGGAGGAGGCATAATTTTTATATGGCGAATTCCCACTTGAAGCTTTATTGCTTTCCTATCTGCTTAAAAGCATTTTGATGACAGTTAGCGATATAAGATAATCGCACTTTCAGATTTATTTCAAGTACGAACTCGGGATTAAGCCAATTTAGAAATTCTTCAAACAAGCAAAGTCTTAGATTAACTTTTAAAGTACGGGACACTTTAATAATCCGTACTTGAATCAAGCATTCTGTTCTTGGTTTAAGAAAATCCGTGCTTTCGTACAATTGACAACGCTTTGGCTTGATTTTAGTATGGATGGATTGATTTGTCTTTTCAAATTAAAATTAAGTTTCAATACAAAGGTTTTATATGATGAACCTACAGTTAAGAGATAGAAAATTTGTGACTTATTTTACACAGAACTTTTGTTAAAAAAATACCGAATAGAATCAAATCAAAATGATGTTTCTCTCTGTTGAAGCCTTTTAATTAGAGAAATATCTATATTTGAGTTATCTTCTAAAAGATCTGCTTATATTGTACCCATATTTCAACGCGTTTCGATTTTGCATGGGTCTTGTGAATTGAGTTCTTTTGTGCTTCAATACAGCTAAATTGTATAAAATTCTCGTATATGTTTAATAATGTCTTTTTAATCATTTTAACAATATTTATTGTCTATTTTTGCTATTCCGAGATTTGTATAATCGTTGCATTTATACATATTTTGATGTTTTAATCTACATATAGAAACTAATTAAACTTCATCCATCAAATGTAACTCGCTTTAAAAATAATATCCACTTTCATTAAACAAAAAAACTTTATAAACTAATTATTTCATTACTACCCAAACACATACACAACACCGCCACCATTATTAAAACAGAAAATCCCCCAAAAAGTCATCAGTAGTTTTAAAAAAGCAGATCACACAGCAAAAAAAAATGAACGCCAGCAAATGAAATCCATAAAATCAACCAATAAATGAAATTAAATTCAAAATAAAATTGTATTTGTTGAAACAATAAAAAACGCTAAACTAAATTAAATTTTGTGGTGGTTACGCCTTGTTATGCCTTGCGGTAGGTTGGAATAGTTTTTTTTTCTTCTTCCCCTCTCCACAAACGAACATTTGTAATTTGTAACAATATTTTTTTTAGTATTAGAAAACATTGTTCAAGTTGTAAAAAAACTAAAACCGATACAGACTGACAAATAAATAAAATGATACCATTATTGTCTGAGTGCGAAAGATTTCGTTTCAAACAAATGCCACACCTGAACAACTAGCCAAATAACCACATCCATAGACCACAATCCGAATATAAAGTGGATTATTTAAGCCGCGTTATACGTCTGTGTTTTTGTAAACTCCTAATGGTTTTATAACAACAGAAAAACTGTGATGGTACCATTATTGTGCAATATTTGATATACAGTGTTTTTTTTTTTAATAATTTTGCACGCTACAGTATTATTGGTCGTATAATATAGCAAGTGAAGTAGCATCATTCCGAGATGGATACAAAGTGCTCTTTAAGTGCTAAAAGGTAGCAATTCTAAAGTAAATTTTATCAACAATCCTTTCAAATTTCTTGGGGATATGTGCCTAAGCTTTTACAGAGGTAACATTTATAAATCCTCTTCGCATTTTAATTAATTCCCGAATATATTTGCATTAGGGATATAACCAAATTTTGTCCCTAGCTAGCACCACACGATGGCGAATGTTGTGTTATTTACGAAAAAGTAAAGTAAATATGAGGGCATTTTGGAATATTATGGCAGTGGATTTTAATGGCAGTTCACTTACTCAAACTGAATATATTTTCGAATTTTCTTTTTGGTCTTGATAGACAGAGTCAAGTCAAATAAATTTAGGATGAATATTAAGTATTAACTAAATCGTCGAACAATCCTTTAGGGGATTCGGTAAATAATTGGTAATATCTTTCTATGTACATGTAGGTTAAATAAACACGGACTAATTTTAAAGGATTAAGGATTTGATATACTTTTATTTTATTTTGTAAAAGTTTCGACTGTCGGAACATTAAAAAAGTTACTTTGCTTTATGAATATGTGATTAATCATTTATTTTCTTAATATGAAAAAATGTATAACGAAAAACATTGTTATATTTAATGCTCTAATTAAAAACTTTTGTGAATTATAATATCGAAAAAGGGGCTTAAATTGATTAAATATCTTAGTTTTTTTGGTAAAGAGCATCAATTAAAAAAAAATCATCAAAACCGGCGTCACCATATTGATCAAAGCCAAATTTGTGCCACCATTGACGGGTTAAAACAATTTAAAACATTTTTATTTTGCTGTGCTGAATCTGATATACCCGTCAATATAGTCTTACAGATCTAAATGTTTCCTAGCTAGAAGAACTCTTGTAAAATGCTGATAAAACTTAAAATTTTAACAATAATTTTTTTATATAAAAAATCAATACATCGCATTAACATTTGAAAACGATTTAGGGCATATAAACACTGCGGCAATTTTTGATGAAGCGCATTCTGTATTTCCAATTTCGAGACAATTTTTCGAGAAGTGCTGTACTAATCACGTAAAATGTTGGCATATGCGGCGTCAATTGTTACAGGTTTATCTGCATAAATCAGGAAGTTACGCAGACCTACACGAAATAGTCGAGAGGTGTCTAATAGCATGACCTTGGTGGTAAATTTACAGGTCCATTTATAGAAATCAGCTTATCACCAAATATTGGTTTTAGTCTGACGATGGTTTCGATCCCGATATGTCGTGTAGCACCATCTGGTCAAAACCACATCTACCCTCATTGATTATGGTGCTCTAACGACCTCCATTTCCAGTAATACTGCCTCTGTCTTCATTTTTGAAAAAATAAGGTCCGATAATGCCAACAGCGTGTAAACCGCACCAAACGGTGCACTTTTAGATGAAAAGTAAACGGAAGTTATTTGTCTGAAACTAGATCACTTATGAACCGAGTTTGTAAATTTTCACTACTTTTATTCTATTAAGGGCCTTATTCCGTAAAACGCAACGCACAAAAATTTCATTGAACAAATTCAAAAATATTTAAAAATTTTGTTAGAAATAGAAATTCGTATTTTATTTTAAAATTTTCAACGCTACAATATATGAAGTGTTTGAAATTTAAAAATTCAATAAGGGTCCTCATGATATCGTTTATAAGTCTCGTAATCTGTGCAAACTGTGCATTTTTACGCCCTCGTAAATGAACTGCCAAAAATTGTATGAGAATTCATTTACACAAACTTGGTAAATTTGCCCAACAATTTTGTCTCGTAAACTTGCGCTGTTTAATTGTGCATTTATACAAACAGATCTTTTAATGATTTTAACGTCGTTTTCAATGAAAAATCCAAGTGTCTATAAATCACAAACAATAAATTCTAGCAATAATTTCAGTAAATTGGTCTTTTGGCTTTCTTTGAGCATTTTTAAAAGCAAATTTCTCATACGTATTAATCACAAATTTAAACACAAATTTTTATATTTTTGAATTTTAATTTTTAATTTATTTTTGTATTGACGTTTCTTACAAACTGACATTTTTTTAAAATTACACAAAAGTAAAAAAGTGGCTTCATGAAACAAGACTCGTAAGTTTGCGCATTTGCACAAATGGCAATTTTAAGCGACATCAGGAGGACCCTTATTGTTATATTTAATACTCTAATTAAAAACTTTTGTGAATTATAATATCAAAATAAATGAGCTTTAATTGATAAAATATCTTAGTTTCATTGTTAAAGAGCATCAATTAAAAAAAAAATCATAAGCCATTGGTAACACGTTTCAAAAAATCTTCAGTTGAAATCCCCAGTGGCCGGTCTCACGCACGTCACCATTGATCAAAGTCAAATTTCAAAATTTTTTACTTTGCTGTGCTGAATCTTATATACCCGTCAATATAGCCTTACAGATCCAAATGTTTCCTAGCTATCGTTTCAAAATTCCTATCCCGAAATAATAAGTCTATTTCGATGATTTTGACAACCAAACAAATCTAATAAATTTAAGCGAAATTTATTGACCGTACTAAATCCCTTATTTCAGAAGAACTCTTGCGCATTCTGTAGTTCCAAATTCGTTCCATTTTTTCGAGAAGTGCTGTACTAATCACGAACAATGTTGGCAACGACGGCGTCAATTGTTACAGGCTTATCAGCATAGATCAGAACTTTACGCAGACCTACACGAAATAGTCGAAAGGTTTCTAATAACATGGCATTGGAGGCAAATTGACAGGTCTATTTCTAGAAATCAGCTTATCGTCAAATATTGGTTTTAGTATGACGATGGTTTCGATCGCGGTACATGTAGCACCATCTGGTTAAAACCACATCTACCCTCATCTTCCTCATTTTTGAAGAAATAAGGTCCGATAATGCCACCAGCGTGTAGACCGCACCAAACGGTGAATTTTTAGATGAAATTGTGTCTGTTGTGCGATGACTTATTTTCAAACGAAATTTGAATGATTTGGTAGAGTGGTTCAACCAAGAATCTATTCAATATGATTTGCCAGAGTCTAGTCATCATAAATCTCACAAATAGAGCACAGTATCATATTTCGTTTGACAGCTTACCTGCTCGTAAGTTCTATTGGGCTAATTGGGCCAGGTGAAATAATGAACCAATTTTGCACATTTTCAATAAATTGAGAAATCGCGCATATGATATTAACGTTATTTTGTGAAGAAAACGGAAGTTATTTGTCTGAAACTAGATCACTTATGCACCGAGTTTGTACATTTTCAATACTTTTATTCCATTTAAGGCCTTATTCCGTAAAACGCAACGCAACGCACACAAATTTCATTGAATAAATTCAAAAAAATTTAAAAATTTTGTTAGAAATAGAAATTCGTATTTTATTTTAACATTTTTAACGCTACAATATATGAAATGTTTGAAATTTAAAAATTCAATATAAATTTGTGTAGATATCAACAACAAAATTTGAAAATATTTTTGAATTTGCTTTTGCTTTAAATGAAATTTTGGGCGTTGCGTTTTACGAAATAAGGCCCTAAATCAATTTAAGGTAAACGTAAATCTCAAAGTTTATAGATTACAAGAAGACTTCAGGAAAAAAAGGTGTATAGGTAAAAATTATGGGCAGTGGTAAATTTATTATAATATGTCAGCCATGTGTGGACGGGGAAACATAAGGTTCCAACCTGACTGGCAGTAACGTGGTGGCTGTTGCTTATACCCAAATCGGGCGTAGAGCAAGTCTCTCGATGTGTAGTTGCATTGCAACCAACTGCTGTTATGCAAATACCGGCGGAAGTGGATTATAAACTTCGCACTTTTCCTAGGCTGCAAATAGTGGCCGAATGCATGTCCTTCGATTAAATTTCATAGCAATCTATTCCAGATTATAAAACATATTCACCACCATATATGGGGTCTTCAAAGAGCCCATTTTAAAATACACACGTATAGACAGACCATTGTTCAAATCATTGTTCAAATCTGCTACTCGCATGTGTGGAATAACATTGAAATCAAATCATTGTTCAAATCTGCTACTCGCATGTGTGGAATAACATTGAAATCAACGGCTGTAATGCACAGAAAAGCTGCCGTTTTAAAAAGGCTTCGCACTTTTGTAAGATTGAAAATAGTGCTCAAATGCATGTTCTTCGATTGGTACTCTTAAACTTTCTGTCACGGCTTTGTGGCAGAAGAAAAAAGGCGGTGGTGGACGCGTTGTATTTATGCGGTGGTAAGACCATCATGAGATTAAGCCGTAAGGCACTGGATTATGTAATTCAATGGTATACAATACCCTTTTCAACAGTCGTAAAGGGTATAAAAAGTAAAAGATGGGATTACGGGAGTTCGGTGTTTCAATACTTTAGTGGCCATAATTAATTATTGAACAAATTAATATTCTTGTGGTGTAGGGTATTATTTATTATGTATATGTATGTATATTTGTTTTTGTCTTTTTTTTTTTGTAGCTCGTTTGACTTAATTTACCAATTTGTTTCACTTTTTTGTGTAGCTACAATTTTATGACTTTTATAGGAGAAAACCAACAACAAAAAATTATTGATGTACGATTGATTAGTGAAAAACATTCGCTTAAAAAAGGAAACAACATTTGAAGCAAAAAAAAACTATAAAAAATCTAGCAAACAAAGGTCAATTTTAAAAATGAAATATAGATACAATTTCAAGCAAAAGTAACAAAAGCCGAAACAAAATCACATCATTTTAACAATCATCAAAAAAGGAAAACACTTACACATGCATTCAGTAATCATTCTTATACATTTATAAAAAAAAATTAATCCAACAAAAAACACTCCAAATTTAGCCTTTGATCTGTTAAAATTTACCATAAAAATGTAAAAAACTGCAATTATTTGAAATCTTTAAATATGTTGTCGATATTTTTTTATAGCCCAAAAAAAAAACCAAAAAGCTGTTACCACCGAATCCGAATAATATTGAATTAATTTTTTCTAAATATATTTTTGACAAATGTGTTGAAAGTTACGAATTTGAATTTTATTAAATATTGATGTTGTTGATTTCGTTGTTTTTGCTGTAGTTTAAGTTGTAAGCGGCACTTTTGATTGCATGCACCTAGTTTTTGATGTTTGCTGTTGTTGCTGTATTTGTTAAGTTTGAATTGTTGTTAAATTGTTTAATTTTTCTTGGCTGATTTTTTGCGCTTTAAATACAAAGAGGTCACAGGGTCAGCACAGCAAATGTGCAGATAATCAGTAATTTGCTGTTAATGTTTTTATTTTATTACATGCGATTATGTTTTGTTGTTGTTTCTTATGGAAATACAATTTATTTATTTGTTTTGTTGTTGCATGCAAAGCGATATTTACTTCAGTAATAAAGTTGTTTAATTAAAGATTCACGGAATTATTTACAGAGTGGCGGGGAATTAATTGGTGTAGTGTTTTTAATAAAACTTTCTAAAATTATTCTTAAAATATTAAACAATTCGCAAAACAACAACAACAATTACACTGTACTAGTAGAAAAAACAGAGAACCTGGACACATGGCTTTTTAACATAATTCGGTTACGCTGAATCCAATGGTTTTTTTGGTTAGCTCTTGTGTTCGAGATATACCGTTATTTCGAAAATGGAGGAGGTTGCACAACATATATTCGCGTAACTCAAAAACGGTAAAGTTTATTATTTAAACATTTGACCCACCAACTGGCATCCTTGGAACTGCAGCAGCCAAATTTAAGAATTTTAACCATACAAATATGGTGGTTTAATAAAATTCTTAATTTGGCCCCAGCAGCGGCCAGTTTGCCCCTAGATGGGTCAAATGTATGAACAACCCCACTTTATTTTTCATCTCAATCATTTATTTCGCACATACCTACCCGCTATCCCCATTCGTTAAGGGGGCTCCCATACAAAATGTCCAATGCAGACAAGAAATACATACATTGAAGAAAAAGTCCCATAAATGCCCAGGAGTCTCCCCTAGTGGGATAAAATGTGTGATCGGCCTCAGTGAATTGTATGTTCTCTATATTTTCTCGAGACATACTTGCCCCTTATCACCACTACTTAGGGCGGCTCTCATACAAATATTACGTTTTATGAAATTCTTAAAATAATTAAAATTGTTCGACTTTTGTGAATAAAATCAAAAGTTGCTAACAGATTTTTATCATTTATGGGTTGTTATGTTTCTAAAACGACTGCGTATCTTAGAAAACAGTTCACCTTTGCTTAAAGGTAATTTTATTGCGGATTTTCCGTTCTTGAGTTACGCGAATATATGTTGTGCAGCCTCCTCCATTTTCGAAATAACGGTATATCTCGGAAACAATAGCTAACCCAAAATAACGGTTAGCACCATTGGATTCAGCGTACCCGAGTTATGTTAAAACGGCAGGTGCCCGACTTGTCAAAAAAAGGGTCAAATTTTATTATTATTGATTCTTTGGTATAAATAGAAAACATCTTTAGTTTTCTTTCTACAGGGTCACCCAAAATTACCGAAAGGGTTTGAATTGCTTGTAACTTTTTTATTATAATTTTTTTTTCCTTCCCGTATCTTGTAAATGGGGAATTTAAAATGAAGCAGAACTCAATTGACCAACGTGCCTAAATTGTTGAGCTTTATTTTTCAAAACAACGATCCATAAAAAACAGCGTGCGTATCGTCGTTATTTTAATGTGCGGGTTGTACCCTAAGAGTCAACAATAAACCGTCTGGTTGCAAATTTTCGACAACAAGGGGCAAAAAGGAATCTTCCTGGTGCTGGCAGAAGACGAACGGTGCACAAGGATGACAACATTGAACTGGTACAGAGGAGTATTGGGGAAGATGGAGAAACATCAACCAGGAGACGTTCGACACAACTTGGCCTCTCACGAGCGTCGCTGCAGAGAATTTTTCACACAATAGAAATGTTTCCATACAAGATTCAGCTTGTCCAAGAATTGAAACCGACAGATTACCAGCAACGACTTGATTATGCATTTTTTTCCGGTAAAAAGCAGAAGAAAATCATAATATTATTCATAATTTAATTATGACCAACGAGGTCCATTTCCAATTAAGTGGGTTCGTTAATAAGCAAAACTGCAGGATATGGGCTACGGAAAATCCGAGAGTAGTTCAGCAGCGAGAATTAAACCCACCTTAGTGTGCGGTTTGGTGCGGTGTTTCATCAGAAAGGGTAATTGGTAGTTATTTTTTTGAAAATTAACAGGTATCGGACAATGTTGGAAAATTGTTAAAGGCCAGCCGTGGAAAACCATCCGCAAGTATGGTTCCAACAAGATGGAG
The DNA here is from genome assembly GCA_949318255.1 of Pollenia labialis. Lineage (NCBI taxonomy): Eukaryota > Metazoa > Arthropoda > Insecta > Diptera > Polleniidae > Pollenia > Pollenia labialis. Next base: position 94,804,835 of record OX439142.1, on the reverse strand, counting down.
CCACAGCGCATACTGTAAGCGACACAATGGCTCTATTGCGGGACATCTTTGGTGAACGAATTATTTCACGCACAAATGATATTAATTGGCCGGATTTAACCGCCCCATACCGTTTTCTATGGGGTTATTTGAAAGAAAAAGTCTATATTAATAAGCCTAGAACCATCCAGCAATTAAAACGCAATATACGCGACAAAATAACCAACATAATACCTGAAATTTTGCGAAAGGTTATGAAAAATGTGTTGGAAGGAGCACAAATTTGCGAAGCAGAAAATGGTCACCACTTGCGAGACATTATTTTTCATAACTAAACTAAATATGTATATTCCCCATTTATATACTGTATTACAAAAAAATAAAAATTAATTATTATTTCTTAAATAAAAAGTTATGACGAATTCAAACCCTTTCGTTAAGGTTGGGCCACCCTGTTATTACGGCAGTAACATTTTCATTTATTTTTTTTTTAATTTGGCGATATTCTCTTTAGCAGTTTAATTTTTATTGCTTTCTTTTTCGCTACATATGTTATTTGAAATGAAGTTTTAATACTGGATCTGACGTTTTTGTTTTAAGTTTTCTGTTTTAATTTTATTTAGCTTGAATGATTTTTGGGAGTATTCTAATTTTTTCTTTGCCCCTTAGATATTTCCTTAACTATAAAGGTAGGATTTTTAATAAATAGTAGACCATACCGCTGTTTGCAAATTTTTGCGAATTTCCGCTAATATAAAAATTTTAACCGAATTATTGCCATTTCTTATAGTTTTAAAAACATTTAATAAATTTTATGGCTTGTTTGAAATATTAAAACTTTTCGCGAATTTTCGCTAATTTTGCAATTTTTTTTTTTTTTTGTTATTTTCCGACACTGTTCTTTTATCCCGTTTAGCGATTTCAAATAAATTTTAGGGTTTCTTAACAAGTTTTTTTGCTATTTTTAATATAATAATTTAAAATTAGACTGTGCTATCATGCCGCTCTTAGCAAATTAGCGATATTTAATTCAAATATGGAATTTAATTCCATAAATTTCCAAAAACACAGGTTTCTTAAATACATTAATTGTTTTTTGTTTACAACTCCGAATATAATGACAAAGGTTTTTAAAATCAGGTATGTTATTTTATTCACAGGGAATTCATGATACAAAATTAAAATCCATGTGAATTAAGAATTTCATTCGGAAATTTCCACATGTGGAATTCAAGATAAGGGCGAATAATTAGAAATTTTTAACAAATTTGCGACTCATGAAAGAAAAACTTATTGACTGGAACGGCTTTTGTAACGCGCGTTGTGTAACTTGCCATTTCTCATGCGCTTAAGTTTTTAAACGCACGACAAACGTCGACGAATTAACGCATGTTATGTACTTCTACCTTAAGAGATAAACTAGTCATGCCGCTAACTATTTTGTAGAACTCGACTATGTATTACATTCCATTGATATAAAATTGGGTCAAAATTAAGAATTTTGAATTGTTTTTAATTTTCGTAATACCGAAGATGTCCTACTGAGAACCTGTGGAGGTTCTCCTGATATGTCTACACATCCGAAATCGTAAATAGTACTTGGAATTTAAATTTAATCGGACTAACCGTTTACAAAAGAAAGAATTATTTATATTATTTTCCAAAATCTCCTTGACAATTGAAATCTTGTTAATCATTTAAATTTAAAATTTCCCTTAGTCCTTTTTTTACAATTTGAATATTGAAACGCAGAGGTGTTGAAGAGGTATAGAGTCAGCAGCGAATAATAACGAAAAAAGGAAAAACGAATCATTTCTGTCTGTCTATTAATTTCGCGACTGTGAAAGGGAATAGAAAATGTTCTGCCTTTTAATTCCGACATTGCAAAAGCGGACTTACGTCATTTCGAAAAATTTAAGCTGCTTTTACGGGTTTTGTAAAGGTTTTTTCGTGTCAACACCATAACAGATTCGTTCTATTTTTTGATAGTGGTCTGAATTAAGGATAAACAATGCTAAAAATTTGTCGCATTTAATAGAAAAATGTGAGTGCGATAACACGAGCGATAATGCGTAGATTATTACAAAAACTAAAACTATAGCACACGTTGCTCCGCATTGGACGACAACATTAATGTGTGTAGTTGCACATTTAACTTATTATAAGTGATTCGTTAGCCAAGTTAAATAAGAGAATTAAATGGGCTTTCTACTTTTTTGAAGGGGGACATTTTTGGGAAAGAAGCATCCTTGATCTGAATAGAACGAAATTTTAACGAAGCATTAAACATATTTAAACCTACGCCTGTACAAAATTTCATTAAGTTATCTTGTTTTCTCTCCGTTTTGGCAATTTTTAATTTCAGGATATATGGGAAGGACACGAATCCCTGAAATTTAAATGGCTAAACTTTGGGTTTATTTATGTTTTACTAATTAAAACACGTTTGCCAAAATTCATCAATTTAGAATAATTCCTTCTATTTTTGGCCACTCTTAACACGAAATCACTAATCTGCGCGATGTCCGGAAGTCCGGCTGACTGGTTTGTTGTCCATATGTAGTGCTGGCGAATTCTACGACTTTTCATCACTCAAAAATACTCAATACATTTCGTTTAAGTGCTCAATACTTTCAACGTTTTTTTTTTATATTGAGTTTTGAAGCAACATTTTGAAGTCAAACAATTAAGAGTGCTATTTTCGGCTATTCCGAATCTTATATACCCTTCACCATGGTGCGATAGTAACAAAAAGTTAAACAAATACCGTTCTTTAGATATAAATACATAAATAATATTTGTGCTACGCCAACTCTTCCAATTCCTACCACATTTCGGATGTCCTGTATTGAAAACCCAGATGATTGTACCTAAATTGTAAACTTTGGCTCAGGCCGTTTTTTATATTTTTTATATATTTTTTCCCGTCGTTCCAAATTGGAGCATAGGGCCGTAAATACATTTTGTATGGTTTCATTAATCAATTTCAATTTAGGACGTACCGGCGATTAGCCGTTAGAATCCGAGTCTGGTATCGGGATTGCCGATTGGAGCCTCCAGACATGATTTTGGTATCACAACAAGCGTTGTAAGATTGGGTTTTTGATGGCGCCCATTGCTCGCCATGACATCACAAGTATCGTAGGCATACTCGGTATTTTTAGGAACCCGAAAGACCCGCCGAGACTCTCCCCTTGCGACCGCTGACTGTCCGCGACTGCCCAGAGGCAGCTAACTCGCATATCTACAGGCCGTATCACTATCCGCAACCTGTGTCGCGTCCGGTAGCACTCAGCTATGCTTCCCACAGGCGGATAATAAGCCACACAAGATCAAAAAAATAATGTTGTATGGATTATTATCCGCGATAGGCCGTTCTTTAGATAAACAGAAATCTATAATGCCTTTGCTTGGGAAGTGCCACACAATCCAGCCCTCATTTAGTCGGATTTTGTGTTTTGGTGACCAGTACCCATATCTGTAACTTTAGTAAGAACTTCTCGTATCGAAAAGATGTGAGACATAATCTTCCAACGTTTCTCGAAAAGTGAGAAAAAGTGTGTCTGTATCTCATGTTTAAAACTATCAAAAGTGTCATAATATTCTACACGAAGCGAAAAAATCAGTTATGTCATTATTCATTGCATTTATATTTTTAATATATTTGTTGGTGTTTAAAAATCTTTTCCCACCACGTTTTCCATCGTAGGTTTAGTTGACAGTTCAAAGCGGAAACTTTCTCACGAAAATTTAAACAGACACACTTTCTTTTAATTGGCGAGAAAATTCCTTACGTGACAGCTATTACTCGCCAAAAATATTACAGACGTAGTTAAGTGAGGAAAAGATTTTTTTGTATCAATTTATGGCATTTTTGTTTCATTTCTCATATTGCAGTCGAAAAGTTCTTCGACGCGGGAGTTTTGGGTAAAATTAGAGGCAGTCGTGGTTTTTTGCTCATATCTCGTCATATTTCAAAATAAGCACTCGTTTTCGCGATTAAAAATTTTAATACGAATGTTCTATTAAACTATATTTTTATGAACCAATTCCGTCATTTATTTCAGGTAAAAAAGAAAAAATAAATAAATTACACAGTGCAACAAAATTTGGGTCATCGCCGCCAGCCTCAATACTTTTAATAAACCAAAAGTTCGTGCAATGTATGTAATTCCGGGCCTTCAAATTTTTTGAAGAATTTTGAAGAAGACCCCTGGTGAAATTTAATGCAGAAATTATTCGTTGAAAATTTTAACCCCCTAAAGTGCCGTTTTAATGTACTTTTGTGTAGAAATTAAAAAAAGGACAAAAATGATCCCTTAAAATGAGTGTTAGAGGATTAATGTACTTCAAGAAAAGAATCGCCATACAATTCTACTGCAGACATCTGAAATATTATTTTAGCTCAGAAGTACCTTAAGTATATTGTTTTGACTTGTACCAAACGCCTTTTCAAGAAATTCAAAAATTTCAATGCCCGAAATTTCGAAAATCCGTTTTACATACATTGCACGAAGTTTGAGTCTTCAAAGACCCCTAGTAAAGTTTGATGCAGAAAATTTTCGTGGAGCATTTTAACCCTCTTAAGAGCCGTATTTGTATACTTTTGTGGGGAAGTTAAAAAAAGGACCAAAATGTAAGAGGTTATGAGAGCTAGAGGGTTAATATATTCTTAGAAAAGAATCGCCATACAATACTACTGAAGACATCTGAAATAGTATTTTAGTTCAAAAGTACATTTAGTATATTTTTTTTTTTTTGACCGATAGGGGGCCGATATTTCGGGAACCCAAGCTAACTTTTCAAAACCCTTTAGCAGATTTGCTCTACCAATAGTCTAGTTTCATTTCGCGTTGCAATTATTGAGGCTGTTTTTTTTTTGTTTCACACTTCAAAAAATAAAGGTTTATAGGTAAGAATTAGAGAGTTATGGTTAACAATTACTGGCAGTCGTGGTTTTGTGTTCATATCTCAGCAATATGTAGAGCGATCTGGCTTAATTTAAACTGTAAACTATTGCTGTCTGAAAAATGTGTATCAACCTTATCCCCATCATAAATAAGGTTCTTCGGAAACCACATTTCTACAACTGAACTTTAATTATGTTATTATTGATTGGTTTTTAACAAAAATCGAACAAAATTTGTTTAAAAACTAAATTTTTAAACTTTTAGTTGCACAATTTTTTTCACGAGAAATTACCGATTATTTCACAAGTTTGTCTGGCAGCCCTGATCTTAATTTTTTTTATTATATCTAATAAATCTTCTCTCGCTTTAAAGCTGAAAAATATCTTATATAGATGTGTTCATCCAGATTTTATGTAGCAAATTTTTAATAAATTTAATAAAATACTTATCCATAATCTTTACTCTGTTAACTTTTAAATTAAAACTTTATTCGTTAAATATTCTTTATATTATCTTCTTTTTATATTTTGCGGTTTTATTTGATAAACATTTTAAAACTATTTTTTACCAAGTTTTTCATACTTATTAATATATATTTTTTTTAAATAATTAATAATATTTACTAAATATTTAAATTAATTACACTTAAAAACTACTACATGCTTAGACAATCGTAATTATTACAATAATTTATTATATTCATGATAAAATGTTTAATTTATATTTTAACTAATTGTTTTCATTTATTGCTAAACTAAACTATTTTTATATTCTTAGACTCTTAATTTAGATTTTAAATATTTGATTACAATATTTATTAAAGAATTCTATTTATTTATTTATTTTCATAAATTTATTGTTTTCTTAATATTTGTTCTTTTGTTTTCTTAAATCTTAAATTTATGTTTTATGGATTTCACTAATTTGAAGAGAGAGAAAAAAATAAAAATCGCATTAAAATGTTTAATTTATTACAAACAAAATAAAAACAAAAATAATTATAAAATTTTGAAACTATTGGCGTCCAAGAAGGTGTTTTCAAACGAAGAGGAAGAGCCATAATTTATTTCAAAATAAAATCAATAATTTAATAAAGTGTGTTTGTTTGTCTTGCAAACAAAAATATAGATACATTAAAATTGGTCTAAACAACATTTGATTGAGGTCAATTTGAAAAAATTACTTTGTTATTTAATTTCAAAATTAACGATATTCATTTTTGAAAACTAAAAAACCTAAAGTATTTGTTAAAAAAAATCAATTTGATTGATACGAGTATGCTTTTTCTTGTTTTTTTTAATGTTTTTTGTAACAATATTTATTTCATTCTGAGTATTTTTTTTCTTTTCTAACACTTTAAATGAATATGATTTATTTTTGTTGTATTTTTTTTTACTGATTCTTTTATGAATTTAATCCATAAATTTCATTTGTTTATAATTTAAAATGTTTCATAATACTATTTTTGTTATATAAAATTTACGTGAGCTGATTTTTTTGTTTATTTATTTATATATATTTATTTAATAATTAACAGAAATCGATTAGAAATTTAATAAAGTCTAACTGCCGTATTCGTAAAAAATAAAATAAGTTTTAAATGTGTTTTAAGGCAAAATTTTCATAACAATTTTTCTTAAAATGCATTTCAAATCTATTTTAATTTTTTATGAATACGTTTATGAACAAATTAAAAATTTTTTTGAGTTTTTCTGGTCCGTACATCAACTTAATTGAAACTCAAAATCTCTCATTTATTCTGATCAGTCAAGGAGAGAGAATCTGTCAACGGATACAACGGAAGTGTAACATAAGCAATATAAATGTGGCAAACAATTCCAATTTGAAATACGAACCAACTCGTTAATCTAGAAAAGATCACAATTCTTTCTTATACCGTTAATTTTTGGACTCCACTCTTCAACACTACTTCTGCCTTAGTGTTCAAAAATAACTGCAAGAATTTCCATGAAAATTTGTCGTAAAAACCGTCATGAAATAGAACCTATTTTATTTTGAAAGCGATTTTTTATATGCTCCCACACATAGAAATTCATTCTCTCAACAATGCTACCATAATTTCATTAAATTTCAGTAAACAGAAAACTAAAAACAAAAGAAAATAAAATCTATAAAATAAGCGAGAATTTGAAGCTGCGGCCGACGATTTAATTGTGAGCTTGTGAATTTTTGCCTAAAGTTGAAGACTCAGCTCTGTTTGAACACGTAGACAGTTTCTAGGATAATGAAAGCATAAAACACCTTAAATCTACTATACATAATCCAAATGCCACAAAGTGTTATTTATCAGGCAGACGTGGTTTACGGCCTAACTGTAAGAAGGTACACGTATAAACAAAACAAAACTATAAACAAAAAAAATTTAAGAAAAGATAAACTCACTGTTTATTGTTGGTGTTTTGTTGAAGCTTTGATATTGCTACAAGTAAGACTTTCAGTGCTTATAATTCTTATTCGCTTCTTATTCTTGTAGCTTTTCAAATATCATTGGAATGTATTTCCTGATGACCGCATAGAAACAAGCTTAAATTTCCGTGTATTTATTAAATATAGAAAATTTAGAATTTAGCACGTCATACAAAAATCTTTTAATAAAAATTCTGTTTTACGTATCAGCTATAATTTTTGTTTATGTTTTTTGCTAAAGCTTTCATTTCATCGACGCACACGACGTTTTTTATATTTTCATACAAAAAGTACAAATAAAACAAGATGAAAAATAAATTTTGACAAGTTTTCTGTTTTCTTTTTAACACATTTACAAATTTTTAGTAACTTCAAACTATTGAAATCGACCGCAACGTATACGTCTTTGCAATATTTACGTATGAAAAACGAGACCTTTAACATCGAATTAAGTTCCTGACCTAACATTCTTACGATCTTGTTCACTGGATTTAAAATATAGTACAAGCCCTGTAGGAAATATGGGCCAATTGTTCTTAACGCGCTTATCCCGTTACCAGTGAACACAATACTATAATAAAAGGGAACGAATTGTGATAGGTAAAAACATGACTTATCACTTAACTGGTCGTTAAGGTGTAGTTACTCCAGAAGAAAGGAAATTGACACAAAACTAGGCATGTGATTGGGTTTTGTGCAAGAAGTGGCTGATTTTATTAGGATATACATATTGCTTTATATCACAGATTACTTAACAGATATGTAAAAAGTGAGGTGTGAAAAGGGCCCAAAATCAGTTGCAAAGGCAGCTTTCGAAGAAAAAGACTAAAAGCTTTTTTTGGTAGTGAAGTGGCAATGCTTAAGAACAGGCCGTAACAATCAATACAAATGGCGTGATCAAAACAAAAATAACAAAACACAAACCACGTTAAACAAATGCATTAGTTCAACAAAAGTTGTGTTTTGTGAAAAAAAAATTATTTTTTTTGTATTGTTTTGTTTTTACTTACTTAATGTGTTGTTTATAGAACACAAGCGCAAAATTTGTCCATTTAACTTACAATTAAAACTAAATTTCGAAATTTGTTTTTGTTTCAAATGTAAGTTGAACGGAGGAGTTTACCGCTCGTGCTCTATAAACCATACATAAATATTATTTACTCGTGTTGTGGTAAACATAAAAGTTAATTTAGGTTGGGTCTACACTATGAAATTTTTCTTTCAGAAAGTGTGGGTTTATTGGTGAGAGGGGGAAAATTAACAGAATGTTCTCTTCCTCTCTCACCATTCATAGTGTGAACCCAGACTTAACAAATTTGTGTTCATTGTATTGCGGCAAAAAGATGATGTAAAGAGAAATGAAAAAAGGGCAGCTTTCGAAGAAAGAGGCAAAAAATGCAAAATCTTCCGTCTCGTCACATATCTGTTCAGTAATTTGTACTTTATATGAAGTGGATCTATCAAATTAACATGGTTCACTCGGGACAATATCTGCGATAGGCATAATTTTAACAGAAATTAAATTTTATTTTAAATTTATGGTATTTCAGTGACCTGTTACAAGGTGTCAAAAAGGTGCCAATTTACAGCCTCCTAGGACATCGCCATGTTCAAGTGACGGTCCCTACCACTTAAGAACTACCACTTGGCAAGTTTGGTGTTAGTTCTCTTTCCCTTCTTTTCTCAATAGCTAGTGAGATTAAACATCATCTTTATAAAACAAAATAAAACTAATTTTACTGCTAGACTAAGCAAAAAACTGTTTTTGTAAGGTGTGGTATTATAATCGAAAAAAATATTGGAATTAAAGAGAATTATATTTCCGTTGCCAAGTGTTACCGTAGCTTTAGATCGTTAAGTATATTTGTTGTTGTTTCACTATATATCATTCATTCATATCATTTGGATCAACAAACTTTTAAAACATGTTAAATTAAACATTACGATTTCTAGTCACATAAACTTAATATGTTCCAAATTGTCGTATTTGTTATATATTCCAGAGCAGACTTTAGTGTATTTATAGTCTCAACAAACTAAATATCACCATATCACATCACGGACCGACCTTCATAAAAGTTGGAAGAATAATTTAAAATTGTTTTTAGTAAGCACAGATCTGGGGGGAGGGGGTACTCCAAACGAGGAGCTTCTAGCATTTTAATTTATAATGGCGAATTTATACCAATTTTCGATACCTCCATTTATTTCACCAACGATTAAATCAAGATTTTAGTTATGCAGCGTAAGTAAACTGGTCAAAAATTTAGGTCTTAACAATATTTCCACAAAAGCGATTATGCTGTATAATAACCTCATAGAAAACGTAGAAGCAATTTTAAACAAACAGAGAAACGGACATATCTAAATTGACTTAGAAAAACTAATGGTCCAGGATTATTTAAACTTTTTGAGAGTCATGCTGAATTTTTCTTAGTGTAATCAAGAATTGACAAACAAAATATACGGTCTAATTCACCACGTGGTAGGCAAGGAATTACAAATATTTAAGATTACAATTAGTTTTGTGAAAATTTCTTTTTTTGGGTAAACAATTAACTTTATTTTACATCTAATCCACTTCTGTGTAACATATTTATTGCACGTTATTTTTATTAAAGATCTGTACTAACTATCTTTCTGTTCATTCTTTAATTAAACTTACTGTCTATAAGCCATTAATTCGGAATAATGCATATGGGATGTATAATGAGATGCTGATAAAGGGGGTCATGAGATACGATCGGGTGTATGAGATGGATGATGTTGTTGATTCTGATGAAGTTGCTGAGACGAGCTACTGCTACTATTGCTATTATTCCCACCAGCACTGGCATTGGTTGCAGCACTATATAAATGCTGATGTTGCGAATGCTGCTGATGATGTAGATGATGTTGTTGGTGAGCGGAAGGTTCATTTACAGTTACAGGTGATATAGAATTATTTCTTAGTTCTAGTTCATTTGATGAAAACATTGCGGAAGATTTTTGATTAGAGATTAATGGAGAGCGTGGTGGTGCCACCACCGGTGGTGTTACCGAGTGAGGTGAATGAGATTCGGATGAGGGTCTTCTGCAGAAGGGATTTAGACCATTAAATGAAGAAGCGGCCAGTAGGTGTGGAGATAAATGAGGAAAACCTGGTAGGCCTGGTAAACCGGGAAATAATAAAGGATTACCACCGTGTTGCATTAAAAATCTGGGATCACTCATAAAGGCTGCTGTTGTAGCATCAGGAAATCCTGGTAGTGTTGCGGGTGTGGTAGGAAAATGTTGCTTAAGAGCCTCAAAGTTAATAGGTGGTAATCCGTGGGCTCCTGCGTATAATCTAGCCAGAAATTCTGCCTGCAGTGTAGTTGATATATTGCTGGTAGCAGATTGTGAATAATTTTTATTGTTATTCAAATTCATAGGCTCCGGTAAAGGATCCAAATTGTGATTATCGCTAGTAGACAATAATTTACGATGTAGATTTAAATTGGAACTATGTCTATCACGACTTCGCTTGGAAGGAAAAGCTGCATTACAACCATCAATATTACACTTATGATGCAATTTCAAGTGTTCATTCTGATAGTGTGTTTTAAGATGGAAATGATTTTGGAAAACCTCACCACATGCGGTACATTTCAAGGGATTGTCTTTGTCAATGGGCACGTCTGCTTCTTCCACTATGCAGTCCGAACCATTTTGTTCCTCTGTGATTGTTGACAGGGTTTTTTGTTGTTTCTGCTGATTACAGTTTCTGGTGGTTAAATTTTCGGGCAGATTATTGTTGCCTTCCGTTGATATGTTCAATTTAAAACTATCCTCCATTAACTCCCTTTTAATTCTTAAGTAACGATTTTCTTCCTCGGGTTCTTCGGGGGAGCTTTTAAAGTTAGGCGTTGGTGATGCACATAAGTCTTCTTTGGGTTCTTCCTTAATAACAGGCATTAAAAGACCTACGGATAAGCCATTTTCTTTGAAATGTGCTTCCTCCTTTAGGTTATGCTTTGGTGTCGAAGATAAGTCTAAGGAATGTTCCTGTTGTCGTTCTTCATGTAATGGGCTTGATTGCTTTGGGCTTTCTAATTGCTTCTGTTCCTCTTCATCTAGCTCTCGAGGTTCTAATTTTACAGGAGTACTAGCCAGTAATGTATGCCTAGCTGTTTCACTTGTTCCCGTACTGGGGGTCAAAGGCGGTGATGGTAGCACTTTAGCTCCCTCATTGGCGTTCTCTTCTGTTTTTCTTGTTCTTTTGGTTAAATCCAATGACATAGTTTCTTCACTATTTTCCTCTTTGACTGAGTCTTGTTCCCTTGCTTTGCACTTAACCGACAAATCGTTAGCCATATCGTAATCATTGGAATTATCACAGGAATTTTCATTTGATTGTATAGCACAACGTACTGGATTTTGATTTTTACGTTTGCGTTTGCTGGATGAGTTTATAGGATGTGAGCTGCCATTGGCCGATGTCTGCAGAGATAAAGCATTAGAAGAACTTTCATAATCCTCTCTTATGCTACAAGAGTCGGTGACACTAAGAGTGTCATCGTTGCTCTCTGTGCTGTGTCTTTCTGCTGTACTGCAACCATCATCCTCCAGATCATCTTTCTTGAGCGAGTCTAAGGGTTTATCTTTGGTTTTATAGTAATCAATAGGAGTTTTGGTATCAGCAGATCTTTCAAAGTGATCTCGACTATTATCTCCTAAGGTGGAAGTAGTTTCGTCGGCGGCATTATCTTCAATACTAAAGTCTTCGGAATTTGTCTTATCGAGCATACTATCTCCTTCATCCCCTACTACAACTATACCTTCACCATCATCATCATCATCATCGTCATCCATGTCGCCGATGTGAATACCTCCATCCATACCGTCATCATCTTCCTCATCATCACCCATTACTTCAGCTCCAGACATTTGACGGCCTTCGTAACGATGCATTAATGCATTATCCATATAAGCTCTATGCATGTAATCTGAGTTGTGTTTTGGATCTCCCAGAGAACCCATGGGATGATGCCTCATATCTGGTGGCGGAGTCAGCATGGGAAAACTGCTAAAGGGATTCAAACCAGCCATTAAACCATTAGGCGGCTGCAGCAACAACGGATGTGGTTGAGCACTTCTGCCATCGTGCGGTGATATTTTACGTCGCAAATGTGGAGAATGCAATTTTGGATTCGGATTCGCACTGTGACGATTACGAGATCTCCTAGAACTAAACATCATATTGCAACCATCAACAGTACATTTGTGCATTTCCCGCAAGTGAACTGCAGAAAAATGTATCTTCAGGGCTCCCTTATCACAAAATGTTTTTAAACAAACATTACACTGTACCCTCTTTTTACCCGTTACAGGATTTATAAACTGAGTTCCTAAGTTGGCAGGCAGTGAGCCCCATTGTCTCTTACCAGGTGAATGGGTCTTTCGACTTGATCTTAAGCCCGTCGTTGTAGACGATATCCTTGAAAGTCTTTGACTATGTGTTGATGAAGTATCAGTTTGCATGGAATTTCTTTGACTATTGGTCGATTCCCTTAAATCTCGTTGACTTTGGTAATTGCTCGTAGAGTTTGTAACTGAGGAAGATGACTGTGTGACTGAAGATGTGGATATAGATGCTTGTGAAACACTGCGTACTGGAGGTGTGCGTCTTGATGCAGACGACTCGCGTAAGTGATTTATATCTGAACCTTTGGATTTATCGATTTCTGGAGTTTTCGAGGGTTTAGATAGTCCTAAATTAGGATTTAGACCAGGAAAATGTGATGACAGAAGACCATGAGGCATTGGATTACCCGATGCTGCTGCAGCAGCTGCAATAGCGGCTACTTGATTGCTGGTTAAGCCAGCTGGCAATCCAGTGCCAGATGAGCTGTTACCAGAGGAACTTGGAGAGGGTGGGTGCAAGTGAGGCATTGGCGGCGGAGGAGGCAAATGGAAGGGCAAGGGATGTCCAGACATGGCCATAGCATTGAAAAACTGATTACTTTGTGCGGCCGCTGCTGCTGCAGCGGCAACGGCAGCATTCTTTTCTGATGGAGTTGTGGCCTCATTAATACGCCTTCTGGCTTGAGCCAACATAGCAGCTTGATGAGCTGCCTGTTGTTGTAAATGTTGATGATGTACCAATTCGCTAGGGCTTAGGCGAGCAGGTGGAGGAAGTCCCGGAAATGCTCCCAAGGCAGCTGAATTAATCTTACGAAAATCAAAAGGCTGCATATTTTGCAAATGACTTAAGGGATTATGACCAGTCGATGCGGGTGGTGTTTGGGTATTCGAAGACGAGGATGATGAGTTATTGGAAGCACTGGAATTAAGCGTTGTATGGGAACCTGTCATGCTAGACGGAGTTGAACTAATACCTACACCACCAGCTGGCGAGGCAGGATTGCGAAAGTAACTACTTAAATGGCCTGGTGGTGCAAGACCTGCATGTGTAGAATGACCTGTGGTGCTAGCAGCAGCAGCTGCCGCTGAAAGTTTCTGTTGCAATTGAAATTGCATTTGAGCATGAGCCATAGCACTAAGATGCATATTCATGGGATGTGCAGCAGCTCGAGGTGGCGATGGACGCCTACTTGGTGACATTACCATAGATGCAACTGAGGTATTGGTAACGACGGGTAAGTTGTGTATATTGTAGGCGTTGCTACACTTGCCAATATATTCGTGCTCCAAGTTCGTGCGTCTGGCTAATTGCTGTTGTTGTTGACGTTCGTAGCTAAAGGCAAAAGATGCTTGTGCATGCGCATGTGCCTTTTTCAAATATTCCAAATCCAAGTCAGGCAATGTGTGCAAGGGTGGAGGTAGCGGTAGACTTGCGGCAGCTGTAGTGGTCGTAGGGTTTTGTGGCGATGATGATAGATGTTGTTGGGTTGTATTGGTAACGTTTGTGTAACGCTGCTGGAATCCGTTGGTGTGTTGTTGTTGGTGGTGGTGTTGGTGATGTGGATGCTGTTGATGATGTTGCTTCTCCTGATTAATATTCATTAATATGCTGTTTGCTGTTAGCAATTTTATTTGAGACTAGAAATATTCGTTGTTTTAAATTTTCTTGCTTTTCCTTCTCTTGCAGAAATTGTTGAGCTGTATTTAGTTGTATCATGAATTGTGTACTATTGTTTTGTTCAATATTCAGCATTTTGTTCGTTGTAGTCGTTTTATGAATTTTTATTTCGGGAGTTGTTGTAAGTACTATGGTGATGTAGTTCTGAAATGGAAAATAATAAAAGGGATTAATAAGTAAAATTTTTGCGAAAATTGAACAATCTGTTTGAAAAAAAGCCAAAATTAGTGGAATCATTACAAAAGTCAATGACCAGGAACGATAACAAGTTAATGAAAACTTAAAAATCGAAAACATTTTTTAATATTTACTTTAATCTGAAAAATACATTAAAGGCATTATGACACTACATTTTTAATGCCTTGTTGAAGTTTTGGTTAACAGTGCAAATATAATGTATGTAATTGAACAATTTAAAAAGAGTTCAGCTGTATTAAGATAAATAGCAAACTGTTTAAAAAAGTTATCGATACAAAATTAAGTTATGTCAAAAAAATGTAAAATTGTTCAACTTAAAATTGACATTTCAAGCTTGAAATATTAAAAGTTTTGCTGAATCAGCGGTTTATGGGCAAATTCAGAGATTTCCCCGGTTTTGTTTTTCTTTAACGTTTCTCATAAGCAAAAATTTGGCAACATTTAATAAAATAAACAATAGAAAAACTGAAAAAAAAATGTTTGTGTACATTTTTTTTTTGTTTGCTTCTTCCAACATTTACTGTTTCTTTCTATCCACAATAATTAAAAAATGTACTGTCATAAGGGCTTAAGCAAACACAAACTTGAAATTTTATTATTAATCGCTTAAATTACAACAAATTTTTCGTAAAAGTACTTAAAAATACAAAATGGCAAAAAACGAATATTAAAAAAAACGCTGATAGAATAAAAAACAAATATTAAAATAATTTTCCTATTTATAAAAAATAATGGATGCTTGAAAATATAAATAAAATCGCTTAAATTGCTGAAAAATCCGCAAATTCTACAAATCTTGTAACAAAAATATTACGTTATACCGAAAAACGGTCTAAACAATTGCTGAAATCTTTTCAATCCGCGAGTAAAATGAATACTAAAATTTTTAAGACAACAAAACAAGAATAATCAAATCCTTAACTAAATGAATAAAATCTAAAAGATTAACTAAATACGTTTCGCACATGATCAACCAGAGGGTATTAACCAGAGTTTAAAAAACTGCAGTCAAAGTCGAACAACTGCCATTTCTTCCTCTTCTTTATTTGTCATTGGCCAAAAAAACTGTTGCTTTTACTTTTGATTCATTAAATGTAAACAATTGCAGCTAAACCAACTCAAAAATCGAAAAGTTGTACACACATTTTCGTTTTTTTTCGACAGTTTTTGGTTTTGACTGCATATTTTTAAACCCTGGTATTAACTCAAAATTGTAATTTGTCTCTTTTTGGCAAAAATCGACACTTAATGTTCATATCTAACAACTGTAAAATTATCGTGCCTTTTGTCTACTTTTTATTTATTAACGGTTGGTTTTAAAATTATTTTTCAATGTTAAATTTAAAATTGTTTTGTTTCTAATAAAAATTTTTAAATTTTAAGCAGAGGCCGTATTTTAATACTTTTAAGACGATCTTTTTTGCTTTTTTCATATAAAAATAAAATAACTTGTGATTAAAAAATTTTTTTATCCATCTGGATTTTTTAATTTGGAAAAAAATATTTGTTTTTCTTTCGGCTGTGCCGAATCTTTGGTTCCTTTAACGAGAGTAAGAATATTTCAGAGGTGGGATTTATGTATATGGAATCTATAAGTCATGAATTATAAAAACTAACCTCTAAGTATTAAAATTCGTTGCAAATGTACGTTTTCGAGCCGATTTTACTGGATTCCAATCCCACATTGATTATGAGAACTGGAAAGAATTTGACATCGAAATTGTTCCTGTCTGTTGAGTCTTTCGAAAGTGAGTTTATTTTAAACAGACGGACATACAGATGGACATGGCTTAATTGTCTTTGAATTACTCAAGGATCCAGAACATATCTAATTTATGGAGTCTTAAAAGAATATTAGGAAAGTTTTACACGGAATGAAAAACTTACTCTGCCCTCACCACTAGTGGTGGATGATATAACCACACTGACTATTTATAACTAAAAAGAATGTTAAAATATTAAAAAGGACAATAAGTTATATAAATACCATTCTTTAGAAATAAATAAAATCTAATTTGTGCCAAGCTCATTGCTCCAATCCTGCTCACATTTTGTCGGATGTTGTGTATTAATAACCAAGATTCTTGTACCTTATTTGGAAACTTCGGTCAAATATACAGAAATCTATAATGCTTTCGTACGGGAGATGCCACGCGCACTTCTCCAATCGCGCCTTTTTATAGAGATTTTGTATTAATAACCCATCTATGTAAACCAAATTTGGACAATTTCTCTCTTACCATTGTTTAGAAGTAAATTAATTATTATGTGTCACGCGCTTATTTCCAACCCGCCTACATTTTGAAGGATGCTGCCTATTGATAACCAAAGTGAATGTGCCTAATTTAGAAACTTTGGATCTTGCCATTTTCCACTTATACAGAAATATTAAATGCCTTTGTAAAGGAAGCGCCTAGGCCACTTTACCAATTCGGCCCATATTATGTCAGATGTTGTGTATTCATAAACAAGATGCTTTTTTTGAAGACTTTGGCTCTTGCCGTTCTCCAGATACACAGAAAAAACATTACAAGGGTTTTGTGGGTATTCTTAGAGAAAGTTGTGGTTTTTGTTCATATCTCAGCCATTTTTGGATTTCAATACCAACTTTTCGGGACTATATTTGATGTAAATATATAACAACCTACTTCCAATTATATCTTCGAATACCCCATTTCAGTGGACACACGGCAAGACGGACATCGTTAAATGAACTTCGCTACGCATAAGCAGGGCTTCCAAGTACTTTTTTTCTTTGGCCCCATATAAAAAATATGAGTAAAAAAAATTTTGTTTTGTTAGAAGCGACTGGTTTCGGCATGTTTTTTAAATCCTTTTTATGCGATTCCAGTAAGGAATTACAAGCAGAACAATATGGTGTTTTTGAGGACGAATAAGCCAATTTATAAGAATTTGGAGCTTGTTCAATCGGTTTTAGCCATCCTTAAAATCAACAATAAAAATACATAAAAAGTCATTTATTTAATACTTCGGTGCATCATAAATAATTACCAATATCTCAGCATTCTTTTTCCCAAACTTTCACATTTTCTTAGTTTTGGCGAAGACAAATTTGATTGAAAATTGTCTTAAAAAAATCCAAAATTTTATGTGTTGTCAACGGTTTTAGATTTTTTTTAAATTCTTCTCTTGAAAACACTCACTCAAGAAGAATAACATATGTTTATAAAGGACCTTTTACACATTTAAGAAAAAATTTACCCTTTACACCGTATAAGTTGTTGATAAGGGTAAGATAAAAGTTTTGCTACTTTTTGTCATATTTTATATACGAAACAAAGAAAAGTAACCGTAAATAATAAAAGAATGTCAAATACATTAAAAATGGAATCTGGGAATTATTTCTTTTTAAAAGTTACTTTATTATATTCAACTTTTTTAAATTTTTCGAATTTTTTCTTTGAGCTAAATTTCAGTTATGTATTTTATTAAGTTTTTTTTTGTAAAAGCCCTATTCCTTCAATTTTAAGGAACACACTTTATACACAACCAGACTATGATCTTGTATCTTCTTGTTAAATTTTATCTTAGCTATCCTTTGGATAGCAATGAAGTATATTGTATTTACCCTTCGCATAAGGATTCAGAACATATATATTTCATTGGCTCTAAGAGCCATACAGTGAAAATTAAAAACGGAATGACAAACTTATCTAAACCCCTTTCCACATACGGTGAACGTTATAAAAGTAGATTCAATTGCGCCATATATTTTTGCAAAATTTAAACATTTTAAATAAATGTTTACCAAAAAAATACTTTATGAACTTTATTTTATTAAGGTTAAAAATGAACATCTGAAAGATCAACTAAATTCTGTTAAGTTGGAAACAGTCGCCAAAAATTAGAATTAATCATCAAAACCTGAAACACGCTAAAAAAATAAATTTCCTGAATTCGTTAAATGTCTCAAGAATTGAAACAAATTGTTAAAATTAAAAAACAACACGCAAAGGAAAAACATGTTTCAATATGGTTTTTTTAACTAGTGCTTATTTGGTGAATGGTAACATGTCTGATTTGACAGATAATAAGTTTTATCCTTCCGCTGAACGAATATGGTTGTGTATACGCTTGAACGACGCTGGGAAATATGCGTTTTTGATTCGCTAAGTGGACCTGCGATCGACTTACAGAAGATGCCGAATTTGCCAAATAATCATCTTCTCAGATGAAGCACATTTTGATCTTGGCGGATTTGTAAACAAGCAAAATTGTCGCATTTAGGGCACAGAAAACCCGCACGCATACATTGAAAAGCCGTTGCACCCAAACCGAGTCACTGTTTGGTGCGGATTTTGGTCCAGAGGCATAATTAAGCAATTTTTCTTCGAAAATGGACAAGGAGTGGCCGTTACAGTCAATGGCGATCGTTATCGGGCCATGTTGAACGAATTTTTGTTCACAAAAATTGAAGAGGAGGATATTGGCAACATTTGGTTTCAACAGGACGGCGCTATGTGCCACACAGCCGAAGCTACACTCGATGTTTTGCGCCCTGTTTTTGAAGATCGTACTACCAGCCGCAGAGCTGATGTCGTTTGGCCACCTCGGAGCTGCGACTTGGCACCTTTGGACTATTATTTGTGGGGTGCCGTCAAAGATAATTGTTACGCCGACAAGCCAGAGACAATTGACGCTTTAAAGGACAATATTCGTGAAGCCATTGGCGAAATACAGCTGCACACAATCGATAATGTGCTTAAAAATTGGACCGGTCGTATAGGCTACTGCATGGCCAGCCGAGGCAGGCATTTGAATCAAATTATTTTCCATTATTAACCGGAAGGATTGTTCTTTCAAATAAAAATAGGAATTTTAGAAAATATTCAGTAGTTTTTTTTATAGCATTTTCAAAAAAAAAAAGTTATTTGGCGGACCCTGTATTATCACAAGTTTACATTTTTGTTTGAATTTCTATAAAATATGTCTGCTTTAAAGTGTTGTATTACTTTTAGATGTTTAATTGTCCCAAGCTACGTAAGACTTTTTCTTTATTAAATGACAAAGTATTTTCTAAAAGAACTTGTTTTAATTGCAAATCGTATAAAATCTCTTTACAATTACTTTGGAAGACAAAAAGACAAATGTTTAATCTGACCATATAATTTCATTTAAAGCTTTTCGAGTCTAAATGTCACTTTTCTAGATAACAAAAACGTATTTATGTCTATCTACGTATTGTATCCCGTAGTATTTTATATGGCTGTATAGAGCAAAGTCATGACATTTTTCTCTTATTTTTTTTTTTGTTCAATATTGTTTAAATTGCCATTTGCATTTACAAAAATATTATTACGTGTTGAATAAAAAAAGTAAATAAATTTTGAGGTATTTGTACGAATAATATCTTTAATCGCATTAAGCTTGTTTGGCTGTAATAAACCTGACTTAAAAGCGTTTTATTTTTTTATTTTTCTGAAGTACAACAAAGTGAGATTTAAATGAGTGTCGAGATATGATGACTGAGATACTCTGTCAATATTTATGACAATCACTATAAATGATTTTAAAGGTTTGAAGTAGTGGTGAGAATAACAACAACAGCAACAATTTTTTATAGGAGAACATCTTGCAAATGTATTGGTAAAATGTCTATATGTTTGTCATTTTACAAATAAAAATTTAAAAAAAATCGACGTATAAATAACTTGACCGCTCTCTGTCATGACGCAAATGCATTAATTTTTTTTAAGATTTGTTTTTTTTTTAATTTTTGTATGAATTTGACTGACAATTAAATTGCTGTCACTATTTATGGCATGTCAAAAGTGTCAAAATGACATTTTTTATTACGTCATATGAAGTGGTTTCAGGTGATGCAAAATTATAAAGAAAACTTTTTCTACACACATTTATGAGCGGTATTGTTTGATTCGATTCGATTTGATTGGATTCTTTTTTTATATTTATTTCTCAAAACATATTTTCATACAATTTAGCATGCTCTTAGCAGCAACACGGATTCACAGATTTGCGTATTACCACAATATTAAGAGGAGATTAAGAAATTTGTGTGTGAATATATAAAAATGTAGCTTATGTTTTTTTTTTATATTTAAATTCAATGGAATCACTATGACTCTTTATTATTTAGTTTTCCTTTTGTGTCACTTATTTTGAAAGGACATTTTGAAATTGGTTTTAAAAGAGCAGAGATGGGATACGTTAAAAAGAAGGGTAACCTTTCAGACTTATGATCTTATTTTATTGGCGAAGTTTCACAAACCCAATTTTTCACAAATATATCCTTTTGAAAGATAATATTTTAATTATTTCAAAATCTAATATCGGGCCTTGTGGTTGATAAACCAAGAAGACGTTTGGGTAAGAAAGTTTTCTAATATGCCGAGTAAACATTATTTTCTGAAAGACTTTGGAATTTTCTGCAAAAATGTCAATTTAGTCATTTATTATCTAGATTTAACCAAACTTTGCAAAAATGTTGTTGTCATTCGTGCTGTGTATGTGAAAAAAGCCGATCTCCTTTATAATCTAAACAATAGGAATAAGGACTCGCCATCACAGTTTCCGGATTTCGGGGTGTAAAAATTACCTATTGACGATTTATACCTAAATTTTTGGCATATTTTTTGTTTAGTGTTACTTTGTTAACAATAGTTTTAATGTTACAGCTACTCTCAATACAAACCGCCCTACTGATCCCGACAAATGCTGTAAAGTTTGTAAGCGCCATATTTTTATTTGACGTTGATTTATTTCGTGGCATCTCTTTTAAATACGCTTAATTAACATTACTTTTGTGGTACCTTGTTATATCTATAGGTAAACGACTAGAGTAAAAACTTTGACAAAAAAAATAAAACAATTCCGTTTGTGCTAATTAGCAAAAACAAAAAAACCGTTATATGTACATAGTTTCTTTTGTTCTTTTCTTTTCCTCAAAACAGATGAATGAATGCTAAAAAATACTTGTGATATTTTTCATGAACGAGAATTTAAATTGGATATTTCCTTTTTATTCATGAATATGAATAATATTATACATATTGCTTTTTTCAATAATGTATAAGAGAATTTGGTTTCTTCGATTTGAATCATGAAACCCACACTATAATAGTGGAAAGGGTATTATGCGTTTGTTGTGATGTATGTAATACTAAGAAATATACCTTTATTCCGATCGACTCAAAATAACTAACTCAGAATAAGTTTCAGAATTTATTTAACAATGTCCGTCCGTCCGTCTGGTTAGCTGGCTGTTTGTCTGTGTTCGGTGTTTTCTTTTCTACACGACAAATATCGCCTTCTAAAAAGGTGCATGTATAAAATGTATTGCCAGCCCTGTAATAAAGCTATTAGAAATTTAACGAGAACAAAACACAAGGTATGAAAAAGTGAAATACCCTGTTTTTAACACATGACGAAAATTGTTCTTCATCATTATAGCTAATTTTTTAACGCATTTTTTCATTGTTTTCCGACATTTTGTTTTTAAATCAATTGAACGATTACAAATATATTTTTGGGATGGTTTCTAATATTGCAATTTTTCGCGAATTTTAGACGTGTTCGCGATTGACGTGATTTTTACTGTAAATTTTTTGATTGTTTAAAGCTTTAATGATTTTTTGAAAATATTAGACTTTGCTGTCTTGTCCCTGTTAGCAAATTTTTGCGCATTTCCGCTAATTTTGCAATTTTTAACGAATTTTTGCCAATCCAAATAATTTTGGGGATTTTTAGTCAATTTTATGGGTTCTTTGAAAAATTTAAAAATTTCGCTATTTCTGCAAACTTTTTTACGTTATTTTCGGATTTTTTTAACTGATTAAGCGATTTTAAATAAATGTTTGCGTTTGTTTCAATTTTGCAATTTTTGCGAATTATAGTCATGTTCGCAATATAAGAGATTTTTAAATGTTATTGTTTATTCTTTACAGCTTTAACGATTTTTAAAAAATATTAGACAATTATTATGCCGCTGTTACAAAATTTTTACCGAATTTTTTCCATTCCTTATAGTTTTAAGGATTTTTAAATGTTATTGTTTATTCTTTACAGCTTTAACGATTTTTAAAAAATATTAGACAATTATTATGCCGCTGTTACAAAATTTTTACCGAATTTTTTCCATTCCTTATAGTTTTAAGGATTTTTAAATGTTATTGTTTATTCTTTACAGCTTTAACGATTTTTAAAAAATATTAGACAATTATTATGCCGCTGTTACAAAATTTTTACCGAATTTTTTCCATTCCTTATAGTTTTAAGGATTTTTAAATGTTATTGTTTATTCTTTACAGCTTTAACGATTTTTAAAAAATATTAGACAATTATTATGCAGCTGTTACAAAATTTTTACCGAATTTTTTCCATTCCTTATAGTTTTAAGGATTTTTAAATGTTATTGTTTATTCTTTACAGCTTTAACGATTTTTTAAAATATTAGACAATTATTATGCCGCTGTTACAAAATTGTTACCGAATTTTTTCCATTCCTTATAGTTTTAAGGACTTTTTGTCAATTTTATGGCTCGTTTGAAATAATAAAATTTTTCGCAATTTTTCGCTATTTTTGCAAACTTTTCGTAATAAATCAGAAGAGACCTGCGCTGAGCGGCTGAGCCGATCCGCATTAGTTTTTGAAGCCGTCGCCGTTGATGGTATAGTTTTATCCGGCTAACATCCGAATTGAACCTGCGGCTAGAAATTTTTGCAACAAAACACATGCGGCATCAAATTAGATCGGCTATGGACTCTGATGTTTAGTAAACAAACAAAATAAAATTTATTTGTGGTTTGCGTCTGAAAAATGGAAAATAGTAAGGAAAGATCTAATTTAATTTATTAATTCATGGATTAGAATTAAAAAATATTTTGATTTTTGGTAAATATTAATTAATTTATTATATTTGTTTAAATCAGCTGACTTAAATTCAAAATAGCACACTAAATTATGAGGGGTTGTTCATAACAGTCGTATATTTTCATGTTATTATTTTAAGACTTATGGCACCTTGTGAATCCCCCAAATATGTGTTAACTTGTGCGCAAAGTACAGACCGCCAATTGTCACAAGGACAAGGACAGACTCGAGTCTTTTTGCTCATAAGCTAACTTATTGTGTTTGTATTTTAATTGATCTTGACTCAAAAATATTTTAATGCAACATATCAGCTCATATTTGTCCATAGGACCCATATAAATACCACTCCCAAAAATAGCTTAAACTGTCATCACTCTCTCTTATAAATGTTGATTTTGACAAAAAATTTGGCGACCTTTACAAAAGCAGCTATGTCAGGGCAAATTTTTGACCATAGGTCCGATACAAAATCGCTTTAATATATGTAGATAATATTCGGCACAAAGAGCTCTTTACATCATAATATAACTTTGTTTTGCCGGTCCATGATTTGCCATGGGTCGCAATTTTGGCACAGTGTCGAAAATTTGTTTTTATATTTTTTATTTTCAAGTTTTTGTACATTTTCTTATTTAGATTTTCTGGTTAAAAACTACATGTTTATGTTCACGGTTTTACTTACTTTTGTAGTTTTAGTTTGTACGTGAATTTTTTTTTCGATTTTTTGTGACAATTCACACCTTTAAGCTTGCTTAACAATTTGAAACAAAAGGTATGGTATTGATCTAAATTGTTTCGAAAGATCGCAATCAATATAATTCACTTACTTTCATCTAACTAGTTTTATCTAATTGCTTAAAACGACAAATAATTGCCAAAAAAAATAGCGTAAATGTAACTGTTTTGAGTTTTTATATAGGAATTTGTATACCCTCCACCACAACTAGTTGTGATGAGGGTTACTAAGTTTGTCATTCCGTGGGAAACTGTTTTAATATTCATCTAATACCCAAAAAAATAATGCTGTTGTAATAACTTTTGGTCTGTAACAGTTCTATATGACTAGAAATTACACTCTCAACTTTTGTGCAGATCGGTTTATAACTTACCATTGCCCACATATAAAGCTTCTCTCGGAAAAAACCTTAGTACACGTAGAACTGTAACGCTCTCAATCTGGGGAGGGGGCTAATTTTCGTAGTCGTGATCGCAATTTTATTTCAGTCGATACTGAACGAATTTTTATTATAATAAAATTGCGACAGTCATAGTTTTATAAGACTATAAAATACTTGTTCAAATTTCGCAATATTCTAACTCTTGGTGGAGGGTATCAAAGATTCGGCACAGCCCAATTCATCAGTCAACCATTTTTCTTTTTTTTTGGGAATAAAATAGGTAGGGAAGTTGGAATCCTTAGTATGTAACGTATTTGAGATGCATATACCCTTGAAAAAGTAGCTTATATCTAAATTTATAGAAAACCTTTAAAAAAATTTTAGGTTTTAATGGTATCTTAAAAAAAAATCCCGCTATATTAAATATTTATCGGTTTCTAGCGGTTTATAAGTCCGATTTGGCGGGAAATGTTCAAAAAAAAAGTTAGCAACAGTGCAAGTTATTCGCTTTAAAGTTTTATTTGTATAATATTTTATGCTTTTCTAAAATCTTTAAAAAAAGGTTTCCTGATGATCTGGCCTAAGCAAGACTTGACGTGTGTGAACCGGCACTTATGTATGATAAATGATGAAAATCATAAAAAACAAAAGCAATATTTTAAATTCTTTATATTCATGAATAAGCAACGAAATTTAACAACGTCCATTCTCACTCATACGATGAGTGAAACTTTCAGTGCTTTGGGGAAAATTGCCATAGAAGCTGACAAAAAAGTTAAGCTTTTACTGAAAGTTTATATTGAAAGTTGTGTTTAATTAATGTATGTCGGAGTAAAGTAATGCGTGTTCTGATTGCATATATGTATGTATGTGTGGCACAAAATCAAAAACGTAAACAAAAATTAACACATGTATGCAAAAGGTTAACAGCTTTTGACAGCTTTAAAATGTTAACACTAATATATTTACAATGAGTTAAGCAGAACTTATTAAATAGAACATAGTCGCACTTTATCTTAAAATTTTTGGATGAGCAAACGTTTTCAATTTAGCTTTAGACGTAATTTTCTAGCGTATTTCAATCGGCACTATTTTAAAAGACAAAAGGAGTACCGAAAACACTTTTGGGTTATAAAATCATTTTACCTTCTCATTAAAGTGTAAGTTTTAGACTTCTTTAAAGTCTCTTAAATATACCGTAAACTATTTTTTTTTTTTAACGTAGAAAATGTTTAAATGATGCATTAAAAAATTGCTATATAAGCCGCTTATACTAAAACAATACCGTTCGTTGAACACTAAATGTCTATAATAACTAAAATTTTCTCACATAAATAACTCACACCTTTTAGTGCATCAATAAAATTCGATCTACAACATTAATTTTAACACAAGTTTGGACATGACTGTTTTAATGTCATTTTGGTTATATTTTTTTTATGCATTTTTGTTTTGTTTTTGTTTCAGTCAAGAGCCAAAGAAAAAAAGAGGAGTCCAAAAAAAACCCTTGTCATTAGAATAAACATTAACACATTCAAAGGAATACAAGACAACAAATCATATTTTGAAAGTAAAAAAAAAAATATTAAAGCACTTCTTTTTGCTGTTTGTCGTTGAGGTTCTTCCAGGAATTCTTAACAACAAAATATTTATTTGTTGTTATTATGATATTTTGTTGTTGTTGTAGTTGTTGTTTTATTACTTTATTTTTATTCTTTTAGCAATAACGTGACAGTTTAGTGTCCATTGTCTACTCTTCTTTTACTGTTCTCATCAAGAAAAACGAACGGACGGACATAAGGACAGACAAATGGAACAGTGAACGGACGGACGGATGGATGGACGAACGTTTAGTTATACAGTAAAGTGTACTCAAGCTGAAGATGTCGTAAGATGGTTAATGGTTCAAATGGTTCTTCTAAACGTTGTTGACTCTTTTAAGAAAATAAAAGTTGAGTGTAGCCCTGAAGCATGTGTGGAGAGTGTCAATTCGTGTGTGTGTGTGTGTGTGTGTGCCTGTTTGTGTGTGTGTAGATTTGTGGTGTTAGCGTGTGGTGTTGCGGATAATATGCCATGACAGTGGCTAGCAATATTTGAAGCGTGTAAACATAAATGTTGGCACCATCATTATTTCATTCTACCAATATCGTAGCATTTAATGCATTTAAGTTATTCAGTCATCCATTTCATTCATGTGTTTTTGTGGCATGTTTGCATACGTTCCATAAAAGACTACTTGATGTGAATCTATGACTTGGGAACATTCTTATAAAGTTCACATATCTATGTTTATAATAGCCAATGTGGACAATATAGCGGTTTTTATAATTATTTAGGGAATCTTCTTAAAAAAGAAAAAGTACAAGAGAGTAATCGAACAATATTGGCGATGTGACAGCCTTCTCTATTCAAGAAAGGAACATACATTTTACTTAAACCAATTTAGGGCCTATTAGCATATGTTATATGATAACCATTATTTTTCAAAAATTGTAACTTTATAATTTCTTATGTCAGCAAAGAAAGATGTTTTCTGGATGGGTTTTTTATTGGTTTATTATGATTTTTGACTTTCACTAAATGTTATAGCGTCACCAGTATTTAAGGCATTTACACTACGAATAATATTTTCCATAGATTAGAAAAGGTATTTGACCAACATACAAATTACACAATTCGAACAAAAAAAATTCACGTCTGTCGGCGTTTTGAAAGATCACATCTGAACTTCAGCGGTAAAAAGGAGTTAAATGGGTATAATATCAGATGTAAAGAACACGTAGTTTTAAATAGAGATATGCTGCACAAACAGGCCAATATAATTTATTCCCGATGTGGTCTTTCAAAACGCTGACACACGTATAATTTTATTTATAAATAAAAACCAGAATCTATTTTTCTGTGTTGTACAGTGTTATTAGACTTACATTTTGTGGTACAATCACGCGAAATCCGATTAGTAGATTTGGATAATATTTGGCAGGCGAATAGCATATGGCCCAGATTCAAATACAAAACTTTTCACTTATAGTTGCAGACAAATAGTGGACTATATCGCTAACGTGATTATAATACCAATTCAAATATAATCAAGTTCTATGAATACAAAAAGTAAAAAATTGATATACAGGTAAATTACACCGACAGCATTGTTAAAATAATAATCCGCCATGTTCTGGAAATCGAATTCAAGCGGATTTTAAATCGAACAAATTTTCAAAACGATCTGGCTTTAAAGTTCATAAAAATATTCCGTTCGTATATGGGCATTTCCAGCGAAAAGTCTACTTTTTGTTAAGGTACGCCAGCAAGCAAATAAGTTTGTATTTTGGGAACATGTTGTTTAAATGTTATTCCTTTTGTCACTACATTTAGAGCTAGTTGCGCATTATACCAAAATATAAAAAAAGTAAATTATACACATCAAATTTGTTTGAGAAATAATTTGAATTACTTGCTGGCGTTACGCTACAAAAAGTAGACTTTTCGTTTGAAATGCACATATTCGTCATACTTTAAGTACCGTTTACATTTATTAGAATTACTCTAAAAATCATGGAAAACTTCGGTCATTTTTTAAAAAATTTAAAAAAAGATTTCCTTCTTTTTTAACTTGACCCGATTTAAATTTCCAGAACATGGCCGAATAAGGTATTTCATAACTGGTACCAACGGCAAAAACTGTTTTTTTCGATTCAAGAGTTAATGACAAAATTGTAAACGATTAAATTCTTAGTTCTTAAGATGGTTTGTGGCTAAAAAAAATCCTATAAAAACCCTAATTTTGCTAATGTGACTATAACGCTAATAATTTGCTTTACGTTTGCTTTTACTAGCCGTTCAGAGATGGCATATATGTATCGCTAAATGGACTAGAACGTAAATACATTATATTTAATTTACTAATAGCGGCAGAATAAACAGATAAAATGGACTATATCACCAATGCGACTAAAAACAAAAGTGACTATACATAAAAAGTACTGTATAGGGTACTTTCTAAGAGGTAAATCTGGGAAAAAATTGGTATGTACTCTGTTTAATTTAATTTCATTTATAAATTTGGTATGCAGATTGCATATGGTACAGATTAAAGTATAGGGTACTTTTCAAGGTATAAAATTAGTACTCTTTAAGGTATAAAATTGGGACGATTGACGATTTTTGATGTAGAGTCACTAACGTTTTGACGATTTAATCCCGTCAATAAATTTACTTTAAACTTTAATCTGGCATCAATTTTATAACACTTTAATCTTGCAAGCAGGTTTGGTAGATGCAATTCCGTCTTTACCATAAGGGCACACGGGGCCCCGAAAGGCCGATATATTCGATTACACGAAAGAAAGAAGTTATATATTTTGTATTTTTCTGGTGATTTTCAGCAATTTTTTTTTGTTAATTTCAAAAACAAAAAGGAATAGAAAAGAATTAACCGAAACTTTAATATTAACAAATATTAAAAAAATGTATTTTGGCGACCCTGACTGGTGCAGATAGTAATAGTTTACATTGTGTATATTTAAGGGATTTTCCGTGTAAGGCGTGTAAGTGTTTAATGTGAATTATTGAGCTTATTTAAAAGAAGTTTTTATTAGTTTGACGTCTTAGTTGTAAACAACTTGTCTACTTATATTGTTTTATAATGAATTTAATTATGTCGAAAAGAACATATTTTAGTGGTTCACAAAAAAGAAAAAAAGTTCTAGCCCAAAAAGAAATAGCCGAAAATCTTCCTAAAGTCACTTAATTTTTTAAGGTGGAAGAAACAAACAGGATGACTGATTCTTCGCCTTCATCATCTCAAAATCCGGTTACTTTCGAATTTCAACGGGAAAAAGGACTCACGTCTGACAAAAATTATAACATTATGCAAGTTCCAGATGTAGAGACAGTAACAGGTACATTAGATGCTGAATCCTCCAATTCAAGCTTCTGTGACTTATTATCTATGAGCATAGAAAGTGTATCTCCTGATCCTGGTACGTACTGTGATGAAATTTTAACGGATGAAGTACGCGATATTTGGACTCAAAAAGGGCCAGCATTTTTTCAAAATAAAGAGTGTGACTTCTCCAAAACTTCTAAAATTTTTCCAGATCCAAGCAGTAAAACAAAAACTAGATACTTGACTAAAAATAGGTTCACCCGTATATTGACGAATGGTGAGTCCTTAGAAAGAAAATGAAAATTTCACCGTCAAAGAACTCTGTGTACTGTTATTGCTGCCGTCTATTTAATACTACTACTGGTACTGGTCATAATTTGAGTTCTCCAAATGGATATAACGACTGGAACCATAAGAGTAATTAATTAATGGAGCATGTGAACAGTTTACAACACAGGGAATCAATGATGAAATATGTCGCAAGAAGCAAAACTACTGGGCGAATTGACAGCGAGTTTTTGTCCCAATATAATACACAAGTCAATTATTGGAAGAATGTACTTAAAAGAATTGTTGCAGTAGTGAAATTTTTGGCTTCCAGAGGACTTGTTTTTCGTGGTGATAATGAAATATTAGGGTCTCAAAATAACGGAAATTATTACATCATATTTTTCTGCAAATATTTGTAATGAATATATTAATATAATGGGACTGCAGGTTAATGAGCTAAAAGCTGCAAAATACTACTCTGTTAGTTTGGATTCTACACCAGATCTTTCACAAGTTGATCAACTCACCTTTATCGTTAGATACGTCAAAGACGAAGAGCCTATTGAGAGATTTTTGGAATTTTTGCCTATGGATGAACATAATGCTCAATACATAGCAGGTGCCATTTTTAACTTTACTGAAAGTCTTGATATTCCTATAAAAGATTGCTGAGGGCAGAGTTTCGATAATGCATCAAATATGGCAGGAAAGTATTCTGGTGTTCAGGCAAGAATAAAAGAAAAATGTGAATTTGCCATTTTTGTTCCATGTGCGGCACATTCATTAAATTTGGTAGGTGTTAAAGCTGTTCAATGTGTTTTAGATGCAGTATCCTACTTCCAATTTGTCCAAAAATTATTTAATTTTTTCTCGGCTTCGACCAAACGATGGAAAATTATGACAGCGAATTTGGGAACAAATAAAGTTTTGAAGTCTCTCCCGGATACTAGATGGTTTGCACGTGCTAATGCTATTAATGCTTTGAAAAATGGTTATTTTCATATATCGGAAGCATTAACATCAATTGCAAATGACATCAATTTGGCCTAGCCAAAAAAAATGGAAAAATTTGAGACTATGATTCTTACGGAGATTTGGGATGATCTTTTAGGAGTAATAAACAAAACAAGCATAAGTTTACAAAAAAACACTTTAACACTGGACGTTGCAACAAAACTTTGCGCATCTTTAATCGGTTATGTCAGTAACACACGCGATAATTTCGATCAGTACGAATCGGCCGCTAAAGTAAAAAAGCCCAATGGTGACTTTAAAGATATGTTTGAAAGAATAAAAATTCGCAGCACACGTCTTACTTTTTTTGACGGATCAGCGGAGACTGTACAGTTAATTGGCAAACAAAAGTTCCGCGTAGAAACGTTTATTCCCATAATTGACACATTACATGTTCATTTAAAAAAGCGTTCTGCAGCCTACCAAGAAATTGATGAAATTTTTAGTTTTCTTTCTCAATTAATAACAATTGATTCTGACTAGTTGTCAAAAAAATGCAAAGAATTTGCCGAATTCTACCACAAAGACATTAATGCTAAGGAGTTCATATCAGAATGTTTTCATTTAAGGCAGTACCTCAAGAACATAGCAGCTTTACATAACCTAATAAAGTCCGATAAGTTAGAAGAAACTTTTCCAAATGTTTAATGATCACTAATTGTAGTGGAGAGCGGTAATTTTCTCGCCTAAAGAGAATAAAAAATGAATTACGAACATCTATGTTGCAAGAACGCCTAACTAACTTGTCAATTATGTGCATTGAAAGTGATATCATTCAAAAAATTGATTTTGAGAATATAATAGAAGATTTCGCAGCACAGAAATCCCGAAAAAACATTTAGCGTAGCCAATTTATATCAGAACATAAATACCTAGGTTATATTTCTTATAGCATTAAATAACATGTATTACATTTGTATTAAACATAATAAATTTAAAATCATAACAAAAAATTCTTGTCATGAGGTTTTTTTATTTTCTAGTGGGGCCTCAAATTATTTTGTGCCCAGGGGCCCCGACATGCCTTAAGACGGCCCTGGGTAGATGTGACGATTTTTCGTCATTTTAATGATTTTTTTGAGAAAATAGTGCCGGTTCACACACGTCAAGTTTGTTTCGTCAAGTCTTGAGTTTTTAGGAGAGAGGGGAAAAGAAATGGCCTTCTCTTTTCCCTTCTCTCCAAAATGCTCAAGACTTGACGAGTCAAACTTGACGTGTGTGAACCAGCACATACAATAATATGACGATCGACGATTTTTTGACTAAAAGTAATAGTGTTATGACGATTTTCTGGCATCGATAAAACACACAATAAATATTTACAATTATATTGAAAACAGTCCAAAACTTAAATTTTTCGAAATACAAAAATTTTTGGAAATTAAACAAAAAAATTCCTCCCCCATCACAAACCAGGTGGATTTCATTAGAAGCATTAGTAATTCAAATTCTACAATTATAGAAATGCCATCGGTACTGCAAAAAATATACACAAGAGCCCCGATTTGCGACAGTCCTATCTGGTCCGCTTTTAAAAAATTGGTTAAATCCTCTTTGCGTTTTTATGATTTCGATTTGCGTCGCCACATACGAATGCATTTTTCGATGAAGTCATAATCACATGTGAAGAATTTTTCTATTTGTGTGTAAAAAGGCAAATCCCATTTAATTCTGTTGTGTAAGTTATTCTTAGTAAAATTGCGTGTTAGGAAGTAAGAAGTGAAGTTACTTTTTAATAAGAAGTTGTGTAGAAAAATGAGTGCAATGAGAAAAAAATGTACTATTTTATATTTAATATTGGACGTAATAAAATGTTTCAAGTCGGTTGATATAGACAGAATCCTTGGTTTTTAGCACCTTTAACAATAAAAACAATTTGCAATAGAGATATCGCTAAAAGTTAATCATTTAAAAATAGCTCGAGTTAAAAGCAAATGAGATTTTATTTATTGTTTAATATTTTTCTGAATATGGATAAATCAAATAAAAAATATTTTTGTTATGCATTTATGCAAATATATTTTTTCTTGTGTTTTCTTTTTAAATGATAAATATATTCAGCTCACTTGCTGAAATAAATAGAATAAAACTTAACCATATCACTTTCTTCATCATAAATAGAATTTCTTGCTAAAAATTTATATTTTCGAACCAATCCATGCAATAAATTGTCTTTAATTTGTAAAATTTATATATTTGACGTTTTGTTGACGATTTTGTTTAATTTTCGTGACGAAAAAAGTCTACCAACCCTGCATACAGTGTACTTTCTGGGAGCTTAAAATGAGAAAAAGCTGATACTCTTGGTACTCTCTTACTTTCGGTACTTTTTCTCTTATAGATAATTTTTGGTATACAGATTGCTTATGGTTCAGTTGACAAAATAAACAAATTTAGACATTCTTTGCTTTTATACGGATTCTTAAATGTCGGTTGCTCAAAAATATCGAGGGTTCAAAACTTATATGTAATTCGTTCGATCAAATTATTGGCGGTATTCAGTGTTTAGTGCATATGAACTTGTGAAAGAGCAAATGTAAAACATCGTAGCTTTTTTATGAAATCGAGCGGCAACTGTGTGAGTTTTATTGTTGGCGTTTCTAAAAGTGCTTTAATATTTTGTATTTGCAATACCGCCATTATTATCTCTTCAGGATCATGCGTAACTCGAATTAGCTTTTTTATTGTGTATGTTATTAATGAAAACTGTCCTGTTACTTAATTATCAAAACTATAAAAGTAAGTTATTTCAAACAAAGTCTTTGATATTAGATCTTCTACCCAAACAGTTATTAGGAAAAATTCAAAGACCTTGTTCATTTTCAATAAAAAAAATCGCTTTATTTACTTTCGTTCTGCAAGAAACTCAACTTTATGTGAGGTTTCCACAAAACAAGTGATTGAGTGTGTATTAAAGTAAAAAATTTTTATTACACATTCAAGCACTGGTATTGTGGAAAACGCACATAAAAAATTAACAATTGACAGCACTTGCCAACACTGAGAGTGTGTTTACCAGGAAGATTTATTTACTCATTGAACCTTTTTGCCACGACAACATTGAATTTTTTTTAAATATTGTCAAGTAGTAGAAGAAGACACATCTGCATCCACCAGAGAGTATTGTACAAGTATTATTTCTCATTGTTGCCTGTATGCTTACGAATGCTCTGAATACTGTCAAGTGGCCTTAAGTCGAACACTAGTCAAGATGTCTGTATAATCATGTCACTTCTTGACTACATCTTCAGTTTCACGTTTCAGGTATTTTTTACACGTTTTTGTCTCCATAAACAATTTTTTTTGTTCTTTAGGCACACAAGTGTGCGATGTGTGTATTTATTTGGAATCTTAAACGTGTCATTACTTTTATATACACCACAAGAAACATGGTCAAGATGCCGAAGAGACGAAAAAAGTATCTATTTATTTATTTTCAATAGTTAAAAAATACCTCAACCTTTAAAAAATAAAGAAATTTGTCACATCATGTTTGTTATTTTAAGTTTTTTGATTGTCTCTAGTCCAACGACGACCACTTGTAATGGTCACCAAGTGTTTGTTTTGTAGACACAATCAAATACTTTTGTGGCTCCAATTTACTAGCTGTGAGGTCTCTGAAATGAGTTCTGTTATACTGGCTGATTTGTTGTGGAAAAACACTTGTGTTGACAAACATTTTGTTCTCTCAACAGCACCACTGGCCATCGTCACATATACCGAAGACAATGACGCACAAAAATGTAAATCCTTTTCCAATAAGTTGGGGTAGTCATTTGTTCATTGGCATTTCATCTTTATTGCATGTGAATTGAAATATGATTTTTTTGTTTTTGTTTTTTTGTGAATCTTTTAATAGCCATATTTAGATATGGGAAAAGATGTATAGCGTTTTGCCCGTTATGATATTTAAGGATAATTTCATTTTAGTGGTTACATAAAAATAATGCTTTTTGACTTTAATTTTTTTTTTTCATTGACTAAATTTTAATATCGCAAACGTTATAAATAGTAGTGTTGCAAATTTAAACGCTATAATTTGAAATGCTAAAATTAATCCCAAAAACTTACAACTTTTACTAACTGTTTCAAAAGAAGTTATGTGATATTTTTCACCAAGAAAGAATACATAGTTAGCGATCATCCTCATTTTTGACAGTTAGGTCGAAATACCAATAGTAACAATAATTAAGAAGAGTTCTGTAGACTTTGTGGATTATATGTTCGTTCTCTTTACTTTCCCTAATATTTTCTTGCACGTATTAATCTTATATAAGAAAGTTTTTTAAATAACTTTTTTCAACTAGAATTAAAGTATCATTCAATTTTAAGAGCTGGAAACTGGTTTAGTCTTTACAACGCTGGCAAATTTAAACAAAAATGGTTACAAATTTTTGTTCCCTTTGCGAATATACAATTTTATGAACTAGGAATGGGCAAAAAATATCGATATATCAAAATATCGATATTTAAAAAAAATACAATCGATATATATCGCCAATATTTTAAATACCGATATATCGATGTATCGATATTGAAATACGACTATCGAATTCGATATTTTTTAAAGTCAGTCTTCATTAAGAACTCAAAATTTTAGCCGTTTTTCAAACAATATGTTTTTTAAGAATTGGAATCTTTGCATGCATCATATGTTTTTTTAAACTTATATGAAGATCTAAAATAATTGGCATTTATAAGAAGCAGTGCCGGATACAACAAGCAGATTGTCTGGAGTGCACATAAAACAGAGAGTGCTCCTGATGTCCATATCTGATGATTACTGGTTTGACTAAAACCAATTGGTACTTTTGGGGTGCAATTTAAATTTTAAGGAAAGTTGGTACTTCCATGACTTATTTACTTCCATTTAAATTTTTCGTAATTTTTTTTATTTTTCTTATGGGTATTTTGTATTCAAAAGGGAATTGTTATAAATGAATTTTTTGTTTTGATTAAATTTTTTTGTTTTTATTAATTTTTTTAAATAAAATGAAACAATAAAAAGTAACAATGTAATTACATATAATTAATTTGTTCATACATACATATGTTTGTACAAAGGTATACTGAATTTTTTAATTTGGTAATAGTTTCAGCAAAATACGTTCGATATATCGATATTTTTGAAATAATTAATATCGATACTCTAAAAAAATATCGATTCGATATATATCGATATATTTTTTCAACTTGCCCATTCCTATTATGAACTACTCTACGACGCAGACATAAAATGCCTTATTTACAACAATTACACAGTACAACATTTTTCAGTTAATTGATTGCCAACTCAATTCTGTGAACTGTATGTGAAATTAGACCCAAAAAGAAGAATTTCTGCATCATTCGTTTTGTGTTCTTACCTGCGATTTGAAGTTAGTATCGATTTGAAGTTAGTACTATCGTATAGGGGAATTTATCACGTTTTAGGCCCTGTTGTTTGACATAGCTCGACAACCACTAGCCCAATTTAGTTGAAATAAATTTAAAAAAATTAAGAATTACAATTCCCTTAATCTATTCATATATTGTTTTCCTATACAAGTAACACTTTCGAAGTTAAAAATGAATGTACATATGAAGGGAAAAAATTATTTTTTGCCTAAAAATTTAAATTTTTTTTTTTTAAAATACATAAAAAATCCAAAATGGAAAAAAGTTTCAAGTCTAGTTATTTTTTCGCAAAGTCACATAACCTATGAGCAAAATGAGACAAAGATCATAAAAATCGATGCACGCGTTTCGCTTTTATTCGCAATTGAGTAAAGGTATGAATTTCAAAAATCAGTTATAGCCACCACCCTTAAAATAAAAATAAAAATATAAATTAAAAAATTATCATGCAAAAAAAAACTTTACTTGTATACTTGTACAATATATGAACAGATTAAGGGAATTGTAATTCTTAATTTTTTAAAATTTATTTCAACTAAATTGGGCTAGTGGTTGTCGAGCTATGTCAAGCAACAGGGCCTAAAACGTGATAAATTCCCCTATACGATAGTACTAACTTCAAATCGATACTAACTTCAAATCGCAGGTAAGAAGACAAAACGAATGATGCAGAAATTCTTCTTTTTGGGTCTAATTTCACATACAGTTACAGAATTGAGTTGGCAAATCATGTGTTGTACTGTGTTATTTTAGGTTCATAAAACAATTTATGCATGAAAACTAGACTTTTATAAAACTGAAATAGTCAGTAGCTTGTTGTAAGCTTTCAATTAGGATGGATTGCATCGCATATTTTATTTTAACTTAAGTAAAAGAGTATTATTTGTGTTCGGGTCATTTAAATTGATTATTATTTACATATGTTAAAAATTATTTAAAAAGCAAAACAAATCAATTCAATAAAAAATTCATATGGCTACAACGTTTAAAAAACTGCAGTTAAAATAAAATAAACTGCCATTTATTCCACTTCTTAATTTGTCATTGGCCAAAAAAATTCGTTAATTTTATTTCCGATTCACTAAATGTAAACAGTCGCTGTCAAACCAACTCAAAAAGCGAAAAGTTGTACATAAACTTCGTGTTTGTATAAACAAAAACAGTTTTTGGTTTCGGCTGTAGTTTCTTCAGCCCTGTATGGCTACCTATTTATACCCACACCACAATAGTGGAGAGGGTATTTTGTATTTGTGTAACACATAAAAATATTTGTTCTAGAGCCACCTCTTAGCATACAGATCGACTTGTAATCACATTTTGAGTCAATCTAGCGATGTTCGTGCGTCCGTCCGGCTCGCTGACTGATTGGTTGTAATGCCTTTCAATTGCCAAGGCAAAATCTCCCATAAAAACACCCTCTGCAAAATCACTTTAACACGAAAATATCTCATATATTAATTGATATCTAAATAACATTCAGCACAAAGAACTCTCGTTGATTATAAGCCAAATAACATTATTTTCTTTGGACTGGTCCATGTTTGCCCATGCGTCGCCAAAAGGATCCACTCTCGAAAATTTGGATCTACATACGGTTTCATATGGAGGGCACAGAGTTGAAGCAAACCAAGTAAAAAAATACAATTCGAAACTATTTTAAGTTAGTGAACTGCCATTAATTTCTGGAGCCATTTACTTGGGTTTATTACCGTTTTTGATTTAGTCCGTTTCAGATCTGAATAGAGTTTAACTTCGCGGAGAATTTCGCATCTGGTTTGAAATACATAGATGTATTTTATTTTATGATTTGGCTGCTGAGATTTTTGTACCGTAGTCGGAGTAGAGTCGAAGTACTCACAAAAACTCGCGTCTCCGACTCCACAATTTTCCGGCATAAACAATTTAAAAAATTTTTCTAATATTTTCGAAAATAAAAACTCTTCGAAATTCGCGATGCAATATTTCAAATATCGATTTAAAATTGTTACACATTAATTTTCTTGCTATATTTAACCATTTAAAAGGTACTGTATTAAAAAAAGAGTTTAAGCCAAATAAGACTGGTCTTATATACATTTAGCATTAATGTAAGAGTAGGAGTCAAAGTCGGAGTTGGAGTCTGAATCTGAGTCGGACTTAAACAATTTCAGCGTTGGATTCGGAGTTAGAAAAACTTTTTGACCACTCCACCGCCCTGGAGGGCTACCGCGTATTTCGTAACTCGTTCGAAACGATGATAGAGACAAATGGAAATTTGATTTACAGTTGGTAGCACAACTTACTTTCATTCGAAACAAATAGTATTACACAGTTCAAATTGTACGAACTCTTAAATTATTTCTTTCGAGTCGAAATACGCGCTAATCCCCAATCTTGACCAACTCTACTTTCTTACTTGTTTTTGTCTAATAGTTCATGCTTTAAATTTTATTAGATCAATTTAAGCCTCGTTACTCATACTTAAATGTTGCCGAAACGTAAAGTTTGTGGTCGATTTTAATAGTTGGTAGTTACTTAAAATACGTCAACGTGTTGAAATGTGTTTAAAAAACAGAATATTTGTCAAAAATTATGTGTTCGTTTCTATAAAAATATAAGACAGCTGATATGTAAAACTGCAACTTCTTAATTACGCAAGAGTACCCTGTTTATACATAAGCTTGGTAAGACAACGTAACAGCTGATACGCAACGTATACGTTTACGTTAAATTAACGAGGCTTTTGATCTGGCCTTCCGCTTAATTTTATTTTCCTTATTTTTACTTTGTATATGCAAATTATTCTTTTATATATTTTATGGCTTATAAAAATCATCGATTTGTTCAATCGCATAAATATAAAATTTATTTGTAATTTTCTCCCTCTACAAATGTCTTTATGGTTTTAAATGATAAATTTATGTGGCTACCGAAAAATGAGTTTAATCTTTTTAATCTCAACAAATTAAAAGACCCAAAAATAATCTCAATCAAACAAACTCACACCAGTAACCCAAGTAACTGTCAGACCGACGGCGTTGACCCACTATAACTTGATCATAACTTTTAAGCTATACAAAGTTTCAACTAGTTAATTAATTTGGTTATAATGCTTAAGCTTTAAAACTTTTTAGGCCTTAATTTCCCAGCCATCTCTCCACTTTCAGGAGATTGTGATGGTACCCAAAGAAGCCATCTAAAAAGTGGATTTTGATAGTAATTTTATTTTTAATTCGAATTCAGTGGAACTAATGAAAGTGCACATCTAACATGTTTTCGTGTTGTACCTTTTGTATTTTGTGATGTGTCAGTGTGTGTGTTTTAGGTGGTTAAATAACAAATAAAATTGAACATAAACTTGGCTTTAATGGGCTGCTTTTATCTTAACTTTTTTTGTGAAGATTTAAAAGACAAAATTGCCGACCTCTTTCGAACAATATTTTTTTCTTTATTCGTTATTAGCATAACAAAAGCTGTAGAAGAAGACACTCTTTTTTATTAGTCTTTAAAAACTGTGTGATCCCATAGATTTTAATTTAATTTAAATTTTAATCTTTTACTTTGTAACATTTTTAAATATTAAAACTACGATGTGTAAGTGTGTTAAATCTCTCCATTAGAGTTGACACTTTTTATGGGTTGTTTTTGCTTTTAATGTCGTTCATGTTTGACCTTTTTTTCGAATTAAAATTTGAATTAATTTGAATTTTGTTTGTTTGTCAGACCAGCCTGATCTGACCACCATCAAAGTGTTTAAATTTATTTCATTTAAACCTTTTCACTATGATCGTAACAAATTGGTCGTTTTTAATCATTTTTTGTTTTCTTATTCTTTCAGACATTGTATTTTTTTTAATGTGAGAAATTATTAATAATAATTTTTAATCGGGGTCTTTTTTGCTAAATAAATTTGTTGTTGCTTTCTTTATTAGACCTAACATTTTATGCGATTATTGGCTGCCTAATTTTTATGTGTAAATATACTTTGAACAAAAAACAGTTTATTCGTGGAAATATGTTTTATTGTTATTTTTTTGAACTCGTCTTTGGTTATGAATTGCTATAAAAACGTTTGATCTTTAAGCGATTCTTTTTTGGTTAACAAAAAAATAGCTGTATATATTTATTTAATTATATCATCAATTAAATTACTTTAAGAAGAATAATATTTATTAGATATTTATTACTATTTAAAGATTTTACAAAAATCCAATATAATCATGGTAAAAGGGCCTAGTAATTTTTGACAGAA
The DNA here is from genome assembly GCA_949318255.1 of Pollenia labialis. Taxonomy (NCBI): domain Eukaryota; kingdom Metazoa; phylum Arthropoda; class Insecta; order Diptera; family Polleniidae; genus Pollenia; species Pollenia labialis. The sequence continues at coordinate 94,764,489 of OX439142.1, read as the reverse complement.
GTCGTTTAGACAAACATTTTTTTCACCCGGACCCGGACTGTTTTTAATTTTCACCTTCCTGGAAATTTATTGTGGAATTTTCGGTTAATTATTTAAAGTAAAAATTAAGAAAATTTAATTTTGTTTCCACTTATGAAGGGCCTTCCAATAGAGACTCTCTATCTTTGACAGCTATTTGCGGCCATCTGTCGAATTGGCAGTCATTTAAAAGTCTGTTTTGCCAATTCACTATGGACAGATATAACGTGGAATTTATATCATTGTTTTATCAATATGGGTGTTCTATTCATTTAACGGACGCCTTAATCATCCTATCGAGAGGCATATTTGCAGTATAGAGGATGAATTTGGGTCCACTGATTCAGTAAACAATCAACTAATACTCGAACGTCGTACAATCTCAGGATCCACCAAAAACATCGTCGTATTCCGGAAAGTGCGCAGGAGAATCCGAGGCATTGGATTTCGCCGAGCTTATAAGAAGTCGGTCTTCCGCAGACACCTACAAGATAATATTGGCACCAGCAACAAGTGGTATCAACAGGACGGTGTAAAGTTCCTTACATCTCATGCTACATTGGGCGCTCTAAACGAGCGATTTGAGGGCATGGTCATCTCTCGTAAAGATGATATGAACTGACCACCGAAATATTTCGATTCTATCCTTTAAGACTTTTTCTTCTGCGGTTAATGCGAATAAGCCAAACTCAGCCTGATTTATGGAAAATGGGATATTTTGGATGTGCGCCAAGCAGCAAAGACGCAGCACGTCATTTTGTTCCGTTCGTTATGGCATCGATAAACGCATAAAAAATTTCGCTGATATTTCTCACATGCTTTCTTCTATTTAACTTTAAAGATATGAAGCGCGTAAAGATAGACCAAAATACTTAGACAATATTTTACTTATATTTATTACGTAAATCCTTACTAAAAAATATCAAGTAAAGAAAATAGAAATGCCCGACTGAAGTCACTTTTTTAGGCCGACGCCGAAGCCGATGACGAAGTTCGGCAAAATTGTCTAAAGCAGGAACTCCGCGGAAAGCAAAAAAAAATTTTGCATTCCTTGAGAATGAGAAAAATTAGGAAAACCGCTCAGACAATAAAGCGTCCTCTAGCTTAAAAAAAGTATTATATAAGGATATAGATTTTAAACATTTAGCCATATGATTTCTCTTTAAAGCGTTACAACAGCATTTTGGATATGCAAAATCTTCTTTTACAGTCTTGCCTTCTTCTGCAAAAAAAAGTTATAGTTTACATTAGTTAACCAACACATTAAGCCAATACACTTTTGCTGGGCTTTCTATGTTGGTTTACTAATGTGCACTATAAGTTTTTTTTGCATAAGGGGGTTGTTTTTGCCATCCGTGTCAAAATCACCATTTTTAACTGAAGTCAATAAAACATATTTAGGATCGGTGGACATTGTTGTCGACACTATTTGGCTTTATTACATACATATGTTTACCCTCTAATATGTTATCTGTTAAAGATACATCATCGTTATAACCCGCAACGCTACCGCAAATAGTCAAAGTTCCCAAAGTTCGAAAACTTTTCGCTAGTTATATTTTTGTTTTGTGCTTTTTAAATTTAATATATTTGCAATCTTGCTGTCATGTCATGGCATGTCCTTAAAATCAGTTTCCCTCTGTTCTAATTAGTTGAAGGTTATAAAAAAATATTAATTTTATTTTTTTTTTAGTTTTTATACTTAACAATCGTAAAAATTATTAATGTTGTGTAAAACTGACACTTGTCATACGTTTATTTGTAATTTGTTGACTTTTTATCGTTGAAGTATTCTCGACAATTATTTAAACTAACAATTGCCTAACAAATTACACGAAAGCACAAACAAACGTACACTCATACAATGGACTGATAGGCAACAAAATTAACAAACACAATAACAATAAAATAAAAACTTTAACCCAGCAAGCAAAAAATGGAAAATATACGTATTTTTCCTTTAACTTACCGCTCAATAGTTACTTAGCCCGCTGTGGTTGAATAGACAGAAGTTTCTGGAAGAAATCGAAAATACACTAGCTCACTTCTAACTATCCAACGGGTTACCAGAAAGCTGATTCATTTCAGCGGTACAAATAATATTAAACATCGATTTTTCTTCTAAAACTGTTCCCTGCAAATTCGCGTAAGCCGAAATTCCTCAATTAAACCTTTCAGTTATGTTAAACTTTTCATATCAAAGCAATTTTTGGGAATTCAAAATTTTTAATTAATAAGATTTTCATTCTTTATAAAAACACTGAAATTTATTGTTGGGGGATAAGCTAGTTGCTATGGGCATTTCTCTAGTTGCTTTTCACCAATATGCGCAGGCGTTTTAGAATCATAACTTTTTTTTGGCCAAACAAAATAATTTTTTAGCAAAATTTCAAAAATTTTCTACACGTATAGAAAACAAAGTTCCAAAAACTAGTCATTAATAAATAAAATCTATTTACAACTTTTGATTTTATTCACAAAAGTTGAAAATTTTTAATTAATAAAATTTTAAATTTCATAAAACGCAATATTTTTATGAGAGCCCCTTTAAAGCTGAAGGTACAGGACATGTTTTTAACATCTAACTTGTCAAATTTTCCACTGCAAAATACGTGCATGGTCGTGTGTTACCTTCATAACATTGCTTCTAGAAAAGTCAGATGCAAAGTCATCTGGCAAAATTTCAATTAGAGCATGCTCTGTTTTCTTCTGAAAAACCATCTGACATCAGCTGTGTCTTTGACGGAATCATTAGCCAGCTGAAGTTAATATTTTACAATACCGATATATGCATGAACATATCACCATTGAATAGAAATTATGTACATATTGTATATACATAAAAAAGGTTTTATTATAATATCCTAAATTGGTATCTTCAAATTAAGGAAAACAGTTTTAAGATTGCTGAACTCTTTAACGTCGCAAATAAATGTGGCGTCAACAAGCTATTTTGAAACCGAGATCTACTTTGGTTTCTGCAATAACTATTCGAAGAAAACCCGAGACAATGTCAGAAACAAATTACATGTACGTTTGAGACCGAATGTTATACAGCTTATTTAAAACGGCAGTTTTGACAGACGTGCACAATCACATGTGACTTAAAAAGATGGCAAGTCAGATGTAAAAAACATGCCATGTACATGCTCTTTAAGGGGAGGCAATAAAGGTCAATTATGTTTTGAGCAAATGTGAGGACGAAAAACTAATGGAGGTCGGTCAGACATTTTGTCAACCTAGGGGCGACTCCTAGGCAGTTATGGGACTTTTTTTTAAAAATGTTGTATGGGAGCCTCCTTCAGAAATTGTGATTGCGGGTAGGTACATTAAAAACAAATGATGAGGATGAAAAATAAAGTTAGGTTAGCCATGCATTTGCCCCGCCTAAGAACATTGTAGGGGCTTCAGGGGCTAAATTATAGACTTCATTATTCAATTCAGTTCAATTCTTTATTAAATATTTAATAAAACTTACAGCTATCATCTTTAACAAAATTTATCCTAAGAGTTTAGGAATTTTAATACCTTCTCTACTTTGTTCTAACTATACAAAAGCTATTTTTAATATGGATACAAACTTTTAATAATATCACTTGATATGAAGGAAAAGTCAGCGAAGAAAAAAACCTTTCTGTTTTTTATTAATAAGATTTCTGTATGAAGTGCTTAATTTCCAATTTTTCATATTTGATAAAAACATGGAAATTAATTGGCGAGGAAAAGCCAGCTTCTTTCCGCATTTCACTGGTTGCTTAGGCCAGATCATCAGGAAATCTTTTCCAAAGATTTTAGGAAAGCTGAAAATATTATACAAAAAAAAACCTTAAAGCGAATAAGAATTATAAAAACCATAGTTTTGCTTATAACAATATCAAAGCTAAAACAAAACACCAACAGTAAACAGTGAATTTATCATTCCTTACATTCCCCTTTTTTGTTAGATTTGATAAAAAGCTTTAAAATTACGCTGAGATTTTGCGGGTGAAACTCGGGAACTTGCTCAAATATCTCTCTTGCCCCTAAGTCAAGTTTGATTGAGAGTTCCAATTCTTGACGAGTTGTGTGATATCAAAACGGAGTCACTGTCGACTCTACTTGCAGCACGCCTAGTTCAGTGCGTGCTACCACGTTATGTGCATATTCTGAAGTGAGACATCGGGTGTTGAATCTTGAGGTCAATCTTTCAATTTAATCTCTAACGAGATCAATATTTGCGAGCGCATGGAAACAATTTGTTGGGTAGTACCATGGAAAATTGTAAATCATTTTCAATAACTTGTTTTGAGCTATTTACAATTTTTTTGTTGTGACGCCGAGCAGATCACGACGATACTTGAGCAGCGTAGAACATTAATGCATGGAAAATAGATTTAAATATAAATCTTTTATACTCAAAGGTCAGTTATGAATTTCATTAAATTTTGGTTTTATTAGTTTATTTGATAATAATCTAAGCCGTTTTTGAGTTTCGCGAATATGTATATCGAACATATTTTAAAAAAAAAACTTTCTCAAAAAAGGAAATTTTCGTAAATGATTTGAAATCAAACATATTTACAAAAATTAATTGTCTTAAATTGATTAAAAAATAATAAAAAAAGAAACAGTTTCCCAAACAATGATAGAAAACGTTCATGGAATTGAGTTTTATATGTATATTTTAATTTCCAACTTGTTCTTAAATGTATTTTAAATACGGCCTACATATGGGTAAAAAGAAATACTTGAGAACTACGTTTCTGTGCAATTCAATATTACAATAAATTTATTTTCAATTTAGCCGGGAATCAATATAAAAAAATTTATAATATCAGAGAAGAAAGCCATCATATTCTAATCATTTTGCTTTATGTTTGTTGGGTGGCAGCTGTGTATGCGAATACAAACCAATTAGTTTGTTGTTTGCTCGTTAGTTACTGCCATTGTTAATAGAGTTTTGTGAAAATACATACAACTAAATATAATTACAAGTTTTCTGTGAGTCATATTTAAACAATTATTTTACCAATTAGCTAAAAAATATATTTACAAAAAATTACAATGAAAATAAAAGAGATAAAAAAAAGAAAACTTATGGATTTACTAAAATTGTAAATGTAACAAAAATATGTTTATTTAAAGGTTTACTATAATTTTGGACCTTTTTATTTTGAACATAAATTAAAAAAACTTCAATAAGTTCTAAAGACTTGCTATACATTTGCTAATGCCATCATAATAAATTAATAATAAAATTTTAAAAAAAGCGTTATATGTATAATTAAATGACTAATGAATTTATAAGACAAAAAACCACAAAATATGTTGTTTAACACATTTACTTAAATCACTCACTCGCAAAAATATTTAAAATTTATACTTTTTTAGCTCTAAAAGAAACAACAACAATTTAAATCATAGTAAAAATTTCCTGTCGTTGATTATTAATATTTCAAACTAAATTGAAAAAGCAACAGAAATTTTAAACCCTGTGGTATTTGCAACACAAAGGAAAATACTCCAAAATATAAAACGGAAACAACAGATTAAAAGTCGCACAAAACGCACTCAAAAACGTTTTTTTTTCACTTTAAAACTGATTTATTAAATGACAGCTCGAGGCCAAAAGAAAAAGACATAACAAAAATATTGTGACTAATTATGACGTTTTTCGAATGTTTGCTAAATAATTTACACAGAAAAGCCTTAATTAAAATGCTTAAAACTTTGAAAGACGTTAACTCAGTTTACTATTTAAGACAACTGAAACAGTTTCAAAATGATTAAGAATTATTGCATAGAAAGATAATTTCTATTTATCTTTACTTTTATTAGTCATTATACTGTTAATAAAGCAACTAGTTTTAAGCTATTATAAAAACTGACTAGTTGGGCTCCTATGTAGGGATGCCAATCCCGAAATACCGAAATCCCGGGATTATTCTAAATATGTAAGTCTTGAATCCCGCGATTTTTTGTGTAAAAATTTTGGTTTTAGTAAATATGTGGTATTTTTTTATTAAACAAAACTATATTTAAATAAACGTGAGTCACACTGTTAAAAATACCTTAAAAAATTTAAGATTAAATCAAAATGGCAATGAATCTAATTTTTAACTGTTTACAAAAAGAAGTCGCAAGTAAATAAATGTTACATGCAATGCATTTTGTACCACATAAAACAAAATCAGAAGATAAAGTTCGGTGTGGTCTTTTTTCTAAGTAAATGATAATAGAACTACGCACGCAAAAAGCAAGTTGTGGAAAAAGGTGTTAAAAACTTTAGCGGGTTCTACCAAAGGTCTTTCGTCACATATTTGCTTAAGTTTATTTTATTAAATTTATACTTGCATACATATATATTTGATATTTGACATACATATGTAGCTATTTATTTACGATACCACCCAGAAGTGTTTGATGCGAGCATTGTTTTCGTCGGCTTTTTAAAATATAAGTTTTAATACATAATTTTTCCATATTACTTCAAAAGAATATATTTAACTGTTTTATTTTGTAATGAGTTTAATATTCTTCATGAATTTATTTGTTTTAATACTAATACATAAACATTTTATTATAAATATGTATATGAATTTAAAAAATTGGCCTTTATATATGAAATCCCGAAAAATCCCGATCCGTCCCGGGATCCCGTGTTTTTGAATAAAAAATCCCGAATCCCGGGTTTCAAAAAACCTGGTCCCATTTGGCATCCCTACTCCTATGACAACCCAATAGCAAATACGATAGTTTGATTTATAAAATAAATCAAAAGTGCAGCTAGTTTTAAGTAAATACCAACCAGTATATTTCTAGCTTAATACTAGTCACTTTGTCTACAGGGTTATTAGTCTCATCACACAGCAGTGCATTCTTTACTGCCCTGTCCGTCTATACCAGAGATAAATATTGCAGCATATATTGCTGTAAATGTTAAAGATATGTTATCTTTAATGTAGACAGCACTTAATTGGACATATTTATTACCGGAAATATATGTTGCAATAATTGTTAATCAATTTTCGCTGACAATTATGTTAACAGAAAACGTCAAATTTTGGTGTCTATTGAAAAAAAGGAGCAAAAAGAAAAAAATAGAAGCAAATTCTGTGGAAATGAGATTAAGTCTGTGAAATTGTAGCAAATTAATATATAAGTAAATTAATTTAATTAAAGAATTAAATAAACACTTAAATAAAATTAGAAAAGTTATTGTTGTTAATATAATTTTTTTTTATTCGATCGTTATTATTTAAATTTAAATTAATTTGTTTAAACTTGAGTTCTTTTTTATATTAAAAATTAATATTAAATTTTCAAAAGATTTTGTTATTCGTGCTTAATTCCCAGTTTTTTTTATTGATAAAAACACTTGAAATTTATTGTTGATGGGATAAGCTATTCCTATGTGCATTTCACTGGTTGCTTAGGCCAGATTCCCAAAAATTCAAATTACTTTTTGATAAAAATTGATATTTTTATAGTTATAATAAAGACCTCAATCTCAACAAATTAATATAAATTTATATAATAATAAACTCGACTAAAAATGAATTGATATTAATAAAAATAATTTTTGCAAAATGGCGTCAGTTTTGACACTCCACCTGCTTCTTTGATGTTTTCAAATTATGCGTTAACATAAATACGTGTTCCCATGTCTTTAACATAAGCTGAACAATTAGAAATATTGCTCAGTTATTCTGCCGACTTTATTGCAAACTAGTTCAGATATTTATCTTTAGTGTAGACCTGGGGTTATGACTGCATACTCGTGTGTTTGTTAAAGTTTTTTGTTGACACTACATCAACACCACACAAGTAGGTAAAAACCGAATTGTTTGTTTTATGTAAAAACAAGAGAACAAGAAGGAAAACATTCGTTATTTAAATGCTTAAAAAGTAAAATCAACACCAAAAGTTCCTATCTAGCTTATATTTTAATTAACAAGATTTTGTTTGTCGTGCTTAATTCCCAATTTTTATTCTTGATAAAAAAAAAACTGAAATTTATTGTTGGAGGATGAGCTAAGTGCACAGCATAAAAACTGAACTGGCAAGTTACTTTATTTTGCTTTTCTTGCGAAAACAATAAAGCAATTTGTTTTTGTTTTTATTTAGATTTTTCTTAACCCACTTACAACAACAATTAATGTGGGGAGAGTTCCAACTAATTGTTGTGGAGAATGTAAAAAAAGACAAAATCACTGTTTATTGTTGGTGTTTTGTTCAAGCTCTGATATCGTTTCAAATTAGACTCTTTTAGCGTTTGCAATTCTCATTCACTCTGCAGTGTTATTTGCTAATGCAATTGGCTTTTCTAAATTTTTTTGGGAGAACGTTTCCTGATGATCTGGCCTAAGCAACCAGTGAAATGCGCATAAAAACTGGCTAATCCTCCAAAAATTAATTTCAGTGTTTTTATCAAGAATAAAAATTGGGAAATAAGCACGACAAACAAAATCTTATTAATTGAAAATCTTGTATTCCCAAAAATTACTTTTATTGTTTATATAAAGGGCATACTTTTGCAGATATTTATTATGATTCTCAATCAACATTTTGCCATGTTAATTTAACATTGGTATTTTTTTCTGTGTGTACTCTCAGACAAGTTTAATCTTTTTTTTACTTGGCTTAAGAATTTTGTACTTATTTTAAGAAATTTCGGGATTGATTTTCGAAAGTAATAATTTGAAATTGTTTTTCTTTCTGTGTACGGAACAGAGTCCTTGTGCACATCAACCATATTTTTTTGTGTTGGTATTAAGATAAACTTTTGTCCAAACTTATTTTATTTCAATCTAAATCATCTTACCAAATTTTATGTTAATCGGTCCATATTTCCATATCAACCATAAAAATACTACTCTCGAAATTAGCTATTAATGCCATAACTCTCTTATAAATATTTAAATACAAAATCTTTTGCGGAAGCTTTTATGTCATGACAATATATTGTGTTGGTAGGTCCAAAATTAAACATATGTACCATATACGCAGTGATGGCAGGAGAAATTTAAAAAAATTTCTTCGTGTCTAGAAAAAGTCCCTTTTCCCCAACCTTTTGGACCTCTACAATTTTAAAATAATACTTCCTTAAGTTCCCCTGAACTAAACTATAAAACAAAATTATTTTTAAAAATATATCCTTCCATATCCTCTCTGAGCGAATAGGGTTGAATTTAATGCAGGCAAGACAAAATGTTGTATGTTAACCCACAGACGGGCCGTGGGACCAACTATGTCATCTGTATTAATGGGTGGCATTGATATTGAGGAATCGGATACTCTTGATGTTCTGGGCATGAGAATACAGTGCGATGTCCGCTGGAATAAACACGTTTTTAAAGTGTCGGAAGAAGCATTCGAGTGTTTAGGTTTTTTAAAACGGTGCACGACTTACTTCACTTCATCCGATCTCCTTACTATATATACCACCTATATCCGACCGAAGATGGAATACAACTCCCATATATGGGCAGGGGCTTCAAAGTCTATTTTGGACCTTCTGGACCGTGTACAAAGGAGGGCGGTGAAGCTCATCAATGACAGTAGGGTATCCAACTCTATTGACTCATTGAAGCATCTTTGGAATGTGGGTTGTCTGACACTTTTCTATCGATATTACCATGGGAGGTGTTCCCCTGAGATAAGTGAACTTATTCCACCCGCCCGAGTATTTCTTCGTAATACTCGCTCATCCAGTGGATCACATCCGTTTGTAGTCGATTCTCCTGTGTTTCGCACAACGCATTATAGAGAAAATTCGTTTTTCAGTCGAACTATCCGTATGTGGAATAAACTTCCCGCAGAGGTCTTCCCCGGTACTTATAATTTATTAAGATTCAAGTCAAATGTCCACAAACACTATTCCCTCTTTCCTCCTTCCCAAACCTTATTTTCCTGATGAACACAATGCACTGCATTTATAGGGGGCATACCCTGAGTGTTGGTTTATCGTTAAAAAAAAAAAAAAAGTTTTCTCTAAACATTTTTTAAAACTTTTGATTTGTATTATTTTATTTCTCTTAGCATAGAAGTTGGGATTGTTTTGTAATTTTTCTAGGTACAAAATTAATTTATTTGTAGGAATTTCATTCATTAGATATTCGATTTTAATATTCGCATGCATGCGAATGCAAATAGCAAACATAAGCGAATAGTTTGCAAATGCGAATCTGAATATTCACCGCCCCCTAAAACATACGTCAATGGTTTTGGCAATTGTTGAAGATTGCCAGGCTGTTACGATTTCTAGTATAGGGTTTCTGGCAAAAAAATACTACATTTGTACTTAAATGCTATTGTATATGAAAAATTTTAATTTTTAAATGAAAATATACAAATTTTTTCGTGGTTTACACAATATATTGAAAATAACACAATATATTGAAAATTTCGTACATTTGCCTTCAAAAAATAAAATATATATATATATATATATTCCTTTTTCCCTACGCTTGAAATATTCCGAAAAAAACCCCTACAAAAAGGGAAAATTCCCTACTATCGGCAACACTGAATATAAGCCTCCTTCCTAAAATCACTTGAAGGCAACAACAAATCTCATATATCTCATTTGTTTGCCTTCAAGTGATTTTAGGAAGGAGGCTTATATTCACTGTTGCCGATAGTAGGGGATGAAGATATTTCAATAGTATTCTGCTCAAAACTTTTACATGCATCTTTACCCATAACATAATTTTCTTCCTGGGATCGATTACCCATGGGTTCCAAATAAGGTACACTCTCGAAAATTAAAAATGGAATAAATTTGTAAATTAAATTTTAGAAAGAGGTTTCAATTTCGATTATTTAGGTAGTCGGCATCTTCCTAGAGATTATTTTCAGATATCTGACTTACTATAAATATATCTGCTCCTGTTTATTACTTTTAAGTTGTAAAATTTTATGTAATTTACGTATTTTTACCTGAAAAAGAAAAAATGAAGGTTTAGTAAAATATTTTCAAATTGAAAAGTAAAAAATAAAATTTTAAAAATTTTTAATGAACTAATAAATACAAAATTTCCAACTATAAACTAAGCACTAATTATAACTTGTATAACTGTCCTAATACTTTAAAACTAATCAGGAAGAGATGTATTTCAAAAAAAATTTTGTTAATTTTTGTTACTATTTATGACATCATTATTTAATTTTATTATTTTTTTGTTTTATTTTAGCTGGTTTATGAAGTCATTAAAGAGAGACTTAGGAGACAATAACAACGGAATGGTAAGTAGTAAAATTTATTTTTTTTTTATTAATTTCTATATTTTTTTTTAATCACAAATAAGTTTAACAAAAATAAGTGTACCTACGAATAGTTGTCAACTGTGTAGAAGAAATTAAAGATATTTTATAACATCCAATAAATTTACTTCTCATACACAGCACAAAACACAGTTAGCAGAGATGGGACTTGTGATTTCAAGATAATATCTACTCTCGTGGTATTTTAACGGTTTTTGATGTATCTTGATTGTATTGTTGGTGCTTTGGACTTAATTGTAAAATAAAAATTAGAAAGAAGCCGCTTTTAGTTTCTTTTTGCAGACTGTTCGTATGTCGCTCTCCGTGTCTGACTTTTTTTTACTTTTTGCCGTAGAGCAACCATTAAAAAGAAACTAAAGCTATTTTAAGCCTTAAATGATTATAAACATAAGTTTATATTTTTTATTTGTCAAAGTAGTTGTTTTTGTTGCTGCTGATTTCTTTGTACCTATAACACTCTTTTTTTTCTTGTGAGACCAAGAAAAAAAGCCTTTAAACGATATTAAAAGACACTAACTCTGATGAAATCGCATGTATGTTGGTTATTACAAGAAATCATAGACAAAAAAAAACTACAATAAACTAAAATGTTATATGCTCCCAGCTAAAAACAAAACAAAAAAAATTCAACAAAAGAAATAAAATACAAACATAACAGACAAAATAGTGGCTATTTGATCTTTCGCCGGCTTAATTGAATGACCTCACAATGTCATAAAAATTGACAAACATATTGAGATTTAAGTTTTTTTGTTTTACTAAAAAACTTTAAATTCCCACCACATCACTTTAATCTACGATCATAAGTGACCAAATTAATAGAGAATTTCAGACAGCTGAAAGCAGAAATAAAGTAGTAAAAGAAGAATAGGGGAAGAAAGAAATCGTCATTTATAAATTTAACTTTTTTTTTAACTCAACTGTAAATTACTCATTTCACAGAAAATTTCAATTCTTAATTAATGTTTTTAATACAATAATTTTAATTAATTTTATTGATTTATTGTTTTAAAGTTTTTTTTAACGCGTCGCAGTTTTTGTATAAAATGTTTTTTTTTTTTTTTAATTTTTCCATTTAAAAAAAATGTTTTTAAATATCATTGACAACCTTCAATTTTGTCTATATATGTATCAAGAATGATTTTTTGCAAAAATAGATTTTTTATATTGAAAATTTCAAGGTCATATAATTGAACAAAAAGAAACGATTACTTGAAATTTATTTATGACAGTAAAGACAAAGACTTTTAGAACATTTTTTTTTCTTTCTAAATACATAGTAAATTTGTATTATTCTTGCCAATTTTTTTTATTTTATTCCAGAGCTGTAAAAAATTGCAATCAATTGGCATCGGAATTTCAACCAACCTGATTTCATTCTATGATTTGGAAATGATAGGAGATTTCAAAATAAAATCTTGTCAAAATTGCAATATTTTGTGTTACAATCATTTTAAACTCTTGATTTTTTAAAAATCATTAAATCGAGCCCGAACCGCGAAAATAACGTTAGCGACATCCTTTTCAATTTTCGATTTTTTTTAATAAATGACTTAATTGGGCACACTTGCATCATCTCCTAAAATGTCATGGTCACATAAGGTACCGTTACGATTTTATAGCAAGAACAATTTTATCGTAAGCGAAAAATTTCATACAAAATCCTTACAAGAAATGAATGAGCAAAACATCATATTTTTTAACGTTAGCGTTAAGAAAAAGAACAGAAAACATGATTTCGGTCATTTCTTTCTTAACGCCGACGTAAAAAATGATAATTCGCTCATTAATTTCTTGTAGTGATGTTTATGAAATTAAATAAAAAAAATCTCCTGTTGATTTTTGGCGCTTACGTTATTTTTTCAAAATAATGAGAGTCAAATTCATTTTAAAAAGAAAGAGTTTTATTTGAAGAAAACTAAGATTTTGTATCTTATTTAATTTTGATTGCAATTACTGTATTAGATTACAATTAAACCATTTAATATATGAATTGATTTCAAAAAATGGATTAAATTTTTTATCATATTGATTTCATGATTTCAAATCGAAATCATACAAACAATTTTCCAATTTGGAATAAAATCAAAAAAGCAATCATGAACCAGAAATCATGTTATTGCAATTAAATTTTGTGCAACCTTTTACAACTCTGTTTTATACTGAGTTGGTTAGCAGTGGTGTTCGCTAGAATTTAATACTAAGGCTACACTTTCAGACCGAATACATACTCTTTGTATTACATTGTGATGCATGGCAAAAGTATCACCTCGTAATATGTTGGATATTATTATTTGCAATCATCTAAACCATCGATTGTTTACGCTCAATTAAGTCGGTATTTATACCCTGTATTTCACTGTATTTAAATTCAGCCTTATTACAGTGCTCGATCTCGAAAGCGACAAAGTCGTTTTTTGTAATAGATTAAAGTAAAACGCAACATGTGTTCTTTTATCTACTACAATCAACAACTTAGTCGCTCACGAGAATTTAGTTAGCGAAGCCGTTCTTTCTTATACCACATAGGAAACATTTATTGTATAACAAACACCGGCTTCGCTAACTAAAGCATCTTAAATCGGTAAAAGTAGAGAGAGGATGTCAAAGAAAGCAATTTTAACTTTAGATAGACTGCAGATGTCCTAAAACCAAGGATTGTATTACTGATATCATGCAAACGTTTCAAAGTTTGCTCCACCTATTTTAAAAAAATTTAATACCAAATCAAAAAAATCAAAGTTATTTTCGGGAATACAAAATTTATTATAAATAAGATTTCTCTGTATGACGTGCTAAATTCCCAATTTTTCATATTTGATAAATACACTGACATTTATTCGTATTTCTTCTATGCGCATTTCACTGGTTGCTTAGGCCAGATAATCAGGGAACCTTTTTCCAAAGATTTTAGAATAGCTAAAAATATTATACAAATAAAAATTGTAAAGCGAATAAGAACTTTAAACACTCAAAATTCTACTTGTAACAATATCAAAGCTTTAACAAAACACCAACAATAAACAATGAGTTTATCTTTTCTTACATTCCCCTACAATTGGTTTTTTTCCGACTCGAATTGTAGTTGTAAGTGGGTAAAAAAAACAAAATTAAAAACAAATTGCTTCATTTTATTTTTTCTGTGCATTTTTACTTCTTAAAATCAATTTATCTGACCAAACTCTCTGTTGAACGTTGATATTGTGACCCTACCAAAAATCACTGTTATTTCCATAATTCTTGTTTTATTGTGATAACAAGATTTGAACAAACCGTTTTATTAGAAGTCAAAATATCATGCCGTAGCTCCCATAAAAGTCTATTTTTCGAAAATCACTTTTTAGCAAAAAAAAAATGTACTAAAAGCATCGCTGCCGACAGAAAATTTCGCGCAAATTATGTTGGCTAAAATGCTATTCATACTTTAATCTGTTTTCTTAGTGGATCCATGTAAAACTTAAGATCTAATATAGTTTACTAGTGGTATAAGATAGCATATGATCGGATCTTTGACTTAATTCTGCTCTTCTAATACAGGGGCAGGCAGGTATTCCAAGTTGGGCAAATTGTTGTTAGTCAGTGCTGCTGAATAGAATAGAAGACAATCTTCATTTAATTTTATTTTTCATTAAATTTGGTTTAAATCCAAATATCTCTGGTGCAATCTGGTTACTCTAAGAAGTTGCACCTAAAGCTGTCCAGATTGTGTTAGAATGTGTGAAATCAGAAATATTTTTTAAAAAACTGTACAAACTTTGTATGCACTGCACTTATTGTTATTGCTTTGATTGTATACACTTGTATAGGTACTTAATGTAAAACGAAAATTTTTTTTACTTAAAATTTTTTTTTTAATGTTGACCAACAAAATCACAAAAAAAAATCAAATAAAATATTAACAACAAATCACTCATCACACAATTTATCATTAAACAAAAAGACCAAAAAATGTTTTAAATTTGAAGCTCTCCTAACAAATAAATAATTTATTGTTATAAATGTTATAAGAATAAAAACTGGAGGCCATCACAGCATCTTTGTATTTAGGAAACAACTGTGACTCGAATCGGCTAATAATAAGGCAAGTTTTTACAAGCATAAAAAACTCTAAAACATGCAAACAAAATGGCTAAAAGGAAATATACATAGTAATGTTCAAAAAAACTTAAGTAAAGACATTATTATTTCGAGCCCTTGTCGCAAAATAGCTTAAGCAACATCATTTAAAATTTTTTTTTTAAATAATTTTATTTGCAACAGTTGCTTCATCTCTTAAAATGTCAAGGTACCTTTACGATTTTATAGCAAAAACATTTTTAGCTAAAGCGCCAACCTTCTTACCAAATTTTAAGTAAATATAATAAAAAACAACCTTCTCCTTTAAAATTGTGTTTTTGTTGCTTAAGTTGTTTTTGCGGTAAGAGCTCGATTTATTTGTTTCAATAAAACTATTTAAATTTACAAAAAAAAATTTTAATTTTACAATTTTGTAATAATTGAAAATATTTGCAAGTGTCAGTACTGTGTACAGTGTCAGCCGCAAAATTTTAAAATCCTACCTTTCCATGCACTTTTCCAAAATTCTTACGAAATATGCAAAAACTCAGTTCTTTAGAAAAAACTATGAAAAACTTGCCCTGTTTATTACAGAGATTCATGTACTTGTTTTAAACAAAATTTAAAATCATAATCAAAATATAAATTTTTCCCAGCTTAAAATAAAATTATTGCGGTTGTTTTAAATAAAAACATAAATATCATTTTTTTAAGTTGTTTTGTACATTTATGATTAGTAAAATAGTTGTTATGTATTTGTGTTTTGCATCATTAGTCTTCTGGTTTCCGTGTTGTCTTATTAACATGTTTTCAATCAAATAAATTGTACATTCAACCGCGAAACCAAAAATATAAAAAAAAACTTAATCACACTTGTATCAAATGAATCGAAACAATTTCTTAATAAAAACTGAAAGTGAAGAGATTCAAGTTCAATGTTAATAATTTGTTTACTTTGATGGAATTGTTTGGACTTTTTATATGGACATCAACAGCCAATCTACACGAAATGGTCTTTTTCTGTATTAGAAAAAAATCAAAACCACTTAATGGAAATTAAAGAGATATAAAAGTGGCATTTAATTTTAAGTTAAAGATATGATCTATTGACTAACAAAAACAGTATAGTGTCCTTCAATCGATGTTTTCCTTAAGCAGACAACTCCTTTCGAAGGACTATATTGCATTTCATAAACAGAGCGTTAACTCTTTTGAAAGATTTTATAGGTATATTATGTACGGTGTTCCCTTCGGTATCCAGCAATTAGAGGTTCCACTGTAACATCTTCTCTTGTTTTGTTATTAACTATTATTGTCGTTACTTGTTCAAATTTAGTACCTACTAGTGCTGGGATACATTCGATATTTGCTACTATCGATAGTATCGATATAATTATAGTCTGAAGGTTTGTTCTTGTGTAGGAAAAAATTAATGTTTGTAAAACCACAAGCCTGTGGCTTAAGGTAGTTTCTTCGGTTGTTTAATATTTCACCGCCAGCTGAAAACCATCTTTCTGAAGGAACTTCTTTAGATAATATTCTAAATTAGTTTTGATTCTCCTCCCAAAAGGACTAGTGGACTTTTCCTCTAATAGTCGTTCATTGTATTTCCTTATGCTCGCAATTGCATTTCCCCTTTTTTATGGCATTATAAAAACATTTGACATTTCAGTACCTACTCATCTAAAAAAATACAAATTTTGACAAAAGGGCCTCTTATTAGCAGTACAAAGAAGCCCAGCTGAGCTATCAATACCACCTGCTAATCTTCTTGTTTGTATACTGTAATTCAGCGCGAATTATTAGCAAGTAAACTTTAGGCGAAAAACTGTTTTTATAGCTGCTTTTACATGTTCTCATAGCTGTGTTTTTTTTAAATAATTATATCGATATTAATTTTTTTCCTATCGTTATTTTCGATATTTTGAGACTATCGATAGTTTCCCAGCACTAGTACCTTCTCTATTTTTAATCTGTAATTCAGCATAATCTGATAGATATATTTAGAAAATATAATTTCTTACTCATCAAACATCTTTTTTGGTGAATCTATCATTTTCTCCCTACTCCCAACTTTACGTTTTACCCATTACTTATGCGACTTAAATAACTTAACGTTAAGTACTCACGTCAAACTCATGTTTGATAATTCTAAAATATTAACAAAATTATACTAAAAAAAAAACTAAACTTTTCTAGTAAAACATAATCGTCAGCAGAACAACATTTGACATCAAACTGTTGTCCATGATTTGTTATTTTTTGTTTTTAGTACGAATACTCGTTGTATATTCAGACATATCGACTCGATATGGATGTTTATTTAAAATGAAACTGACATGAAAAATAAATTTTCTCCAACACGACAACAATTTTGTTAAAGAGTTGACTTTTCACAACTCTTAACTACAACAACAACGAACGGCAACAATAATAAATTTATTTTTCTGATGAACATGAACGACGACACAGTCCACAAAGTCGTCTATAAAAACTCTTGCACTTAGAAAAAAGTTAATTCAAACTTTATAATGAAATAAAAAGAAATATACAAAAACTATAAGAGTCAACCTCGACATCTTTGTCATATGAAAAAAATAGCAACAACAACATCTAAAGAAACAAATATAATGAATGAATGCCATCAAGTTGTTGTTTAAGGAAAACTACAAAAACAAAAACTACCTATAATGAAAATTATTTATAATACAATTGCAACTAACGACAGTAAATTTTATACGAGCAATATTGTTTCTAACACATGCATGCACTCGTTTACTCATACCTATACATACATACATACATACATTTCAACAAATTGCAGTAACAGCAACAACTGCAAAAAATGACGACAAAACAACACGACATCATTTTGCACGTCAGTCAATTTGTAATAAAAAAAAAAAAATAAGAAAACTTAAAATAAGAAAAATGGCAACTAAAACTTGAGTTTTTTTTTTGTGGAAATAAAAGATTTTATACTCTATTATAATTGTGCATTGGTGACGGTTTTGCATGTGTATAAGTAGTAACAATACACAGAGCAACAGAAATCGAAGCATTAAAAATTGTCTTAACGGAAACCATATTCGATCGAAACATTTTAGAAAGAAATTGCAACTTTTAGTAACTGCCGATCTATACCAGAAATAAAAATTGCGACACATATTGCAGTAAGTGCCGGTTCACACACGTCAAATTTGCCTCGTCAAGTCTTGAGCTTTTGTGCCGGTTCACACACGTCAAGTTTGTCTCGTCAAGTCTTGAGTTTTCAGGAGAGAGGGGAAAAGATATGGCCTTCTCTTTTCCCTTCTCTCCTAAATGCTCAAGACTTGACGAGTCAAACTTGACGTGTGTGAACCGCTTTAAACACACTTTAAAAAGTGTTAACTTTAACCACACATTTTGATGTTTGCACTAACCACTATTTGATTCACTAACTTATTTATAACCACTATAAACAGTTTTATATTTCTCTCTAGTCAAATTGATATATCGCGGCAACTCTGCCAAGAGAAACATCAAAATAGGATAAAATAACAAAGAAGAATAAAAAAAACAAAACAAAAACCTTTTAATTTAGAGATTTTAAATGATATTGTGCAAAGTGCGTAAATAATTACTAATTTTTATTATTATGTATATTAATTATTTTATTTTATTATTTTATTAATTTTAATTAATAAATAAATAAATAATTAAGAAGCTCTACGGAAAATTGGTGTGTGATAAGAAGTGGATAAATTGTAGGCCTTAAAGCCATATCATATATCGACTATACAGGTACAAAGAAAAATAAACACTTTTCTAAGCGGATTTAACCACACCAAAAATGTTGGTGTTAATTAGCCACAATTTGTTTTGTTTAAAATAACAGCTGACTGAAACAGCTGGCTTTTAACACCAGCAGATGTCGTTAAAAGTGTTAGTGAATAGCAAAATGGTTAGTTTTGTGGTTAACATTTTTAAACGAAGCAATTGTGATTTAAAAAGCATAGTGAATCGCACTACTGAAAAATAATTATTTTGTCACTTACAACGTTATTCGCGGCTGTGCTTCATTTAAATATTAAAGTTCGAATAATAAAAATGTTTATTAATAAAAATTATTTTTGCAAGATGGCGTCACTTTTTACACTGCACCTTCTTGTTTTATTTTTTCCATTTATGAGTTAACATAAATAGTTTTTCCCATGCCGCTAACATGAGCTGAGCAATAACAAAAATTGCTCTGTTATTCTGGCGACATTATTGCCAAATTGCTGAGATATTTATCTTTGGTGTGGACCTGGGATAACGCGTAACTTCATCAGACGCATCATTGAACCATAATTCCATCGAAGGCACGTAAAAATTTTTTTTTTTTTTTAAATTTGTAAACAAAATTTTTTTATTTAAAGTGCAAACTGAGAGGAATGTACTACTACAAATCAAGCAAATCTGTAAGATTCAAAACAGGGCTTTATACCAAATGAAAATTCGATCGCTCAGCTGTCTGTACAGCAGTCGAAAATCGATTTCAGCAATGTTTACTGAAGAAATTGCATGAAATCTATTAATGTTTTTAAGAAAATTTCTTTAAAACTTTTATTAAACAAGTTGCTTAAAATCTAAGAAGCTCATTTTATTGAAAAATTGCTTACAATACAAGAATTTTTACAGTTGCTTGCAATCAAAGAACTTTTGACTGGAGACGATGCGTACACTCTGAATATCTTTTAACTATAAAGATGGTTTACATTATATGAAACTTTAAACAGAATAAATTGCTTATAATCTAATCTATCTTAATAATTAAAGTATGGCACACACTATCGATCATGGGTGACTGTTAAAAATTTTATCAGTCAACAGTCAACGGCAACATAGTTTGTGGTTAACAGTTCACTGACAGAAATAAGCCGCCACACTATCGAGCAAGCGAAAATTTGAGCACAACTATCACTTATGATAGTGTCTACCTATCCAATTCTTTATTATAGAATTTTGCTGCCCTGTGTAAACCTCTTAACGACAACAACGATTTTGACGTTTAAGTCCATACCATGATTGGCTGTAATTGTTTTCTGGTGTTGTATTCATGTGTGCCTAGTGTCAGCCTTTTCAAGAAGTACAGCTCCATATAGGTCTAAGAGTATGATTGTATGTCGTTTTCTTCATAAATAACAACCATAACAAACAACAGCGCAAACTGTTGGCAACTCTTTTACAAAATGTCAGTGTTGTAATATGGAACAAATAACAGGCATAAAACTGACACCAGTAAGCACAGATTGCAAAAAAAAAAATTAAATTATGTATATGTGTATAAGAAATCATGTCCCATGTTCATATTCTGTCCATAAACACATGACCCATGATTGTCGTCTACATTTTTGTTTCTGTTTTCTTTCCGTAACATGTGACATGAGGACACATTGAATGAATAAGATTGATTTTGTTTTGGATTTTTTATTTCTTTCTCTGTTAAAAACTCCATCATACTTCATATTAAATGTGTGCAACATGCAACAACAAACTTTTGTTGAATGAAATAATTATGAAGAAAGGGTTTTATTCTGGAGTGTATTTTTAACATAACGGTTCTTGAAAAGTATGTCGTCATGCCAAAATGATTAAGGACTTTGAAGTGGGCACTCTTTCTAACTTTGCAGGAGCAATGCGATTATATTTCAATACAAATAAATTTTTTTGGGAAGAAAAACTTTTTCTTTCTCTGTAGCATGAAAGGAATCCCTTTCCTGTGTAATATGTACCGCCCTTGAACTGGCCATTGAACTTTTTCTTTCAGCAGTCGGAAATTAGGCCGAAGGTCTTGTAACCAAAAAATGCACTAAATAAAATATGCACAAAAATTAACCTAAAAATTTACGTGAACGAAAAATTCCGTTGACATGTGCCTGTGGTTCTTTTATTGCTTAGAAAAACGAAAATTATTAAAATAAATATTATCTAAAATTAATAAAACAAAAATCATAAGATACATTTTAACAAAAACACACTTGATCAACATTATTTGCACAAACAATTCTCAGCAAATTGGCTTTTGATAAACAAACCGATCATGAAAATGTCATTAAAGCCACAAGATACAACAATTACACAAACAAATTACTAACAGATATTGAATTTAATTTGAAATCCAATGACAAAAGAGGCAACAATAACAATTTATAAACAGCTTGATGCTAACAAGATGTTTAAAAAAAATTGTTAACTAATATTTTATTACCTTATTTTTAAAACACAGTTTTTCACATTTAACTGATACAGTGGGAGAAAAATATAAAACTTCAAAAGTTTATTAAAATCTTTTAATCTTTTAATTTACTTGAAAACATCGTAAAAATCGAAGGCACCTTTTACAAACATTTTTTTGGAAAAGTTGCTTATAATTTTTTTAACTTTTTATTGGAAAAGTACTCTAAGTAAAATTTTGCTGCAAGAGATTTTTAAGTTTTAATCAATTTTTCTTACTAACTTTTACTAGATAGTTGCCTACAACATTTGCAATTTTGCAAAAGTTGTTGACAGTTAACTTTCTAAGATTAGTACTGAGGCTATTTTGTTGAACTGTTTATGATTTTTAATCTAAATTTTGATATTTTAATTAGGTTAGGTTAGGTTCCATTGGCAGCCGCTATCAAGCACAGCTCATTAATTAGTTCCCGTTGTGTTACCATGTCGCACCGTCTCCCAAGGGACCTATGTTACCTGGCTGCTAATATTCTCACGCAGCCACCCAGTCGATTCAATAAGTGGATCCTGTTTAAATCAGTGTTAGAGAGACAAGTTTTATCTCCAAGTGTTCTTCGACCAAATGCCGGGCAATGACAAAGAAGATGTTCCGTTGACTCTTCCTCCTCCTCGTCGCCGCAACTTCTTCATAGGTCATTTATAGGGAGCCCTAGCCTTTGGACGTGCCTCCTAATGGGCCAGTGGCCAGCTATAACCGCAATAAGGTTCCTCAGGTGATGTCTGGACAGCTGTAATGCCCGCCTAGTCCTTTTTTCATCTATGATAATTATAATTAGGATAAAGTGCATCGAATTTAATTTTCATTTAATTATTTTAATGAAGAAAAGAATTTTACAACATGAAATTAATTAAAATTTATTGATAATTTTTTATTTTTGACTGACGTTGGGCTCGAACCCAGGCGTTTTTACGGAAAGGTTATCCTTACATGTTTCAATCGCAACCACTCGATCTCCATTTTATATAATTTCTTTGTATGGGAGGTGCCACGCCCAATTTTTTAGAGAGGTTGTGCATTTTTAGCCCAGATTTGTGTGCCAAATTTGGATAATTTTCTATTGCTGTTCTCCAGATACGTAACACCAGAAGTATTTTATATTGTTTCTCAAAAATTTTTATATGTATAGTTTACGTTTTTATATTTTGATGTAAAGCGCAACTTGCTCCACATTTAGTAACAAAAGGGATAACGATTGAACAACATGGTCCGAAAATACAACCTTATTTGCAATCTGGCGTTACATTAAAAAAAGTAGACTTTTCGCTGAAAATACCCATATTTACCTGAAAACGAGCAAAGACTTATAAATTTTATAGCTTAAAAAATAAATCTGTATTAGTCCAAAGTTAACTAAAAAAGGTTTTATACAAAACATCTTTTTCAATTCGCAGTCTTATTCAGTTTTGTATTGCAAGTCAAAATCCACTTCCGTTTTTTCAACGTCACGCCAGCGCAGATTTTTGCTTATATCTGCAAATAATAATTTTTTTTCTGAATATAGTGCTACTATATTACTTTTTTATATATAAAAACCCTTTTTACAAATTTGACTTCTTCATTTAATTTTTTACATTTTGTGGTACAAATATCACGACACGTCTAAATGGAAGTGCCCATATGTGACAGCGCATAGAGAAAGGGACCAGTAAGGTAAAGGGAATAGTAGAAACAAACTACACAAAACAAGAGGTAGAGACGATCTACGTGCGCTTTCAAGGTTTACCAACACGTTCCTGACGTCATGAGATGTGTCGCTTTCAAATGAGACCAATACCAACACGCTCAGTGATGGTACACCAAAGATACACGTATTTAAATCTTTAAAATGGCTGTCCTGAACAAAACCCTTAAGTCCCTTTCTATTTTGAGCGTCATATATACGGAAAACTATATTCCCTTTATATTGGAGGTGCCACGCCCACATGTCCAATTCAGCCCACTTTCTAGCATAGAATGTTGTGTATTAATAGCGAAATTATTTGTTGATGGCTTTTACTCTAACCGTTCTTCAGTTACATATTAGGAAATTACAAAGCATATTTAAGGAAATTCGATTCTGTAATTAATGAGTCTAAAGGGATCAAACACACACATTTAATTTTTTAATATATAGATTTCCTGAAAAAGTTGGTATCATACAAATTTACATTTTACTAAAAAAAAAAATTGCTCGAAATCTAAGCAACTTTTCACTTAAAAGCCGCCTTAATTCCTTGCAGTTTTTTCACTTAAAAAAAACATTTTACTAAAAAAAGGAAAACTTATTTCCTTAAGAAAAATTTTCAGTGAATATGTTTTTTATTGAAATGGTTTTTAATCAAATTGTCATTAAAATGCCAAGTTTAAAAATATGAACGCTGTCGTGTAGAAATCTGAGAGCTTATTTGTATGGGTACTAAGTTCGCTGATTTTTTAAACAAAACAAATCTTATGATTAAAGAATCTGTAAGCATAATTTTAGCAATCTTAGTTGCTTTATGTAGATGCTATTATACGAAAACCATAATTTTGGAAAGAAAAAAGTGGTTTTGTATCTACAACTCAGTAATTTTTAAATACTATTTTACTCATTTTATAGATTATTAGGCGCTTTTCAAAAGTAAGGCCTGGAACAGAATAAAGTGGTTGTAGTAGTATAGCTTAATTTGACTTTTTCAAGGCAATCAAAAAATGTGGCATAAGAGGGTTAATGGCATAAAAATTAAAAAAGGCCTTTTTCCAATCCCTATCAGATCTGGTGACTTCGGATACCCCATTTTAACCAACACACAGACAGATGGGCAGACGGACATCGTTAAATCTGCTTCGTTTCTCAGAATATATAAACTTTTTAAGGCCCAAAATGAATATTGTGGATTGAAAAACTTAAATGCAGCCTTTAAATCTAAGGTGAAGGGTATAAAAATGAAGTGTAATTTTTTAAATCAACATTTTAAAATTCAAGTCACCAGTTTACTATCTAAACATATTTTTTTATTTTTATTTGCATATATTTTGCTAACATTTAATTGAAAACTTTTTGTACACAACTAAATACACCCTTTAAAATTTATTTACTCCAGTAAGTTCGTTTAAATTATTATTATTATTTTTTTTTAATAAATTTTATTTGAATTTTTAAGCGTTTCCTAAACCAATTAACACATTTTTGTTCAAGTAGAGTGATTAAGTGTAGTAAAAATTAATGTCAACATTAAAGACCAAAATATTACAGGGACCGAAAATAACTGTTAATATTGAATTTTTGATTGAAAAAAGCAACCTCTAGGAAATGTCGGAGAATGAAACCAAGTATACCATTTTGAAAGTCTTGGACCAAATTGTCAGAAACTGCAATGCTTTTTAAAAATCTGATTTTTATTTTTTCAGGCAAAAATAACAGTTATTTTTCGATTTTAATTTTTTTGAGCAGAAATAAAAGTTATTTTTTAACTTTTATTTTTTCTAGCAAAAATAACAGTTATTTTTGACTTTTATTATTTCGAGCATGAATAAAAGTTATTTTTTGACTTTTATTTTTTCGAGCAGAAATAAAAGTTATTTTTGACTTTTATTTTTTCGAGCAGAAATAAAAGTTATTTTTGTGTTTTCAACCCCTTTTTTTTTAATAAATATAATGAATTTATCACAAAATAACTTTTATTTCTGCTCAAAAAAATTAAAGTCAAAAAATAACTTTTATTCATGCTCGAAATAATAAAAGTCAAAAATAACTGTTATTTTTGCTAGAAAAAATAAAAGTTAAAAAATAACTTTTATTTCTGCTCTAAATAATAAAAGTCAAAAATAACTGTTATTTTTGCTCAAAAAAATAAAAGTCAAAAAATAACTTTTATTTTTTATCGAAAAAATAAAAGTCAAAAAATAACTTTTATTTTCTGACTTTAACGATAAAAGTTATAACAGTTACGGTCCCTGAAATATTATGATTGTCAAATGATTTATATTAGCACTTGTGTCGATGATAATTTTTTCTGGTTAAATGCTCAAAAATAAATTTTAAAAGCATTTTAAAGTTTTTTTGTTAATAAGCAAGGCCCGGATTTTTATGCAAATGCATATTTGTTGTCGTCGCTCTGAGATCAACATAAACTTAATATCTTTTCGAATCAAGAAATTTTAAATTAAATGGCATCGATTTGTTAGTGCATATTTTTGCATATTTTGCTTTAAATGCAGATATTGCTGACATTACATATTTTTGGTGCATTTTTGGGGAAAAATGGGGAAAAAATATTTTGCAAAGCATATCGCGTTTTGTCGCAAATTAGGAGAAGTATCCTTTAACAACAATGCGGGGAAAGTGGTTGAAATCAATTGTGTATTATGCTGAAAATTTTGAACAATTCAAGGATGTGGTGGAACGATGGTAATGCAGTACAAAAAAAAATAACAAATTTACCAAATATAAAATTTCGGATAATTTTTAAGTCTTCAAATTACGGATTTATCTCTGAGACTATTGTAAAATTAGAGAAATCAAATCCATTGAGAATGCAAATTAAATTAATTGATAATGTCATAAATAGAATGCATGCAGTTAAGGGCAACTTAAGTAAACAAATTCGTATCAAACTTGATAACGTTTTTAGAAATATGAATAACACAAACTGCTGGCATATTTAATTTAAATTTTTACGAAAACAGCGTAGTGGAAAATTAATTTATATGAAAATGAGTATTGTTCTTAATTAATTTTATATCAAGGTTCAAATATCTATCTAACAAACGACTTAATTTACATTATTGTTTTACTTTATATTTTGTGTTTTACTATATTTTTACTTCTGCTTTTTTGGTGTACCTTATTTTCGTTAACGAGACTGAATTTTTAGGGGTTTTATGTTATTTTAATGTTTTGTTTATGATTAAAAAATTTTTTAAGAAAAATTAAAAGTGCATATTTTTTCAATTTATAGCGCATATTTTTCTATTTTAAGTGTATGTTTTATGCGCATAAAACTCGATTTTAACTGCATACAAATCCTGTCCCTATTAATAAGTATCTAAATGCTTTTTTGGTTAAAAAAAAATTTGCTAATGGCTTTTTTTTTGTTTAGCATTTTTACACATTTACTTAATGTCAGCTTATTTTAATATCAAGGTTATTGATTTGATTTAACAAAAATTTTTTATTAAAAGAGTAAGATGAAAGATTTATTTAAACTAGTGTTCGCATAATGGTCAAAATTCGAACATAAACTTTTTTGTACATATAATTAAAACATAGTTCATCGAAGTGTATATAAATTTACATGTCTCGAGCATTTATTTATTATATCTTAGTGGATCGATTTGGCGAGGGGCCTACCTCCTGTTCATATTTTATCTTCCACGTGAGTTAATTTAATTTTATCAGTTCAATACAAAAAATATTAGAAAATATCAATTAAAAAACCAAAAAGTATCAAAAAATTTCCGTTTTAGATTGTCATCCACTCAGAAATGTGCATGTTTAAGTTTATTTTTCTACGTCTAATAGTAACGAAAATTAATCAAAGTACCAGATGTTGAACGAAAAAGTACAAAAAAGCTCTCCTTACATGTTCCTATTCGCCCAGTTTATTTCTAGATTTGGATTATACTAGAGAAAATTTGTAAATTTAATATTAGTTATTAGCAGTGTCACCAGGACTTCAAATTTTGTGCAGCTAAAACAGGCGTAACATGGCCAACAATTTTTAAAAATTAATTAAAAAAATGCTACAATTGTTTCTACATTTTGGTAAAAATTTAATAATAGTATCAAATTATATTCGAAATTAAATTTAGTGGCTCATTATTAACATAATTTAAATAAATAATAATATTTAAGCAATTGGATAGAATTTGGTAAAACATCACGACCTCCGATGCAAGCAAAATTCAAACAATTTTTTTCTATGCTTTTCCCCGATTCAAAAGATTCCATAAACAGATTTTTAGACCAATAAATTTCTTATAATTTAAGAGAAGTTAGAGTTAAAATATTATTAACAATCTTTCGTTTAAATTCCCATTTCATACTATTGATAAACTGAAATTTATTGTTGATGGCTCAAGCTATTCTTATGCGCATTTCACTGGTTAAATATTATTATTTTAAATTAGTATTGTGGATATTTTGTTGAACTATTTATGGTTTTTAATCCAAATTTTTTTTCATACTTTAATTCGACTCAAGTTCATCAAATTAAGATAGGGCACGAGCTCTATGTGTACATTTGTCCTTTAAGTTGTGCTGAAAAAGGTCAACAAGATAAAGAAAGGCAAAAAATGTACTTTGAACTTCAAGAAAAATTCTTAACAAAAGTACGGAAAAAACAGAAGTAAGGAAAAAGATGTAAAATCAATTAAAATGGATAATCATTCAAAAAAGCAAATTTCGATCTACCAAAGGTTAAAATACAATTTGGTTTAAAGATTGATGTTTGACTATTGAAGTCAGCAGTCCTCGATGGCTGCGAGGGTAAGACGGCAAATCCATCTGAGGAGATCGAGTGGTTGCGATCGAAACATGCCATGGTAACCTGTTGGCCAGGGTTCGAGCCCCGGCCACGGTCAAGAATGAAAGATTATCAATAACAATTTTAATTAATTTTCATGTTGTAAAATTCCTTTCTTCATAAAAATAATTTAATGAAAATTAAATTTGATGAACTAGAGCCGAATTAAAATATTAAAAAAAAATATTATTTTTTTTTTCAACAGTTTTGAGCAAAAGTTAAAGAATTTTTATCGGAGGATTAAAATATAATTTTTTTAAATGAAACTTCATATAAATATAAGTTAAATTTTTTCATAACAAGGCAAAGTTTCCTTATACTTTTTTATGAATATAATAACATGGAAAATCATTTCTACAATCACTATAATTAGGGCATTTAAAAAAAAATTATCCGTTTTTATATGAAATTTCTTTTTTACTGCAACTATTTTTAGTTGGATTTTATAATAATTTATAAAATATTTTAGTTTCATCAATAAATTTATTCATCCAAATGTTTAAAATAAAGCTTAAAACATTTAATAAAAATGCTTAAGAAAATGCCAAATCAAAATGTTGCATCTTAATTACAATTTTTAATGAAAAATTTAGCTGCGGATATACCAAAATTGTCACACTGGTTATTTGTATATTAAGACATACAGTGAGAGAGAGAGAGAGAGAGAACATGGTAGAAATCTGTGAATCACGGATGAAAACCATGGTACGATTGTACTTTTTTTGCTACCTACATATTGGACCTTGTTGGTGCCGTAGTTCTACCGTATCTTACTTTGTACAATTTAAAAATCTCAACGTTTTGTTGTATGATAACAAAATTTTATGTTCAACAATTTCGAACGTTATCGTTCGCATCAAAAATTTCTTTAAAAAACACTCAGTTTGAAAAATATATTCCATATAAAATTCTATACGAAAGTTATGTTGAACAGGAAAAAATGGTCTTAAAAGTACATTTCGTTTTCATAGTTGGTTCAAAATCATAAAAGCGATTTTCCATCCATGCTGTGAAAACTGTTTGTAGTTCAATTTAATTCGGAGTTTAAACTTTTTCTAGTTTAACTTTATATCATGTTAACTTTTAAAAATGCATTACACCATGCATATAAAATGCAAACTCCTTCTCGTGTAGAATTTCTTAAAGTACTTATCGCAACTAACGAAGTTCATCGAGAAATTCCACTAGAAAAAGAGTTTGCACTCTCTGAGTTCAACAATGTTACACAGTGTTTCTAATTGTTTTCAATCATCAATATTTTATTTTAATCATTTATAGCGGACATTTTACTAGTTGCTAATATTTTGGCTACGCTGTTCATTCTATACTAATTAAATTGTGTTTATTGTGTCACTAAAATTATCTAAAAATTTCCATCATTTAAAGACTTTAAAAAAATATTTTTAAAGCTGCTGATCTAAATTTTATTTAACAAAATTTTAAATAGAGATAATAAAAAAAATTAGCACTCTAATTTTTATTACTTTAAAACAAAATAATTTCCAACAACCAAATTTGGATAACTATTAAGATTTATGAATTAGTTATACTAATCAAAATGTTTCTCAAGTTATATTCTTACTTTAAATTGCTTTTAAACGACCAATGTTATCAAGTCTCCTTTAATTCCCTTGGTACCTTCATTATTTATTTGTTTGCTTATTTTATTAAGTTGACATCTGATACAAACTGACTTGACGCACTTCCAGTATTTAAAAAATTATCCAACTCAACTTGTTCGAATCAAGCCAAAGCCAGAGAAAAAAGTTCAGTGGCTTAAAAATAAGTCAAATGACATCAATATTTATCATAATCATGATACTTTTAAGCCAGAGCCCAACGAACACAAAGCCACAGATTAAACGTGTAGAGTGGCTGTCTGTGTCAAATGTTTGTTGTTGTTGTTGTTGGGGCCAGAGCAATAACAAAAAGAACAGAAGTATAAAAAAAAGTGTCGTGTCGCATCATATCAAATCACCACGACGGAGACACATTCTTGGGAGTCAAATACAAACGTTGACAAAGCAGTAAAAGAGGGGCATAAGGTGAGGACAAAACGAAAACTAATAAACTTTTTTATGGTAAATATTCACAACTGTCTGTTTGAATCTTTTTAAAAAAAAATATTCTCTAAAAGCTGTAACACTCTAATAATGTCTTGAGAAATAACAACCTGTAAAAATTAAATAATAAAAAATCATAATAAAAAAAATGTCGTGTTGTATTTATTTAGACACAGACCCAGAAAAGCAACAACAATAGATACAAAAATCAAACTAAGAAATACAAAACTAAAACTTTTAAGATACAATTTGTGGTTTGTTTTTAGGTGTTTTTGTGTGTGTTTTCGAGTTATTTGATTTCTATAGTGGACATTTTTATAGAAAAAATTCGTTGCGGGTCATGATTTTAATTTTTATTCTTTAAACTTCTGTCCTTCGTGTTGGCTTTAAGGCTGTAATGTCAATGTGTGTCTGACTGTATTTTAAATCAGTATGAATTTTTGCAATTTGTTTTTTAAATAAAGTTTTCCGCAACTTGATTTTAGTATTTTTCAAGTGCGGGACAGTCGCGCGCTTAAATCAATTTTATTATTTTTTAAAGGTATTTTGAGCTTTGGTGTTTGTGTGATTTTTTATAATTTATTAAATTTCAATAGTTTAAGAAATTACAATATAATTTATATGCCCTTTGTGCACTTGAATATATTTCGGAGGAACGCATGGAAGATGTTGAAAATGTAAAAAAAAAACTTTTTTGAAACAAAAATTCGAAAATGTTTAAATAAAAAATCAATATGTATTTGAAATTCATTTTGTTCAAAATCACAAAAAAAAAAATTAAACAAAAATTAAAAACTTGACAAATGGTAACGCTGCTTTCAAAACAAATGCCATTTTGTCAGTGATGCCACAATAATAATATAATTTATTGCCATTTTTTTAATGGTGGCACTTAAATACATAATTAGAATGCAGTGAGATAGGAACATCTTGTAATACCCTTTGTTCACTTGCATACATTTCGGAGGAACGCAAGGAAGATGTTAACATCTAACATTTACTATCAATTCAAAATGTCACCATTTCTGAAAAAAAAAACTTTATTTATTTTTAAATACTTTTTTCTACAAAAGCGCCTTAAATTTTAAAAATAAAACCAAAATGAATTTAGAATTCATTTTGTTTAACAATATAAAAAAATAAGCAAAATAAGGCTTGCAAAAAAGGAAAAACTTGAGAAATGGTAACGCTGCTTTCAAAGCAAATGCCATTCTGTCAGTGATGCCATAATGAAAATAGAATTTATTGCCTTTTTTCTAGTAATGACACTTAATTAATAGGAAGATCTAGAATGGAATGCAATGAAATAGGGACATTTTTTAAAGATGTTGAAAAATTTGATTTTTATGGGAAAATTGCAACATCTTCGAAATTTAATGTTAGATGTTAAATGTTGACAAGTGTGAAAAGGCTATAACTGATTGTTAATGGTTGACAAGCGTGAAAAGGCTATAAGTTAGATGGTAGTGTGCTAGTCCTTCAATGTACGCGCTGCAAGTTTGATTCTGCCAGAGCCTGCAGTTTGTTTTACTACACCCAAGGTATAAATTAGTTGATATATCAGTAAATTAAGTTAGATCATGGTTTTTAGTTGTATCTGTAACGTACATATAAATAGTAAAAAGAAAAATTAGTTAAATTCCATTTTTTGTACAACTCTATAAATACTTCAAATTTATATAAAAAATTCAGTTCAGTACTGTCACTCGCTGATTACACATAAACTTAACCTCAAACTTAACAACTTCTATTTGAATGGATTTCCTGTAAATGCAACTTTCTCCATTAATGATAAACAACATCATCAACTAAAATTGAACTAGAATTTGATAAAAAAAAAAAATTTAGCTCCAAAACACCAAAAAAGATATAGATTTGAGTCACGTAAAATATAAAATGACTTTGGCTTATTTTATGACCAGACAAGGTTAAGATGTAACAACATTTTAATATTTTTTTTTCTTGCCAGAATAGCCTGGTACGAATATGTGTTCGAGGCATAAAATAAAAAAACCAGTAACGGTTTCTGTATGTCGTGATGCAGGAGATGGAAAGTGGTCATAAGTTACAAAGCAATTATCTGGAATTACACAACAATTGGTGTAAGACATGGGAAAAGGCCAAGGTATGAAATAAATTTTATTATTAAGGAAATATTTTAGTTTCCTAGGCAAGTGATAAACACCTGCACTAGGCTTCTTAACTCTATTTTGTTTAAAAGGAGTTAAGTTTGACTTGTTTTAATTAAATTTTAAATTATTATTTTCTTATAATTTTATTTAAAGCTTTATAAAAAAAAGAAACTAATTCCCAACAAAATTACGTCTATAATACAACGCTAATATTTTTACTGATTCTATACTTCAATCAAATGCTCAACTTTAACGCCTCTCTGTTTTTATTCTTTTTAGTTATTTTAGTGGTAACATTCTTCTACAGCTTTTTACCTTTTTTCTATGCCCCAATCCAGTTAAAAGAATAAAAATTGCTGCCAGCAAAAAAAAATCGCATAAAAACTGCACAAAAAGGAGGAAAAGACACTTAAGTGACACAAGACTCGCCTGTTAGTTGTAATGTGAACATAAGTGTATGAAACCAAACCAGTAAAATAGTGAAGTGTTCACACAGTTGACAGTACTATTAACAGGGGACCTAACAAATAAATATAAAAAAAAGAAATAAACCAATCGCAATCTAAAGAAAATTTTTCTCTCGTTGATGAAAACTACAGTTATTCTACCGAAAATGAATAAAACATAATTTTATTAAAAGGGGCCTGACATTAAAAATTACAAAGAACACATTAATAACTAAATTTCGATTAAAAAAAAATAGTTCTTCAAGATATTTGTGAAACAAAATTCCAAAGGGGTGCCCCGGTAGAATAGTGAGTGGTGAGCTATTCCATCATTGCGAATATTACGTCAAATACTCTGGTCTGCTTCACTATAACAAGCGGTAGGTCTTAGTTGCTACTGCTCGGTTAATTATGTTAAAATAGACTTTGTATATTTTTTATTAACTCTTAATAAATATAGATCGGTTGAAACCCTGATTAAGATATTACACCAGAACACAGCGCTTTTTTCGATAATACGGATAGAATGTACATTCGAATTTTGCATGAAATTTTTAAAATACTACGACGAACGAAATACAAAATGCACTACTATTACTATTAAAAAAAATAATTTTAAATAGGCGTAAAACTGGACGAATGACATCCATCATTAATGGATTGTATTTGGACTCAGTTTAAGGTTCGCCAGGTTTCTGTAATTGAGGTGCTTATAATTTTGTAGAATAATGAAATCAGATTTAGTTAAAGTTAGTAAAATCAGCACTCTTGCAACCAAGTTTGGTAATTTTGACTGATTGCACAGTCGGTTGGCACCGTAAAAACCTTCCTTTTTCCGATTGAATTGCGTAGTGTGAACACCTCATGGTACTCTGCTACATAAGTTTTTCTAACATTTTTCTTCTTTTCTTGCCAAACTAAACTGGAAGGAGGTGCATAGTTACCATGCATGCAACATGTATTCAGTCATATACAAATTTCTTTGAAAAAAGAAAAAAAACCATTGAAGTAAGGAGCAAGTTGAAGTTGCCTGTTTTTTAAAGGTGTCTAAAAGCCACTAAAGTTTGATGCGTGTTTAGCAGTTAATACCGAACATTTGCTTAGCTACTCTGCCCCACACACTGCTACACTGCTATAAACATATTCGTATTTTTTTCTTAAAAATTTTACAACTTGCGGCGTTTAAGTTTTTTTTTTATTATTATTATAAATATCTTGCAGATGAGCGTTACTAACTCCTTCATCTACCACAAAAAAAACAACAAAAATATATCAACCATATTTAAACTATTCCTACAATAGAGAACTGCTGCATGTACATATGTATGAATGTGTTGTTCTCATATAGAATTTCGTTGTCATATGGTCGGCCATAAATGTTCGGGGGTTCTTAGCAGGTTTCCCCATCAATTTTGACCATTTGCTTTTTGTGATTTTTATTTTCCTTTAATTCTGCTGGAAAAAAACTCAACGTTCCCATGCTTATAAACATTTTCAGTATTTTTTTTTCTTTTCTTGGCTTTTTTGCTTCTACTACACCCCACATTTTATATCTTTTACTTTTTGTGATTTCTGGCAAACAATTTTATGTTTAGTTTGTCCATCCACCTGAACATGTCTCGAACGTTTTTCCACTTGCCTTGCTAAGTTCTTGCTTGTTTGTCGTTTTGTGTGGAACATTTCGAATGTGTAAATGTTGCCAAGTGTTAAGCTGTACGTGAGTATTTCAACATTATTTTCCACTTTTTTCGCTGACATTTTGTTGACAAAATGACAACCAATCGTGTTTGTTCCCATGCTTTAAATTGGTTTCGCAATAACAAAACACATTTTAGAAAAAAAAATTAGACAAATGGTCAGTATAATTTTCATTTCAAATAAATATTTGCTGATATGTTATTAATGGCTGTTATGTTTTAGTGTCTCCATATACATATTTTCAGTGTTTTTTTACATTTTTGAGTTTTAAAAGGTGTTCCATAACATTTATTTGAAATTCACTACAATAAATTTCGAAAAACAACTTTAAAAGACTTAATATAATTTTCTGGTTTTTTGTAATTTGCATAATGTTTTATTTATTATGACTTGCTGCCTTTTGCATTTATTCTAATTAATTGTGTTTTTCTGTTGTCAAATGCGTTGAAATGTCATTGTTTTCTAATAATATATTTCATAAAATTGATTAACTTTAAATCAGATTAATATATTTTTTTTTTCTGTGTCATGGTAGGAAATAATTAACTGAAGGAAGTCGTAATTTTATTACCCCTGTAACATAATGAACTTTTTCATGAAGTTAGTATAAATAAGTCGATAAATTGTTAAAAATAATAATTTTTCTTTAATTCTTGATATGTATAAAGGCTAAAGTTCATTGAATTTAATTTTCATTGTGTAGAAAGGAATTTTACAATATGAAATGAATTAAAATTTTATTGATAATTTTTCATTTTCGAAGTTAGAGCTCGTATCCGTGATATACGCGATAAAAAATTTGAAATACCATTGTATTCAGCGTGCACGAATTCATTCATTGAATTCAGCGATCTCGAACTAGCTTTATTAGTAGGAAGCTTACTTGTTGAGATTTGCAACTAGCACAGTTTAATTTATGAGAAAATTTCTTCCGAAAATAATGCCCAATTAGCAAGTTTGCTGGAAATCAAGTTCGAACTTTAAGTTTCAAGGGTTGAGAAATACTTTTGTTGCACTTTATTTCAATAGCATTTTCAGTAAAATGGGAATCTGAAACCATGCGAATATAAGTAAAATATTTTGAAACTTGAATAGCATTTAAAAAAACTTTTGAACTGGAGTTTATTTCCAGTTAAATTTTATACACATGAAATTTAACTTTTGAGTTCTTATTGGGATGTAAGCAATAAAATGTCTACATAAAATTAATGTTTGCGATAAATTTTCTAAGTAAAATTAATATAAGCAATCAATTTTCTAGAGAATATTAGTTAATGAGTTAATTTTTTTGTTAATCATAAATTTTCGTAAATAAATTATTGTAAGCGATAATATTTTATTGGAAATTAATTAAAGCGATAGATTTTCTATAAAATATAAGCGTTAAATTTTCGAAAGAAAGTTAATGTTGGCGATACATTTTGTATATAAATTTAATGTAAGAGAAAAACTTTCTATCGAAAATTAATTTTAGCGATAAAATTTCTATAGAGAATTATTTTTATTTATGTAAGCAATAGATTTTCTATATAGAAATAATTTAAGCGATTAATTTTCTATAAACAATTAATGCTAGCAATAAATATTCTATACAAAACAAATTTAAGCGATTAATTTTCTATAGTAAATTAATGTTAGCGAAAAATTTTCCAAAAAAAATTAATGCTAGCAATAATTATTCTGTACAAAATTTTTTAAGCGATTAATGTTAGCCATGAATTTTTTAACGAAATTTAATGTGAGCTTTATCTTTTCTATCAAGGTTCTATGTTAGCGATAACTTTTCTCTGAAAATAAATTTTGTTCAAAGGCATAAATTTTCTTCATTGAATTTTTGTCAGTTATAATATTTTATTAAAAATTAATGCTAGCGATAAATTTGCTATAGAAAGTAATGTCAGCTATAAATATTTTAATTAATAAATTAATGTAAACTATAAATTTTCCATATAAAATTAATGTTAGCGATAAATGTTATCTGTGCATTATTTCGACCTTTATTTTATTTATTATTTTAAATTTTTTTAGTAGTAAGCGATAAATTGTGTATAGATATTTTATATAGAAAAATAATGTTAAGGGATAAATTTCTATAGAAAACTATTGCAAGCTATTACCTATCTATAGAAAATTGATATTGGCGATAAAATTTCTTTAGTAAATTAATTTTAGTGCTTACCATTAAATTTTATTATTTAACTAAGTTGATTTGTCTAAAGAAAATTAAATAAAGTGATACATTTTCTGGAGAAAATAATCGTTAGCGATAAATTTTTAATAGTTAATTAACGTCAGCGATAAATTTTCTACTCAAAATAATGGTAGCAAAAAATTTTTATAAAAAATATATGTTAACAATAAATTTTCTTTACCCTGCGGCCACACGATCAAGTTGTTCTTGATAGTCTGTTACATATACAGATTGTCAAAATTTACATAAATTGAATGCTGAGAGGTAGGCTGCACTCAATTTGTAAGCAATTTAAAGTTATTCGTAGTTATTCGTAGCGATAAATTTTATATAGTTTTTTAATATTAGCGATATGTTTTCTTTACAAGATTATTGTAAGCGATAGACTTTCTTTAGAAAATTAATGCTAGCGAAAATTTCCTGAAGAAAATTAATTTAGGACATAAATTTTCCAGAGAAAATGTATGTCATAGAAAATTATTCTTGTTAACCGATTACGAATGTACTTTTTGCCATAAAATGTGAATTTACTTGTTGTAGGGTGTCTCTGAAAACTTAATTTATCTTGTCAATTGCTTGGTGCCTTTCATTCATGTTCTCTTTCAATTATAAATTTCACTTAAACATTTTTATTACTTGTACTTAATCAAATCCGTACGTAATTGTATGTAGATTTGCATGATTTAATTAATTAAAAAAAATATACAATAAAAACGGATTTAAAAAGTTCTCATTTTATTTTGTGCGGGTATGAATAATAACAATAAATAATCGTATAATGAAAATGTAAAATAAAAAAAAAATTATTTAAAAATAAGACTTGTCATAAAATCGAATAAATATGTATAAAAAAAATTGTCAGTATTAAGTAATGAAAGGTGCTACACAAAGCTTTACTCACTCATTCATTAAACGACACAAGCAGTTTGGCAACAATAACAACAATAAATTAATTTGTGCGAATATTAAAAATGTTTTTTTCACCCACTTATGCTTCATACTTTCTTCATATGTTTGAGTAGCCGTTTGTGTGGTTTATTTGGCTCCTTAGTGAAAATTTCGTTGAGACAACATGGCAACTACAAATATTGTTTTTTGAAAAGTTATTTGTTATATCAACGAAACTTTTAATATGCATTTACAATATTGTTTGTTTTAAAGAATTTTAATTAGAATAAAAATCTTGTTTGCGACCTCAAGGCTTGAAATAAAAAACAATAGTTTTGTTTAATAGACTGTTACTTTCATCTTGATAAGCTTAACATACCGATTTGTTGTAATGTTAATTATTAAACAAACAAAATATGACAGAGGTTATAACTTTTAGTTGATACAGCTGTGAACATTTGACGTTTAATAATAATTAAGATAAGAATAAATTAAATAAGAATTGCTTTTATATTTTCAATGCACTTGTAATGAGAAAATAAATTTATTAATTACAATAAATAGACTTAAATAAAAATTAAATACAAATCTGATTATAAAACAATACTAAAACTATTCAATTACAATTCTAAGCTTTAGATCCGGCATTTGAAAAAAAGAGAAAATAATTTTAAACATTTTGACAAATATTTTCAACCATTTCATACCCAAACCCACCCCACAACCACCTAGACTTATCTTTTATTAAAGTGATCGAATCGGATTCAGATCGACTTCTTAATCGATCAAATGATGTTCTTCTGTCTGGTTGGCTCCGTCCGGGTTTGCTTGGGACCAAAAATCCTATCTTGTACCACGGGAATCAGTAGCCCCGGTGACATGTCATCGGCCCGACTATTGGTTGACCCCTCCGTTAGTATACTCCTTGCGAACAATTCGTCTCTTCTTGCAGCGAGATTGTCTTTGCGGAAGTTTCATCAGGATACTTCATCCATAAAGATTTTCGAAAAACTAAAGATATTAAACCAAATTAAACTGTTAAGCGTATAAGAATTACAGAAACAGTTCTATTTGTAACAATATCAAAGTTTAAACAAAATCATTAACAATAAACAGTGAGTTTATCTCTTCTTACATTCCCCACTACAATTGATTGGAATTCTTCCAAAATTAATTGTAGTTGTAAGTAGGTTAAGAAAAAATAAAATAAAAACAATAACAACTCGCTTTATAAAAAGATCAGTCAGTTTTTTTAGGCCGTGCACCTTCCAGTTTATTATCAAAATAATTTTCGTGGAATTCAAAATTTATTTTTAAATGATTTTGTTATTCGTGCTTAGTTTTTCTAAAATCTTTATGGATGAAGTTTCCTGATGATCTGGCCTAAGCAACCAGTGAAATGAGCATAGGACTAGCTTATCCCATCAACAATAAATTGCAGTGTTTTTATCAAATAATAAAAACTGGGAATTAAGCACGAATAACAAAATCATTTAAATTGAATTTTGTATTCCCACGAAAATTTTTTTGATAAAAAATAATTAATTTGAAAATACAAAAAATTGCTAAACTTCGCACAAAATTTTGAGATACATGAAAATGTTTTATTTTAGTTTATTTTTTAATTAAATACTTAACTAAAGAAGTTTTTGTTAATTTTTACTTTAAAAATCGTTCCGCTAGAATTTTTTTTTAAAAGTTCGTTGATTCGACGAAGAGTAATCTTAATGTAGCAAAATGCATAAGAAACTTTTAGGGTTAAAAGTGTTGGTATTGATAAGAAATGTATCGGCTATAATTTATAAATTTTGTATATGATTGGTCTAAAATTACCCACGTATCCTCCTTTTCTAATGCCAATTAAGGATCAACATTTCATGTAGATGTAGAGCTCTTAAATAAATCCTTAACTCATAACATAACTTTGGCTCCCAATACTCTCCAAATATTTCCAGGTATAGGGTATCATAAGGTCAGGCTTGATCTACTATACTTTGTACTTATTTAATTCAAAATTCTTATCTTAATATTTTCGTCACATATTTATTACTTTTACTTGTTTATCCCCACTTTTCGAATTAGTTTTCCCAAAAGGCTTTAGAATTTGTAGAATTTTTTTTGCATTAAAATTTTATTAAAATAAAAAATACAACAAACTTGCATGTTTTTCTTAATGCATGAATATGAATTTTGTGTTATTTTTTCTCTACTTTAAACGCAAAAATATTATTTATTAAGTTTAAATAATTTTTTTCATACAAAGAATTGTTGTTTTGTAGTTGCGTTTTGAAAAACTATTTTTCGAAATAAAAAAATTTGTTTTGTGAAAAATGCAGCAATCAGCGACTAGCAAATAAGAAACATACTTCGCAATTTTTATTTTATTAACAAAACTAAAAGTTGAAGCTAAATAGGCAGAAAAATTCAACAATTCAGCGAACATTGTGTGATTTTTCAAAATAACAGCGGCAAGTAGCTAAAAGACAGATAAGATTAAAGTGATTTAAACAGTTTAATACGTACTACAAC
This sequence comes from Pollenia labialis, assembly GCA_949318255.1. Classification (NCBI taxonomy): domain Eukaryota; kingdom Metazoa; phylum Arthropoda; class Insecta; order Diptera; family Polleniidae; genus Pollenia; species Pollenia labialis. Next base: position 94,724,459 of record OX439142.1, on the reverse strand, counting down.
AGTTAACACCAAAGAACTTTACCAGCCGTAAAATAAAAATAACGCCACATCAATTGTGTAAAGAACCCAGTTTTCGAGCAGCAACAAAGAGACACATTTAAGTTGCATTTTAGTTTGCCTTACCAAACAAACTTCAGGGCCCATGGAGAAATTCATTGCATTGCATGTCTGGGCTTATTAGCGTCACAGATTTACAATGGAGAACAAAAAAATGTACAGAAAGGTCACAAAAGTATAAAAATAATACAAATGAATTATATGTAGGTATTAACGAACATACAAACAAAAAGAATTAATTATATTTTATATTAAATCTTTTAATTGTTAATGTTTTTTATTTGTGGTCACATACCTGCTAAACAAAAACGACATCGCTACACAAACAGGGAGCAATAAATATTTATAAATCACATTTACAAAATAAAATTTTTTAAAGTTATACAATTTAAAAAAAAAAACACAAATATTATAATTATTTAACAATAACTGTCTTCGCATATTTAGAGTGATTTTTTAATCTCAGTTTTTTTTTCGTATTCTGTACAATTTAGAATTGTTAAGTAGAGATTATAGTTTTCATGTTTAAAAGAGACATGTCTTGCTGAAGTTTAAAATTTCTCATGAACTCAAGATGTGTTGCGACAGATAAAGTGTTTTAGACTTTTAATTGTTGTATGGCAAAAAAAAAAAACTAGTTGGACATGTTTAAAAAAATATGCAGGTGCATTTGATGTCATAGGAAAGATAATTTTTAAGATTTATTAAACAAATTTAAATTTTGGTAGTTATAAGGATTCGCAAAAAAGAAAAAGTTCTGAAAAAGCAAGTTCCAAAAGTATTTAATTTCTATTTGCTAAGTTTTTTTTAGTATGCACCTTCTGAACTTAGAATCACCCTTATCGTGGTTGGCGAATTTAAAATATGCCTAAGACTAATAGATTAACTGCTCATAAATCAGAGCAAGTTAAACTCTTTTTTTTTTTGTTTAAAATGTGGTTAAACCAACAAATCTAACCATCTTTAAACGCATAAAATTGAGCTTTTAAACTACCAATACAGGCCATACGAATTTGACAACATTTATTGTAGTGCTGCCACATGTTATTTTTTAATACATGGGATACTAATTTTCAGTTGATGAGTTTAAACCACATATAAATAAATTTCACTGAGTTATTAGCCATAAAGGAAATAAGTTGACGTTCTCTTTAGTCTGTTACTAAACAGTCACAGGCGTGTTTTAAATTCGGCTAACACGATAAGGGTGAATATTTACCGATTGCGAAGTTGCTTTGGGAGAATTGATATTTGGGTTCAGAGAGAGTATGGATTCACGGAAAGCGTTATATTTCGTTCAATTATTTATTTAGAATTTTCGACATTCCCAAAAATTTAGTTTCATTTGCTTTGTAGATTATAGAAAAAGTTTCGATATCGTCAAACATGACAAACAAATAGAAACTCTAACTTCTATTGAATCCAACATGGAAAAAAGCAAGATTACGCATTGCGCAGGTCCGTTATTTTGTTGTGTAGCGATCAGCTGTTTGTGTGACGTAGACATAAAATTTGTGTTGTAAACGAAGTACATTTGTATATGGAAATCTCTTTAATTTTGCATCAAATGTTATAACGAAAACAAATTTTCTTTCGACGCTGCAAATAAATTTCAAAAAAACTTGTTGAACATGTAATTATTTGTAAATTTTTTGTTTTGGTGAACCAAATACCAAGTTCGTAATTATTTCTTAAATCGAAAGGTTGTAACTGTTCTTTATGCAACATAATTATTTTTGGCAACCCAAATTTGAATAATAGTTCAGGCTGTAAAACGAACTATGAACTATTTCTTCATTTCCAAACCATAGAAGGTACGATACCTTCCCTGAACACAAATCTGTTGTCAATTTTATTATGCTTTGGTTTTAATTGCGAAGTGGTATCATTTTCCAATATTTTGAAATTATCCAACAACTTTTTTGATCAGACAAATCATCTTATACCATGTTCGCACGGTGCTTTGGATTACTTCGCTCTCTGTTTTGACAGCTGGTGATGGAAAAAAAACCGATAAAAATTAGATTTTTAAGTAATCCCCAGGGTAATAAAAATTGAATTACGTACAAATGAGATAATCCGCTCTCAAAATTTTGTATGACGTATTACGAATGAGAGAGTGAATTATGAAAAAACGCTGTCGTGCCAACATGGTATTACCATTAATTCGTCGTGATACAAACGTATTCCTGTGAATAAACCAAATAAGTAAAATTCACAATGCATAGTGTTTTTTACTGTATGTGTGTCATAATACCAAATTATAATTCGTTTGATTATTTGAAACTTTTTACTGAAACGTCCTAATGATTATGCCATTAATTAAATATAAATATATTTAATTGTTTGAATATCTTGTGCTAAAGGATGATCGCCTTTAAAGAAAATACAAAATAGTTATATACTCAATGAAGATTGTAGTATTACGGAATAAATAATTTTTTCTTACAGATTGAATAGAACATGGCTTTGTTTGTATCTTTACAAAGTAGACCTTTTTCGTCATATAAGAGAATAATGAGAGAACGAATGAATGAGTGTCTTAACATGTAAATACATAAAGTTATTTACTCATACGCTGCACAGTGGGGGACATGAAAAAACTTTAAATAAATTAACAGTTTCTAAACGTTGTAATACATTAAAATGCGGAATTTTTTGGCTAATTTTAAAAATTTTTTGCGCAACATTGGTACAAAAAGGACTTTTGCCATCTTTTAGCAAATTGTGGGTGCAGCCAAAATAACTGTTCATTTTTTGAGGCCAAGAATGAGTTTAGCTGATTCCGAGTACACTGCTCTGACGTAAGGCCTTTTTCAGTGCAAGCGTTTTGCATATTATAGTTTATAGTTATTAATGGTGTTTTCTTTTCTATGAAATAATAATGCATTATAATTGTGTAATATACACTGAAAGAATTTTCTTCGCAATACCAATGAATTTTGACATTAAACCCATGAACAATTTCATTAAAAAGGAACCTATGCAGCGCTTCGTTGGATCAATGAAACCTGTTTCATTAAAATGTATGTAATGAAACATTACATTAGAATAATGAATATTATTATTAATTGAATGAATACTTCAAAAAAGTAAAAAAAATTTTTTTTATTTTCTTTTATTTTTCTTTTTAATTATTTTTTTTCTTTTGAACTTTTATTTTCTATCTCATTTTTTTCTGTCTCTGGCGGGAATCGATCCCGCACCACGGCGCTGCTAGACTAGCTCACTACCAGCTAGCCTACCGTGGCAGTGTAATTTTTGAATAAAAAAACTATGTTTTTTGTCTTTACTATGTACATATTAAAGAAAACTAAAAACATACATATTTATTGATTGCAAGTTTTTGTTTCATTAATAGGATGACATTTTTATTGTCATAATGAAAATTTAAATTTATGATGGCATGCTTTTTCGAAATATTTTTATACTCTTAATTATTGAGATTGAGACTATTATTGAATGTTAAAAATAATTTTTTTTTTAATTATTAAAATATGTTGCTTTTATAAAAAAAATTTTGATTTCATAAATTTAATGGCATATTACATTAGATGTATGAAATATTTAAATCTTACATTTTTTAATTAACAATTTAACATTTTTTTAAGGAAACTGTAATTTTGTATTAATTTATGAATAAAGTTATGTTTGTATATTGTTTTTTATGTTCCCAATTGAAATTTTTTGTTTACTTGGACAAACTTAAGTTTTCATATATCCAATGAAAATTTTTAACGTAATTACGAAATCCCATGAAGCGATTTTAACGAAAATACTTCATTATAACTATGAAATTTCATTTAGACAATGAAAATTTTCATTTAACCAATGAAAATGTTTTTATGAAAATGATTCATTAAATATATGAAGCATTTTTCTTTCAGTGTATTAATCAGGTTACACGTACCCTTACAAAGTGATACATTTTTCTAAATAACAATGGAACAAAATAATATCTACGTTTTACACTCAACACTAATGTGTATAACTGCGGGTAAGAAATGGAATAAATTTGCCATTTATTGTTGCAATATATTTAGAAAGGAAAACGACAACTTCTTACATTTTTGCATATATTTTTAGAATATAACAAAAACCCTCGCGAATGGTAGCATACATGGAACATTTTTGTCAGAAAAGAAAACACCATAAAATTTCACGCGCTTTTGTACCCCTTTAAATTCCTCTCGTCCGTAACGTAAGAATCGTAGAATGTAAGCAGGCACTTATAGGAGCTTTTATAATTTCTTTTGTTCGCCTTGTTAATAAAGACCCAACCTTATAAAACTCCTAAACTTGTGTTATCCAAATTTCCTTTTAACTTCACTTAAATCTGTAACTTATTTTTGCTGTTGACGTCATTTTGTTTCTTACAATTTGAAAAATATCTGGCATTCAGTCTTGTCATTTCATCATTCAATCGTCCAGCCATCCATCCATATTGAATTAATAATAATCACATTCATAGGAAACAAATCTGTGACTGATATCAATTTAAATCTGTTCCGCAATTATAAACCAATGTCGTTGTCGCAAACTTAAGAAAACACAAATGCAATTCAAAAATAATGTTGCATACAACATCATATTCATGCAAACAACATCGTACATTCATACATTTTAATGTAAATCATTGTGCATATCTGTTTGTTGTAATATCAACTGTGTCGGACTGTTAATGATTGTGTGAAGAAAACTTGATCGTGTTTTAAGATCAAACAAAACCAAAAACAAAAACAAAAAAGCAAAAAATGCATTTTTAGCATAAATATGAAATAATGGCGATGATGATCATGATGATGATGATGATAATTTTTAACAACAAGACGACGATGATGCTTCGTTTGTAGTCAGATCGTACTTATACATAAATATGCAAAAAAGACAAGAGTGAATAAAGTCGTTTGTATGTATGATGGCTTGTTCGTTTATTTGATTCATCCATCCAAAAATGTAAAGAAAGATGAAACGACACAAGACATCTTGGCTCACATACTGGCCCCATATGGCCAATGTCCTCCTCTTACGGGTACTCGAACTCCTATGAATTGTTTTTGATTGTGCCATTTTTGTTATTGTTTTTGGTATTGTTGTTGATGTCGTTCGATGGTTTTAAATTTCATTCGTATTTTTTTTTTCTACTTTTTGCTAAATTTTGTCTTTATTTTGTATTTGTTATTTGCCATTTTTTTTTTGTCCGTCCATTTGTCTGTCCTTTCGTATGAGTGTGGCTGTGTGTGTTGCTATTGGAGGCCTTTGTAAACGCAGTTGTTTGACAAGCAGGAAATTACATGCAATTACAATTTGTTCGCGTGAATAAATGTAATTGTGTGACACACAAATGTGCCATTGTACGAGTGAGCAAGTAAATGAGTTACTTAGGAGCGAGTGAATGAACAAATGACTGTGTATCTTCATTTGGTAACTGAGAAATATATACATACTATATAAATCTTAAGCAGTATGTTCCTTCTTCCCATACCAAAGAGGACCTTTGTCTCTTTATTATTCTATAATTGTATGACTTTTTTACTTTCTTGATATTTTAAAACATTTTTTTCTGTCCACGGAGACATATTTATAACGTTCTTGCAGTTAATTGTCTCGAGTACAGAGCATGCAAAGAATAAAAAATTGTATGGTTATTTTGTGTCACTTTAATTGGCAAAACAAGTCGAAGTAAATTATAGTATTATTAATGACCGCTTTATAAGACTCTGTGTCTTTGTGGTTGTCCTTGATTTATTTAAATTGCGTTTTATTTTTGAACACTTTGTTGCGGTGTATCCGTTAAAATGTTTCAAGCAAGATATGATAATTGAAATGACAAAGTAATCGAGTTAAATAAAATATTTATCAAGGTAATAATTTTATAGAACATTGATTAAATTTTTAATACGAATTGTGAAGAAATGATAATTACGGGACGTTTAATAGTGAAATTTGTTTTTTTCATAGAAAAGTAGCTTAACTTAAGTTTACTTTTACTGAAAGTATACAAAAAAAAAATATATATATACATATATGTATATAGGTATGTATGTATGTTTTAATATAATAAATATAATTGATTTTTTTTTTGTTTAAAAAATACACGTTTTGGTCAAAAGCGAAGAAAAATATTTCTGTTTTTTTTTGTAAAAAAGTTATGTACTTTTTCATGAAAAATACTCGTTAGTAAAAATTTAAATTTTTCATGAAAAATTCACATTTTCAGGGCAAAATAAGTATTTATGTAACAGCGTTGCCAGAATGATTTTTTTTGTCATATTTTTTGATGAATTTTTGGACAAAATATTATTTGATGAATTTTTTTTCTCAAAAAATTATATTTTATTTCAAAAAATTTTGATTTTTTATTTAAAAAAATTATGATTTTCTACTTAAAGTATGTTTCAACAAAATACACAGTTTTAATAAACAGTTTATTTTTAAAACATTTAAGTCTTGCATCAGCTTATTGCTTTTGTACACTTTACACTTGTGTACCCTGTTTCTAATGTTACTGGGCATACAAAATATTTAAAATAGCATCTTGGTGTAGAATTTATGTACCATTTGAAAGGTATTAATTTACAGAGGGGTATAACTGAGAGGATAAAAACTGGTTAATTCGTTAACCTCAGACACAAAAAAAAATTTACTACTTATCGTTATTCATGAGAAACATAAGCGGACAAGTGTCTGGTACTTTTTTGTAATTCGGCCCTTTTGGGGAGTAAACGGGTTAAACCTGTAAGTGGGAGCTTCTTTGTCACTAGGGTGTTCAATTAATCGGGTTTTATTTCTGTTCGATTAAAATTAAATTAATCGATTAATCGAAATTTTATAAATTACGAGATTTTTTCGATAATCTTAGTAAAAATTAGTACATCAGTAAATAAAGATTCTTTTTTAAATTAAACTTATCAATGTAGTTTCAAATTGTTGCTTCACTTTCAAGCACTTAGATTTTAAAAGAGTCAATATAACTTTTTTTTAACTTTTCACGGACACTTCATCCTCTGCTATGCTTCTGCAAATAATTACCTCTAGAGAATCGATCGAAGTTTCTTGTTAAAAATAGTTATTCATTGGTCCACTTGTATCCCCCTTTGCTTTTGTTGGTGGAGCATCTTCTTCAAAAACTAATTTATAGTCACTATGTAAGTGGTAAATTAGTGGAGTTGTTGAAGAACATTTACGTCAAATTATTTTTGGACACCTGTTACATTAAGCATTATTAGATTTATTTTTCGTACCATATTTTTAAACCAAACTCATTCTTAAGGGAGAACGCATGATCTATTTTGTTAAAAAATACGAGCGAGTTCTAGAAATCGAAATGAAGTGCATTTAAAATCGAGCAAATTTAAAAAAACGACCCTGTAATGAAAGATCATAAAAATATTCGATTTTATCTACTTCATTCTTTAAGTTTCTATTATTTTAGCAAGAACAACACTTAAAACCACCAAAACAACGGTCATTTGGTAAATAATTAAATTAAAATTATCGTTCGATTTTAATTTCACTTCATTTCGATTTCTAATAACATAAATCTTTGTGTTATTAAATTGTGTTAGAAAACTTTAACAAAAATATAAGCCAAATTACTCACTAAACATTACTGTTTTTTTTTTAAATTCTAACGGACACATACATTATTTTTGTTTATTCGATTAAAACTATAAAAAAGTATACATTTACCAGAAATACTATAAATTATTATCTTTAGATTAATCGATATAAATCCTTCGATTAATCCTTTTATCAAAATTAGCAATTTTAAATTATTCGAACAATTAATCGTCTAAAATTGTTCGATTAATCGAACAAAAATTAATCGAATGAACACTCTATTTGTTACCTCATCTATCGTTTAAGCCAAAAAAAAAAACATATAAATAAAGATTATACAAAATTTGTAACTTATCAAAAAATACCAATATAAATCATTCGAAATTCGTACGTTTAAAACAATTTGTCTCCATTCATTGATATATACGCATTAAATTACACTACAATATTGAATATTTCGATACTTTAATGGAACGAATAAGTGCCAAAAAGGGAAAATCCGGAAAATTTCTGTCTTTAGCTTTTTGGTTTTACAACTGGTACTTTTTTTAATTATCGCTATCATTGGACATAGAAATGAAAATAAAAATCTATTAGAGGTAACTTTTGGTACTTTTTTGTTCTTTAACTGGTACTTTTTGAATTTTATTTAATATTGGACTTACAAACATAAAACTTAACATGCAATGTCCTGAGTGGATTAGAATCGTTTTATAACTGGAACTTATTTAATTTTTATTAGTGCTAAACATAGAAATATAAAATTCAACATGCAGAATACAGAGATATGGAACAACTATGAGAGGAGACATTTTGGAATTTTTTCGTTTTCTAATTGGTACTTTCTGATTTTCTTTATTTTATTAAACTTAAAAGTTATATTAAACATTTACGGACTTGAGTGAAAGAGACATTTTCATCTTTTATTGTAACTAGAAAAGTTTTTAAGTGTCCTTTAATCGAATTTATTTTAAGTTACCTCAGCCAAAAAGGGTTATATTTTTAATTTATTAAATGATTTATTTATCCTTAAAAAAAACTCTTTTATGTACATATACATTGCAATCCTATGAAATTATTGTGTATGGGAATTATTAACTATGTATTTAATAGTTATTTTGCTATATTGTATTGGAGGTATTCAATCCTTTAATAAATGTTTCCACTTTATTAACGTATTTGTTACTTATATTTAAGGTCCAAAATTTACTCTCGTACATTTCATAAAGCCTCCTTTCCAAATAACCACAACTATACACAAGTTTCAGTATGTTCATTAGATATGTACATATGCCCAACATTTGTACTCCTATACTTAAATTGTAAATACTTGATTTTGTGTGTAGATAGGCGATTGTGAATTTGTAAATATGTAAATTTGTTCGTCAATATGAAAAAAACTAAAGTGACAAAAACCGGCGCGCAATAGTTTATATTTTAGTGCAAAGATACACACGCTGTAATTTCTTTACTTACAAAAGAGTTAATGGATTCCCTAAATTGCATAGACAAACACTTAATGTTATCTTAAATGATTACTTTTAAATTGTACCTAAATTTAAATGTACCTAAGTATGTATGAGTGTTTGTGGCTGGGAATTAACTAATTAAAAAATAAAAAAATCTACATAATTAGTTGTTTAAACTAAAATCTATTCAAAAGTGAACATAAACACACACTTTTAAAAGCCATAATTAAATCACAAGCATTTCATATTTTTTACCATAAGCATTCATATTTTTTTTTTAAGTTAAAAAATGTTTAGTCTCTTTACTTCTCTTTCTTTTGGAAAGGTGATTTTTTTGTAAATTACTTTAAAAAAAAAGTCATTAAAAGTGTAACACTTTTTTAAGAAGGCAAAAATGTTTTTATTTCAATTGATGTGTTTTCTTTTTTTGTGTTTAGGGAATTTCCCACAAATAATATATGAAAAAACCGAAATAATTAAGAAAACAAAAATTTGTGACATGTTAGAGAGTTAATTGTTAAACTAAAAATTTACTAATATTGTAACTAAAAGTCATTAAGAGTTCTAAGCAATTCTCAAGACTTTCTTAAGCAGAAACCGCTTGTATAATTTGGAAGCGTTGTTCAAGCATTAATAAAAAATTAATAAAAATGTCAAAAGTGAGCATAGAATGACAGTTCGTTTGACAACTTACCCATATGCAAAGAGATTGCAATGTCAAGGCCAATGATATTGCTAGAGAACTTACACGACAAGGCTCGGCACTAGATTTGACGATCAGAATGGTCATAATAAATCCTCATTGAGGCATTACTATCATAGTGTCATCAGGGATTTTATATAAGAATGAACAAAAAGCAATCAATGATTACTAACTGCCTGTTTTTCAAAATAAAATAAACATTTTCGTATAGAAATTTATATTGAAAAGAAAAACAAATTTGAGTTTTTTATTGTTGTTTCAATACAGGGTGTCCGCCGGAAAGGTATACTACTCAAACTAATTCCATTGTAATCCTGACTGTATGCGATGTGGCATTGTCTTGTTGATACCACATGTTAATCAAGCCCAACATATGCAGTTGTGGCGTTAAAAGTTTTCAATCATATCACGATATCGATATTCACAGTTACCGTTACGCCGTTTTCATTTTCAAAGAAGTAAGGTCCAATGATTCCTCCTGACCAAATTGCACACCAGACTGTCACTTCTAATGGATGCAAAGGTAACTGATGAATAACTTCAAATGAAAATGTGCTTCGTCACTCACTATGATTTTTTCATGAAAATCGGGGTTGTCATGGGCGAACTGTAACATCCTATTAGCAGATGTACGGCGGCGTAAATTGTCTTGTGGAAGAAGCTCTTGTGTCAACTGAATCTTAAATGGAAGCAAACGCAAATCCTTGTGCAAAATTGTGACCAAAATTGTTCTTTGAAGACCAAGCTCCCGATGGATTGTTTTGAACACATTCTTGAGCAGCAGTAATGTTTTTAGCAGATCTTGTAGTACGTTGCGGTCCATGCTTGGGTCTATCACCTACAGACCCTCTTTCTTTGAAATCATTTACTACACGATAAATAATGCGTTTTGTTGGCACGTTGTTTCTCCCAAAAATTTCACGTAACTTTCTCATCGTCACATACCACCATAGCATGTTGCTCTTGGAAAAGAGGAAAATACTATTGTTAATTTTTAAACAAAATATTGTCTTATTTAAACATAACATATTAAGATACAACCATAATATTGTTGTGGCTTCTTGATGTAGGACTTAATTAACCATAATATGGTTGTCGGTGGCAATAATATGGCTAAATTAAACATAATATGTTCAAAATATTATATATAAAATAGTTTTGTTGGAGCTGACCATATTTAAACATGTTTTTTCCTGCGTATAGATGAACTCAAGACTATTGAGCATATTTTCTGCTTAATATGTCTAGGCAGCTAGTTATATAACGACCAAAAGAATGCCTTCAATTATTATCTGTTTCATAGTGGATAATGAGGGCTAATGAGGTCCTCAATATCTCACAGCTTCTGACTTATGTTTTCTTTAATTAAATAAATTCTCTCATCGCTCTTGTTTTTCTTTACATTAAATAGAATACCAACGTGTTAAAACTTTGACTCGGGAAGATCTATGGTTTCCGATAATGCGTATTTCGCAAAAAAAAAATTTGGTCATAACTTTTACGTATCTGAACCGATTTTTCCGAGTTTTTCTTAAAATATTTTCTACTTAAGATTTCCGATATTTTGATAACTAGGTCATATGACAGCCCAAAAATTCAGGTTTTTATACAATTTTTGATATTTTCTGTACGGGAGGTACAGATGCTTTTGCACAGTTTAAAATACCAAGAGTGAAAAAGATTTACATGAGCACCAGCCATATGGGTGTCAAACAATGCGTTTACCAACTGCCTCCGAGTGTGAAAGCAAACAGGTAGCAATTTTATAATGCGGCATACATTTACCCGATATTTTATTGATGAACTGCTTTTGGAAATATACTACCAGCTTCAGTTGAGTAGCAAAAGCATCTAGAGATGATCCTCCCTCAGGCCGAACCTCCCGCAAGTAGTGAAAAATCAGCCCTTGAATGTAATTTTCAGAATCTCCCTTCCAGCGACTTTGGATAATAACCACAACCACCAAGTGCTTCCCTAAATTGTATTTCCTCTTCCTGAAGTACCAGCTAGGATTTCCGGTCAGTTGCGGTCTGAAGTGATTGTATAGATTTCTTAAAAATCCTAGGTATTTACTGCACCTGATTTTCCCGGAGGTTGTAGCAACAAAACTTAAAATATCCTTCAGATTATAAATATAAACATCAGAGTATAGTTTAAAATTATTTGCAGTGTTGTAAGGTATAGTTACTTTAAAAAGGCATATAGACGTTTTAGAGGACAGCCAGACTTTTATGTCACCAACAATTCCAATAAAAAAATATGTATTTTATTTAATTTCTAACATTCAGATGAGTAGAATACATCGACCCATTTTTGCGTAGTTGTCGTAAGCGCCAAAACAAGAATTTTACAGAAGAAGTTATTTTCCAATTATTTTAAAATATGTATATACAAAAAAAAAATTCGTGTATAAGTCCTTGATTGGTATAAAAAAAATTGTAAACAGGACATACGATCAAAACGAACCCCTTATGTATTTGACATTACAGTAGACGCTCACAAATTAGAGCTTTCAGTAATTCGAACGTCCAGAAATTAGAATCAGTGTTTGCAATACATTAACCGCTCTAAAATTCGAATTTAAAATTCTAATTTCAGAGCGTTTTTTTTGTTATTTGAACACGAGAAATTCCCAATTTATTTTTATTCTGTTTAACCCTTATGTGAATGGCAAGGTACCCAGGTACCTTTGGAATTTTCAACTTAATTTTTTTTTAAATTAACAGATGGTCCACATATTTAAAACTTCTTGAGAACTCCTTACTTTTAAACAATTTTAAATTATAATTATTTTTAAGCTTAAAAATTATTTTGAAAAGGCGTTGGGAACCAGTTTTCATCTTACACCCTTAACGGTATGGTAAGGTACCAGGGCACCTTCATACAGTAAATTCCACATAAGTAGGTACCCGGGAAACTTGCAATGCTGTTAAAGGTGTTTTTTTTGCCATTCACATAAGGATTAAACATAATCACAAAATTTATGTATGTTTTCCCTATTTGTTGTTTTTGTCGCATTTATGTATGTTTCTAGCTAGTTTACTTGTGAAATTTGATGCGCATGTACATATTTCAGCAGTCTCTATTAAAAAATGAAGGTGTATCATTAGAAATGTCAAATAAACGTAAAAAAAATACTTTATCATTGGAAACTCAAAATATAAAAAGCTTGACAAAGGCGTTCAAGGGAACCGGTTAGACCTAGATTTTAATGTGACAACATCTTCAATCAGCTACATCAAATCACACAGAACAGCAATATTAAATGCTGTTTCCAACACATATTTAAAAATAAAAAAAAATTAGTTTTGGGAAGTAAATATACTCAATTTTTGTTCGAGAAAATTGTCCAGAAATTAGAATTGCCTTAAAAACAAAGCGGTTCTTATTTGCGAGCGTCTACTGTATTAACAGTTTTGACTTTGTGTTAATCAGAAAACATGGATAGACCCAAAAAATGTAAATCATAAAATCTTTGTTTTTTCAAAATTTCGCTCACGATAACTTCGCAATGTATCGCAATTTATGCTTCAATCTTTTTTTTTTAGCAGCAGATACATAAATTTTATATTCTATTTTACCATGCAAATTAAAACTTGTTGTTATCGACATATGTTGATTTGTAAGTGAATTAATTAGATGCTTGTAACAATTCTATGAGAAATTTATTTATTTGCCGCAAATACAACAACTTATTTGTTTTTGCTGTTAGTGTAAAAAAAAATAAAAACATTCACATTATATGTTAATAAATTACAAATAAACACATTGTTGCAACAACAACAAAAAAACTTAAATTAAAAAAATTTAACATGTAAAGACAAATTGTTTTGTGTTTTTACAAGTTCATCGTGACAACAATTAATTTCAACTTTAAATGATATAAACATTGTTTTGTAAATTTTTTTTAAACAAATGTACATTTTTGTATCATTAATTATTTAATCAATCAATATGAAAATAACAAGTATCAATTAGATGAAATTATGGGACAAAATTATTGAAGTTTCGTAGTTGAAGGTTGGGGAAAATTTAGCAAAACTTATTTGAAAATATAACCTGTTAGAGTACTAGTTCGACATAGTGTAAACTAGCCTTTAGAAGGACCCGGAATATATATACTTTTTAGGGTCTAACATCAATATTGTTGAATTATATCCACGAGGAAAACAATACGATTCCGGAAAGTCCCTGTTGGCCAAACTGCCGTCGACGACATTGTCGTCAACGATTTATGCACGACATGTCCTCTATCACTTAGGATTTCTGTAAGACAATTTTGAGAAAAATGTCGTGGACGACAAAATACTCGACATTGTCTAGTACACTGTCTTTTAAAGAAGTTAATAAACGACGACATGACCGACACTGTCTTTCAAGTTGTCTTTTGTCAAAGCTTATCCACGACAACATGACAGACATTTTCTTGTAAATTATCCTCTATCAACAACTATACACAACAGTATGAGCGACAGTGTCTTGTAAGCTGTCCTGTATTAAAGTGTATGCACGACAACATGTCCGACAGTGTCTTGTAAGGAGTCCTTTATCAACTTCTAAGCACGACAAAATGAGGCAGGTATGGGCACCACTACATTGAAAGCTTTGCATGTGTGGCATTGTATTGGTTTGTTTACGTTTGCATTTGTTGGTTTTATGCTCTTTTGCTCTTTGTTTTTTGTGTATGTATCACTGTTGCCAATTTGACGGTTTTACGGCGATTCTAGCGGTTTTTGAGTGTCCATCGGGGTAAAATTTCCGTTTTGGCGGTAAGCGGGAAATCTAGCGGTTTTTTTAATATCATTAGAAAATCAATTTTTGTTCTAGACATTTGCAAATTACTATTTTTATCTCAAAATAAGAGATTTAAAATATTTGTTTTCAATTAAAGTAATTAGTGATAACAAAAAAAATTGTTTTTTGTGGAAATTAAATTTGTTTCCGCAACAAAAAATTTTACAACGTTTTAAACAGATTTTATAAATTTTCTTGTTAGGAAGTTAAATTGAAATGTATTAACAAAGCCGCCTTATTTCGAGCGAAATATGTGTCCAGTTAAAAAAAAAATAGACGTGACAAAAAAAAAACTCGAACGGACTTGAATTTATTAAAAACAATTTGTGTTATCAACTTTTATCGATCAAAATATAATCTATAGTCAAAGCTAAAGTTAAAAGGGTGTTGTCTACAGCAAATCAATGTTTATATTAAAGCACTTAAGAGGCCCTTGGATAAAACTTCCTAATTCCAAACAACGTACTGTAATTCGAGAATTTAAGAAATACTGTTTGTGATGCTTTAAAAAACAACAAGAAAACGCCTTTGCCTGGGTTCATATAAGTATGTTGTTTGGTATAAGCAAGCTTCTAACTAGATATGCGAAAATTCTTCTTTATTTTTATTTAGTTAACGGATACAAACCTTATTTCTAGTTTTCCTTAAAAGTGAAAAATAATTTATATAAATCTAAGCGAAGTCTTCGGAGCGAAACAAAAATTATCTATTCGTTTGTTAGGATTGTAAACAGTTTTCAAGCATTAATGTTTGAAATAATGGCCGGCAAAAACTTTTTAAAATTATAAATGTTATAAAGCAGTAGTGGCCATGTTATCCATATATACACACATATGTTTATTCAATCTTTCAAATCGGCTGTCTTGCATTTACTTCCTTTTTTTCTTTTACGATTTTTTTAATCTTGGTCTAGGGTCTAACATTTTTAGCATCATTACCAAAACTAGTTTATGTGCACTTAACTCTAATGTCTGGATAGATTTCAAACAATACAAATCCCTTAATTATATATAAATATCCACATTTTGTTCTTTCGCGGGACTAAAAGAGTCAGTGAAATTAAAAGACAAACACCTTTAAAAAAGCACCCTATATTTAGATTTGTATAAACATTTCACATAATATTTAGATTTTAGCGATATTTTAAAAACATTTTAAGCTAAATAAAAAATTTAGCGGTTTCTAGCGGTTTTTGAAGTGCGATTTGACGGGAAGTCTTCAAAAAAAGTTGGCAACAATGGTATGTATATTTTCATTTTGCATTTGTCCATACATGTTTATAGGCAACATTGTCGTGTAAGCTGTAACTCTTGTAACTTCATTGACATTGTCTTTTACGCAGTCCTTGACGATAAAGTAGAATCCATTGTCGTTTATATAGCCATCAAAGACAATATGAACGACAATATCGTTCATGTGGTCATCAACGACAGGCTGAGCGCCATTGTCTCTTTTTGTGTCGTGCACGATTTACGCGACACCTGTTTGAAAATGGCATCGACGATTTGCATTAGTTGTCCCTAACGTGTCGTGCAGGGATAATATAAACACATATGCTCTTAACAATGTCTGACAATGACGTACATTGTAAATTTTCAGACGGGTACAACTTTAAATTTGTTTTGCCTAATGTACATATTTGTGCGATTTTTATCAAAACACTTACAAATCACAAGGTGGCAAATTTTCTTTAAGTAATCCATAAAAACTAAACGTGATAGAATTAATCTTTGAAGAGATTTGGATTCAGTACTCTAAAGTCAATTTAAATCACATAACAAAACTCTTGCTCGCTACTATTATTTTTTTTACCCGCTAGTGTTAGTACTTGCCTTTATATAAATCTCTCTATCCTTCTATCTCTTTATTTCAATTTTTGACAAACAACATTTTAATAAAATGTTAGTAATTCCGTTTTTCGTGCAAATTACCAATTTTGGGTTTCCTACTAAATTTTCACTTGGTACAATCTTAATTAATTTTATTTGTTAAAAGCATTTTTAAGAAACTACACATATGCAGACAATTACAAAATGAATTATGTATCTGTAAACAACATAATTTATTAAATTTAATTATTAAAACAATTTCAAATACAAGTATTAAATTTAAAGTTGAAATGCATTAAACTGTTAAAATAAGTGGAATACTAAATAGAACAAAACGCTAATTTCTTAATTATTTAAAAATTTCATGTTAAATATATACCAGATAAAGGGTGTTAAATCAAGATGTGTTTATTGTATTAAAAATGTTTATTAAGGTTATGTATGTAAGGAATATAGGAGTAAAGTAAATGGACTGATTTTATCACTGACTGATACTATCACACAAGTCTTACGTCCTGTCATGATAAGTTGTTATTTTTTTTTTGAAAATTTTCAAACAATATTTAGATGAGGCAAGCATTTTCGTAAAATACTTAAGGCTTTGTATTTTTAACGTTACTTATTGTTACGAAATTTAATTGAATTATGAATTATTTATATTGTATGGTCTGTTAGTTTAACAAAATTACTGGTAATTGTAATGTGAACAAATTGTTTCAAAGTATTTGTTACGCTATAAAGAAATCTTTAAATAACAATGTATAACAGTCGTACTAAGTACTAATTTATTATAATTTCACATAAATAACCTCTAAGAAAATACAGTCGGTCATCATCATGCCCACGGAAGAACAAAATTATGTGGTTAAATATGTTCTTTATCAAGAAGCCACAACCATATCATCGTTGTCTCTTAAAAAATCCAATAATATTTTCAGCTTTTCCCCAACAGCAGCTATACACGCAGAGAAAAAATATGGTTGGGCATGGTTACGGCAACCACACTGTGTTTATTGTAACAATATATTGTTGTTGTACACAAATAATTGTTATTTTTATTAAATATCAGCAATATTATAGTTACTGTAAACATATTAATGTTTATCGCAATTATAAATTTGAGTATTGTTAACCGAAAAATAATTATTTTTCTAACAACTAAATTATGATAACTTTCAAAACATATTATATTACTCACAGCCATAACATGATATTTAATAGCCATAACATGATAACTTTATATACATTTATCATAATAAGTTTAAGATGCAATCAAAATATCGTTACTCTAATAATATTTTGGTATCGCCATTTGTAAAATAATTTTGTATCAGTTGTGTCGTGTTTTAAATAAACGTATCGAATTATTTGTTAGTGAGTGGCTAAATAATAAAAAAATAACCATTAAAATAAACAAGAAATTAAAAAAAAATAAAGAAAAATATTAAAAGAGAAATAACAAAATAACCATTAAAATAAACAAGAAATTAAAAAAAAAATAAAGAAAAAACATTAAAAAAGGGTTGTAGTGTCACAAATTAAAATATCTTTGCTAAAAAATTTTAATAATCTTAAAGTGGTGGAAAAATTTGTGAAATATTGGTGTCAAATATTAACCATTACTGGTAGGTTTTGTGTTATTTTAAGAGAAAAATAATGAAAACTCCATAAAATAATTTATAAATAATTGCGACCTACGACAAAAAGATTACAGTAACTATATTATGTTTTTTATTTTATCATAAGTATTTTTTCCCAATAAAAATATTATGTTTAAAGTTGTATCATATTATGATGTAAAAAATGTATGCATAACAGTTCATATCACTTTGCATCATAATATGTCTACTTCTAAACTTATTATGATTGCCATGACAATAATATGATTACTTCTAAACTTATTATGATTGTCATGACAATAATATGATTACTTCTAAACTTATTATGATTGTCATGACAATAATATGATTACTTCTTAACTTATTATGGTTACCGTCACAACAATATGATTACTTCTTATCTTATTATGATTACCATGACAGTAATATTATAACTTCTTACCGTTTTATGATTAACAGGATAACAATATGGTTAAGGGAAAAATATTATGATGTAATATTACGAACATATTTGGTCATAATATGATTTAATAACAATCGTAATATGGTGACTACAATCATGAATCTTATCATAATATGTTGCTCTTAGAATATGTTTACCACAACCATGTTTTTTCTTTGCGTGTAGTTGAACATCGTACTATTTTAATAAGCGTTTAACATATTTTTGTTTTTATCAACCATAGCATTTTTGGAGTCAACAATAATATTGCTGTGGCTTATTGATGTAGGACTAATTAAACCATAATATAGTTGCCGGCAAGAATAATATTGTTAAATTAACCATAATTACTTTGAAAATCAGTCATCGATTCGTGCAACTTATAGGCGTCTTCATAGTTTTTATAGCTCACATTCGTTGATAAACAATATTGCCTCATATGGATTGCGATCAATCCACAACAGTCTCCATTAAATCTGCTAAACTGCACCATTTCGTGCATTTTACACGCTGGTGGCATCATCGGACCTTATTTCTATATAAATTAAGCCGTAAGGTTAATTTCGAGCAAAGGCCCTGTCTGCAAGCCTCCAAGGTTGCGCGTTATGTGACACCGATAATTTCCCGTGGGGCTACGTGAAGTCACTGGTTTATGATGATAATCGAGCATCATTTTTTGTATCTACAATACTTATTTTAAACGGTATAACATTTTTCGCTGAAACGCAATCTTTATAATTTTTGTTTTAAATGAATGAGTTTCAAATAACACCAGATCTACACCTAAAAGATATTCAGGGATGTGCTGAAAATCGAAACGAATCGCACAAATTTTTAAAACGATCTTGTACAGAAGGTTCATGAAAATATTCCTTTTTATATACTTCATATCTTTACAGGAACCACTGTTGAAACGCGGATATTTTGAAAATAATTGAGATCAAAATCTCGTTCGATTTCAATTCCACTTCTTTTCGATTTGCAGAACATGCCCAGTTATCCATGTTCTACCAACGATAGCAAAAATTACACCCAATTGGGGTTATCAACAACAAAGTGGCAACACTGGAATTGTGCCCCACCTGCTTAACTCCCTGCGGGTATTTAGCATAGGCTCTCAGCTCGTATTTTATTAAATCATTTTTAATTATTTATTTTATTTCAGACCATACTTTTTATATGAGGTGGCAGCAACTGATGAACAGCTTTTTGAACCAATTTATTTTTTCTGGAAATTTAGTAAAATCAAAATCCATGTACATAGATTCTCAGTTAAATTTTATTAAAAACTACCACCATAGTTTTTCCTGTTTATAAAAGAAGTTTAAAGCTTTATGGGGTCAAAGATTTTTCGGAAGAGGTTAAGAGGTCGCATAAGTCGAGTTTTAATTAAAAATGGGTGTTTTCGACCGTTTTTCTAACTTTGTTCATAGCTTGGTCAATACCTACGTTCGCTTAATTTTTTGCAAAATATTGTTCGATCCAGGATAACACTAAGCCACAAAAAAATTAATCTTAATTTAAAAATTAGGTATTTTCTAAGCTAAATTGGGGCGCATGAGAACGAATATGACACTCATTTATTTCTCTCAAGAAGCGTTTTCGAAATATTAGCGAAAATGTTGTTTTTCTGGAGTTATATAAGATATTTCCAAAAATCTCGAGAACTGTTCATCTGAATTGTACAAAATTTAAACTGTTGAATCAATTAGTGTGCTGATGGGATAAATGTTCATTGAGTAACAGGTCTTAAGATTTAAAAAAAATCCTTAATGAAAACTGACAATGTTCAATATTGAAAAAAAACGTAAAAAAAAAATTATTTTTAAATCTAAGGGCCTGTAACTCTGTGAATTATAATCATTTCAACTACAAAGATGGGCTTAAAGAGGAAAAACATATTTATCCAATAGTTTAAAGTTTGTACAGTTCAGATGAACAATTCTTGAGATTTTTCGAAATATTTTAAACAACTGCAGAAAATAACGATTTTCGCGAATATCTCTTGAATCTTCTTGAGAGAAATAAATAAGTGTCACATGCCCGTTCAGCTAACCGGATTTACCCTAGAAAATCTTATCTTATCTTAATCTTATTTTTGAAGTTATGGCAAAAAGTTTAAAATTTGTGAACCAGGGTAATTGATATTCTCGGTTAATTGAATCACGAATTATTATCCGTGATCATCGATTATAATCGCTCAACTAAAGAATTAAAAACTTGATTTTCTACATATCTATGCTTTTTTACTTGCAACCTTATGCTAAAGTCTTTAAAGCTTAAACTCTTTCAAAATTACGTTTTTTTAATTTTACAAGCACCCTGAATAGAATATCCCTTGCGTTGCCACGTTTTTTTTGTATAAATTTTAACGGTCTTAAGAATACACTTTCTATAAAAGGGGAACTTTTTTGGCCTATTAAAGCTCTTTCATGAGACTCTGTGCCCCTTAAAGGAACAAAAGAAACTAACATATGGAGGGCTTAGAGCTTAAGCGTACCAAGCCAAAAAAGAAAAGTCGAAATCATTTTGAGTTTAAGTAATTTTTTTTTTTTGGAGATATTGACTTGGGTTTATTGCCGTTACATTAGGAACGAAACACTTTTTTTGTTCAGTCCGTTATAGAACTGGATAGAGTTGAACTTTGCGGACAAGTTTGCATTAGTTTAAAAATACATAGATGAATTATATTTTATGATTTGGTTCGGTTCAGCTTTAAGCTTTTCATATATAAAGCTCCTTCTGTTTGTTGTTGTTGCAGAACATATCAAGAATAATATTGTTTTCTCCTTTAAGCTAAAGCAAACATAGATTATGTTTTAGAAACTAGAACATTTATTATTTGAAAATTATAATTTATATCCAGAATACCCATAATTGAATCGTTCATTGTTTTTACTATTCGTTCCCTTCCCCTCGTTATTGGAAAAAGTCTTAAGATGTCTAAAAATAGGGGACACACTCACTACAATCTTTATTAAATTAAATTTCTTTCTTTTGTTTTTTTTTATTAAGATTGCGTGAAGCAAAAATACGAAATCATAGCAAAATATTTTTTTTTAATAAATTTATGCATAAATTAAGGTTAATAAAATTTTTAAATTTATCGGGCCACCCATAGATGTGTGAGCGAGTGCAAAATTTTACATTTTTTTTTTTTAAATTATTCGCTATTATGAAAGACTTACATATAACTAAAACTTTAAAACTTTTTCTCTCTGTTAGAAACTTTTCAATTTTCTTTTGTATTTTCTTTTTTCTTTGTGTTTGCTGTAAATGGGACATTTTAAATTATGACCTCTTAATGAGTTAAATTATGAACTTTACTGCACTTAACTACTGTGTAGCACGTTTATGTGTCAGACAAGTGTTTTGCTGAGTATTTGAAATATGTGCGTCTTTAATTCTTTTTTATTAAAATTATAAGTCATTCAGTATATTTCTTTGTTGTTTTTGCAAATGTATTATTTAATTTTTTTTATGATTAAATTACATTTTATAGTTGAGTGCACATTAAGAACATTTTCGGATGTTAAACACGACATTGGCAAAGGCAAATGTTTGTGTTTTAATATGAGTGTTAATATTTCAACTTTTCGTAAGTTGAAGCAGAAATAAGGCGATAAGTCGTAAAATTCTTTTGTAAAGATTGTTAACATATCATATACATTACCAAAAGCCTTACCGAGAAGCGTTCTAAATGTTTTATCACATTAACCAAAAACTTTTTTTCGGTTATTGAACTCTTTAATATCAATTTTTGTGAATAATTTGAGAACCTCTAACTGAAGTCATTGTTTGACGGGGAACTAAATAAAAAAGTAATATTATAAAATTATGCTGTCAAAATGACTACGTTTGTTGTTAAATTAGTATTTTATTTTTTTGTTTGTAAATCAAGAGTGAAATGTTGTGAAATCAACAATGAAAATCTAGTGCAACCTCTTCTAAAGCCGGAAATGCATTGCTGCTAATCCAAGAACAAACCGTTGTCAAATTGAAAATAATTTGCGAGGCGATTAAGTATTCATATCCTTTTAATCGCTGCAAATAATATTGGACTACCTTATCCATTTTGACCAAATGGTCTACTCCCTGGACTGGTCCAATGTAATGCAAGCATGGACCATGTCAATGCTAAAAAGAGTTTGTAGTGAAGCGACATGTCTTCGTTTTTCAAATCTTGTCCTCTAGATTATACCATGGAGTAGTTTTAAGACTACTCCTTTCTAATGCAATGCTGGGTTATATGGTCCTGCCCTATGCCATCGTAACGTTAAATAGACCATGTTTTTTCCATACATTAGGGTTACCTTTGGACTAGTTCTAGTCGCTTATGGGCTAAATTTTACATGCTGTATGGACTAGTCGCATTATTTGCAGGGATATTATAAATGGGAAAGTGTGTATGATTGTGGCACAATCACACGAAAATCGCTTAATGGATTTAAATGAAATATTGTGGACGGTTTGTATATAGTCAAGATTGCAGTTTTTAAGGGTTAAAAAACGGGACAAAACTGGTACTGTTTTTTTCGATAAATTTGGTATATGTACATGCCTATATGATGTTTTCTTTTCTACAAAAAAATGTCACCTTTTAAAAGGTGCATGTATAAAATGTCTTGGCGAACATGTAATACTGCAATTTTTTATTTGACGAGAACAAAACACAAAATTGGATCGCCCTGTTTTTAATAGCTGACAAAAAGTTTGTTCTTCAATATATAAAAAAAAAAATATATGTACATAAATCAAAAAGTGTGTTTTTCAATATAAAAAAAATATACATAAACCCAAATTTGTTAATAGATTGATGTTAAATAAATAAATAAATGAACAAAATAAATGATGAATTTCGAATTTCTTTAGTTTGTTTTTCATAAAATATGTAAACAAGAAAATACCTTCGCCAGATTTCCGATTTATTAACACCAAGTTTTTACGATTTCTTCATTTGACGTTTTTTTCCAAAAACAATTTTATAACACCGAATCCATTTAAATTTTATATTACTGGCAACTACCATTAACAATGTTATGCATTCTTTTGCTTTAACTATAAAATAATAAAAAAAAAACTATTAAGACTTAAAATTTGTACTGTCCTGATTATTGGCGATTTTTTCCCAACTTCGTCTGGTAACCCTATATATAAACAGCAGCCATATTTTCACAGGGCATTATCAACACTTTCGATTTATACGGGGCGTAAAGTGCAATGCCTTATGACATTTAAGGGTGATTTTTTTAGAATAAAACACGCTACCCTTTCAGAGAGCAAATAATTTTTAAGAAACGAACACCACATTGCATTTTTTTTTAAATAAAATGTGACATTTTTTGTAGAAAAGAAAACACCAATAATAGATAAAAGCCTACATTAACGTGTCGTGTCCTTTCTGGAGACCTGAAATCTTTTAACTTTGATACTTTTTCTTTTTGATAAACTTGGTAAAGAGATGGAATATGGATTCTTTTTAAGAGGTAAAAGCTGGAAAAAATAAATGAAAATTTAACAAAAAAATATAAAATGAGATAAATAAATTTAGTTTTTTTTATAAAACCCAAACAAAGAAATTAATACTTTATTGAAGATGCAAATAAATTTCTTGCTTTTAATTTTAAATACCATTAAAATGCAGCCGATAAGATTCATTTTAACAATTTTCTTTTAATGAAAAAAGCAAATGTAATATCGTGTTGCACTTTTTGTTTGACAAACACCTTAAAATTTCAAAGTTGGTTTATAATAAGATTTAAAATTACACTATCACGCATTATCTTAAACGAGGTTAAGTTTTAATAAAGGTATTGATATCAAAACGTCTCTAAATAGTATAATTATTGTTAAAGTTCTTAAATGCCAATTTAATTCTGTTTAACAAGTTATTATTTTCAGAATTAGAACAGTGCGTTGTTAGAATGAGAACAATGTATTGTCAATATAACTACGATATATTGTCAAAATAAGAACAATTTTTGACAAAAAAAACAATCTCGGGTTAGCACACTTTTGACAACGAATGCTCAGGGATGTGCTGGAACTCGAAAACGAAAAACGCAAGAATGTGGAAGTGGTATTTAATGCACTTTTAGTCTAATTTTTATAATTTTTGTTATCAGGCATGTTCTGAAAATCACAAAATTTCAAATCACTTGTGATTTTAAAATCACAATTATTATTTAAGGGTGTTTTGAAAACCACAAAAGTTTTAACTTGGTTTAAAATGGTGGAAAAAATAAGCTTGTAATTTTAAATCGGTGACCACTTAGCTGAACGGTTTAAAATCACAATTATGAAAAAAGTTTTTTGGCCAGAACACCTTTCTTGTGATTTCAAATCACTTTCACAAAAAATGATTTTCAGAACATGCCTGTATAAAATTCTGTTTAATAGAGAACTATTTGTATAATATTTGTCATTAAATTCTCTTATTACAGAAATTTTAGTCAAAAACGAACTTTGAAATTCTTGCGTTTTACGTTTTCGATTTCCAGCACACCGCTGGCTGTCAACTTTCTCATTTTGATACCGGTTTTTCTCTGTATAAGCAGTTTTTGTAGAAATTTACCCCATTTTCAAAGTGATAATTTAAAATGAACCCACTTACTACTTCAAGAAATTACCAAAAGTATTATAAAATAAAAACAGCAAATTGGTTAAACAAAGCGATAACATGTACCTTTATAAGATTTATCGATTTCTTCGGTTGTCGCTGCAATTGTGTTAGAAATATTCTTTTAAACATAATTTTTCCAATAAGACAAAGTTACAATTTAGTTGTAATACAAATAACAATTACTAGTAACCCTTTCCAACTAGACTTTTTATTCTAGTTAGTATTGTTACTACTAAAAATGCAAGAAAATGCTTCTATTGATACACATACATACATGCCAATTTGAATTTTTTTAATTACACTATGTTTTTTTCTTTAATTTTATTAACCAGATGACATCCAATTTATAGCGAGGTTTTATTTGCGATGTAATGTAAAATGTATATATGTATTTATTTTAAAAACTGAAATATTAATAACACGTCGCCTTAATGCTTCATTGGCAATTGTATTGGCAATGTAGCATGCAACACAAAATTACATTTTACACAAGCAATAGCAACTGCATGTGCCACAACAAAATAAGAATTCATAAGAATTGTAAATAAATAGAAAGAAAAACTTAAACCTACTCGTAACATCATATAACAAATAATGTACTCATCCAAGCGTCAGATCGAGTAACCAGCCGACCGACCCACCGTTTCAACCGACCATCTGAAAATAATAACTATTTGTACAGGGCTATCCAGTTAGTGGTTTCAAAATCGCCGGTATGGCAAGGCTGTCAGCTGTTAAATATCTGTCATCTTAAGTGTCATTTATTTAGTGAAAGGTTTGCTAATTAGAATACGGATCGTTGAACACGAAAAAAAACACGTCAAAAGAGTTAAAACTTACTACAAAAGAGGTGGTTGAAACATGGCCACTTTTCGAATCTTACGGTGCGATGGTGGTCGTCATAATCGGCCTACTCTGCGAGGAATTGGCAAGATGTGTTCAGTTATGGGCATAATCGCAAGGTGCGCAGTGCCGAAAATTTCGATAATACAAATTTGTCGATTCTACGGCGTTTCCAGTAATTGGGCCTATCTTACGGCTCAATCACGGCCTGCAATTGAGGACTATGAACTGGACGACATGTGTATTTAACAAGACGGCGCCACGAACCACACAACACTACCGATTTCGCTTTTCTGCTTGGGAAGTTTCTAGTAATTTCACGTTGTGGCGACATAAATTTACTACTAAGATCATGCGAATTGTTTCCGTGTCTACGCGGATAATCCCAGTGTGTTGGAGCGATTTGAATCACAACATTACCGCCGAGCTACCGACCGATATGTTCAAAAAAGTAGTCGAAAACTACCTCAAAAGTATCGACTGTTGCAACCAATCTAGAGGTGGCCATATAAATCACATTGTATATCGTACGCAAAGGAAAGGTCCAAGCATTATAATGAAACGAAAGTTTACTCGAAATCTTAGATTTATGTGTCTTTTATTTACTTTACTTTTGAAATCGAAAAATGGAAAACCCTTTTTGTTTAATAATTGCAAAAACCCCGTTCAAAATGCATTTGTTTATTACAATTTTTTACAAAATTCAATAAACGGCTTTATCAAGCCATAAGAATGATAATAAAATTATTAAGAAAAAATATAGCAAAGGGTCTTCTTCTTCTCAGAACTAAAAAAAAACAAAATATTTTTATTGCTATGAAATTTGCGGGATTTTTTTCAAGAGTACTTCAATGATTTTCAAAGAAAATCGAAAATTCATTTGTTTCAATTAAGTCCTCGTTTTTTATATTACAACTGCAAATGTGTATAATTTTAAATTGTCATGTTTACTAGTATCCTCAAAATACAGTATAATTTATAAAATTTTGCAGCATATATTTCGATTTTGGCTAATTAGAGGAATTTCTGCCGTTAGTCTCGATTGCGAAATTCTACCCCACATCTCTCTGAAAGCAAATCTGGTGCTACGGTGTTCAGTTATGGGGCACTGCTTTGGCCACTTATGTCGACAAACTCAAAGGTGCCAAATTTATGTTAAAAATACGAATATTCACAAGGATCTCAGTTTGGCATTAGTAAAAACTATGATCACGAAATATTCGTTAAAAAAATTAAAAAAGGCTTGAACTCCACCCAAATCCTTTATCTCGAAATATTCTAAGTGATGATTGCCACACCGGTCAAAGGCAAAGAGATACCGCATGACTTATCTGAATAACACATATGAACAGAAGCCGTGATGGGAAAAATTTTCGTCCAGCTGTGGCTAGACATAAAATAAACAATTAGAATAAGATTTGATTAATTACACTGTGCCCGAATTTGATTCTTTTTCTGACAAGCGGCGCACCCGGACGGTAAAACTTTTTCGAGTATGCTGAATCCAGAAGTGCTAACCGTTTTCTTTTATGTTAGCTCTTGATAACGTTATTTCGAAAATGGAGGATGTTAGACAACATATATTCGCGTAACTCCAAAGCGGTTTAGTTTATTGAATAAACTAAGGAAACGAAATTCCGCAATAATTTGTTTTTATTAACTTATTCCATTATTTTTCATATTTTGTATGGGAATTTCCACAGAAATGTCAACCGCAGCAAAAAAAATCAAATTTTACACACTTTGAAATATACAAATGCAAATTCGAAAAAGTGCAAAAGTTCGGTTTTGAACATTTCTATTGCACATTTTGGTTTGCTTAATGATCTTAATGAGAAACATTATGCATTGACAATTGCTTTTTAATCTCGGTTTATATTCAAACAATATAAGAGAAATGTAAACGGAACGATGCGATTGCCAGTTACGGCAATTTTTTTCTTTGCTTTACCTTATATTTCGATGTAGCGTGCGATATTGAAAAGAACATTTGTTATCAGTGCGTCGAGGGCATTTGTACAATGCGCATCAAATATTAGAAACAAACAGATATTTTTGTTGCAAATTTAATAAATTTTGCTGAAAAATAACCAGTGGTTTTCTCTTGGTACTTATTTTAAATTTGTAACGTGTGACATCGTAAGTGTAAAATGAATAAGTTAAAAACAAATTGTTTTTCTAAATTATCTTTATTTGCGATGGTCAACAACTACAAGCAGCAAGGACAGCTTATTCCATTAAAAAAAACTTTATTAGATACTAACAATACTATTTTCAGTTAAGTTAGTTTTTGATTTTTATATGTATTTATCTTTATTGAAGATATTTTTTATATTTTTTGTTTATAATCTTTGTTCGGAAAATAAATATATTAAATGTATTTAAAATAATGTAGAACCATCTTACGCATGTCTTATTACATAAAAATAAAAACATAAACATTAAAGTATGATGGAACAAAATGTCGCATGCAACATGTAGCGTGCGACAGGTGATTAAAATTAAATTAAAAATAAACTACACAATATTTTTGAATCAAATAAAAAACATTATTAAGATACACCAATGCATAACATTTTAAAATTAGTTGCATTTAAGTATTTCATCAGGTTTCGCTGAAATCAGTGTTTGAACTGTTTGCCTTAAAGGCGACTTCTGGTTTTGTCGCATGCAAATGCCTTGGTTTTTTTTTAATTATCTTGAAAACGAACACTTTTAAGGCGTACAAATGTAGCATTCGACATTGGAGAAATGTCCATATGGAGATCCAATACAAAAAATAAGTAAAAAAAATAGATTAAACAACACTGTAGTTGTTGATGCTGAAACGTTAACATTCCCTGATGATGATATTCAAAGAATATCGAAATATCGGAAACAAATAAATAAAAATTTTAGATACAACAGACCTCAAGCTTAAGCATTTTAACTTAATATTGCATTTTAAAGAAAAATTCATTTTTAATTAATGACTTATAGGTACTAATTAAGGTTATTTGCAAATTAATTTATTTTGGAACTTTCTAAACAATTATTTACAGTAGATCATGCAATTCCACTAAATTTAAAGAATTAATTTTATAGAGCGAAAAAAACAAGTTTGTTTATAAAAAAATTACAATTACATTGTACATAAATAGTCTCCCCGAGGGTAACTAGGGATACATATTGGGTATACCTATAGGCAAAATCAAAAATATCAGATCTCTCTTCTCCGAGAATCACTGCTGACCACATATAATTATCTGACAAATGTACCCCTAGAACTTTTGTTCTGGATCGTTATTAGTGAGGCTCCTTCAGAAATCGGTACTGTTCCTAATCAACATCAAACTGCTGTATTTTAGTAATGGACAAGTAGACAATTCTAGTTCCAAGAGGAGCAAGCATATGATTCTGCTAGATTATACACATGAGGCGTTGGTAGAGTTCTGTCTGAGAAGAGAGACGTGGGTTTAGACCGCCATATCAGGTACTCGCGTTAATCAGAAAGATATATTCTATATCTAATTTTATACCCAACTATATTATTGGTTTCTTTTCACCAATATTCAAAAATATTGTCACTATTTGAAAACTAATTTCTTGGGAAAAGTTGAGCCTAACTTATTGAAACATGTTTTCTCTACTAAAAAATTACAAAATTCTAGAAAGCAACATTAATATTTTTATTGGCTGTAAATAAATAATATCATACCTAGTAAACTTCCTATTTTCTTCAGTTTTCATTATAAATTTGTTATACCTACCTATCTAGGTTTAGTAGGTTTAATTGAACTTTTTGCTCACCTTTTTTATGTAAAAATAATCCGGAAATAAAACATTTTGTTTAGAGTGATTACGTTTTTAGCCGTTTTCTTTTCTTTTTTGTTTCTGGAGTTATTAGGTATATCTTTTTTTTTAATTAAAGCAAAGTATTTAAATTTTTATTATTTTGTAGGTACCTAGGATAACTATTTGTTTAAATACCTATGAGTAACTTTCTTTTTGGATATTTTTCTTATGAATTTTTTTTTGTTTTTTTGCACTAAAATTATTCATATAAAAATCACAAAAAATTGGTAAAATATTACCATATGTTGTCTAGGGTTTATTACAGTTATGATTTAGCGTTTATGAATGTAGTTGTTATCATTAGCACTTAACTAACAGAAACGCTCATAGGTACATACCCACACACACATTGTATTCATTTTCACACTTCCACTCATTTATCAGTTAAATTTTGTTTTGCATAAAAAATTTTCTTTAACATTAAGTTTCTTCGTTTCAAAAGTAAATAAGCCGTCGGCAAAATAAAATCGTAAATTTATGGAATATGACAAGCATCCACCTACTAACTGGAAAAACAACAACACACGACATTGATAGTGAATTGTGACTCTTTTTTTTAAATTAATGCCATTGTCTGCATGTGTATGTGATGTTTTTTTCTTAAAATGTCTCTGATAACGTGGAGACAAAAAACACAAATGGTTGTGCCGTTGTGTTCGTTGATATTTTTTCTTTCTTCGTTTTTAACTGTATGTATTTGGGTTGTTGTTATTGTAGCAGTGCTGTATAGGGTGACGCTTGTTCTCAGCTACCAACCAATGACACACGACGACATTTTTTTTCATAACATTATTATCCGGTAACGAGAACGAGAGAGCAATAAGAATCTTTTAAAGAGTGAAAAAAACGGAATGATATATAAAAAATTTTTTACCCAAACGACACAAGAAGAAAAAAAACGACCACGGCAC
Source organism: Pollenia labialis (assembly GCA_949318255.1). NCBI lineage: Eukaryota > Metazoa > Arthropoda > Insecta > Diptera > Polleniidae > Pollenia > Pollenia labialis. The sequence continues at coordinate 94,693,773 of OX439142.1, read as the reverse complement.
CATAACGACGTTGTTGTAGCTTATACTAATGTAATATAAATGTTTGTGGGTTTGTGTGTGTTTTCTTATGCTTAAAAAAAAGAGTCACATACCATAGAGCACAATTTAAACGACAAAATGAGGAGAACATTTAACGACAAAAAACTCACATTTAGTGGTTTGTTGTTATTTATTTTCTTTTGCTTTTAACAACATGGGGAGTGTAAGTTTGTAAACCTGTGTGCGTGTGTGTGTATGAATTTTTAAATTGGGTATGGTGGGTGACACTTTTTTTCGTTAGTTCACTAGCGATAAATTGTTAGTAAAGGGGGAGGAGTAGCTTTTTTATTGATATGATTTCAAAAACAGGGTGTTTTGTTTATTGTAATTGGAAAAAGGGTTGTTTAAAGAGACACTTTTTTTGGTTTCAATTAAACTTCACTCACGTTAAATTTTCAATTAGTTTTTAGCATTATTTTTAATAAAATGATTTTTTTTAACCATAAAGGTATATATTCACAAATTTCTCAATTAACAATTTTATTAAAGTAGCGACGCATTTAATACGTCTGTGTATATATTTATTTATCTACAAAATATTTTTTAGTATTGTTTTATTATTATGTGTACGCGACGTTCAGATGTTTGATAGTAGGCAAGTCGCAAGCCACTGGAGTGGCTGCTGGCATGTTAGCAATGGACGACCGACAACAACGACAACTCTGTATGGGTAAATGTGTTTGTTTGTTTGTTTGGTGTATGGCTAAATGTATTGTACAAAATGTAAACGTTGGTTGAGAACCAGACCAACAAAATACAAAATATTAAATAAAAAACACACACAGCAGAAAAAAATATTAATCCAAACGACCATCTATCCACTTTTATGCGTCTGTTCGCTCGTAAGCTGGCGGGTTTGTCTGTCCACAACCATCCACATCATACTCTGTGTACATGTGATACATTTTAAAGAGACTCACTAAAAACGTAACGAAAAAAATTAACACTGTATTGAAAATATAGTAAAACGACCACCAAAACCCCAGAAAGTGTACATAAAAAAGTAAAAACGCAATACCAATTCATATTTACTCTTTTGAACTAAGAGTAAAAAAATAAAATTAAAAAGAGAAACACATCACTAATTTTGTGTAAATATTCTAGTTATTTATAATTCTCTTTAAAATGAGCTCTTAAATCGTGAAAATTTATTTGAAATAATTATTTAATTTTTCCTTTATGTAGGTATTTATTTACTCCCGAAATGGTTTTCTTATCAGGAAAATAGAGTAGAGATAGACTTGCTTGTATGTATAAGTTTCTGCTTATACATTATTTTCTCATCTACTAATCATTTTGATTAAGCACTTGCTTTAAATCACGATTTTTAGTTAATTTTTTGAGTTGTTTTATTTTTCTTAAATTTTTTGCTTAAACTGCTTAAAAGTGTTGCTTATTAAATATTTATAATACATAATATAATAATAAAAATTAGCATTGTACTTAAGCGCATGTGATATTTTTCATTTTGCATTTAAAACATATCTACTAACAAAGAGTCAAAAACGGTTGTATGCATTGTTTAATATTTTCTAAATAGAATCAAGTAAGGTTTTGTTTGTGTGGAAGTGTGTAGATAAATAGTTTTCAAGGCTAATTAGATAAATTTATTCCTAACCTGACAAAAAGTAGACTTTAATTTGTATAAGGCCTTTATACCTATAAATGAATGAATTTGGAAGAGTTCTTATTTACATCACAGTTTACAAAAACCTTAAAAAATTTCCTTAAATGAAAAAAAGATAATGGCTTAATTAATTTCTTAGTAGCTAAACAAGATAAAAAAAATGGGTAGATTTAGCGTAAATGGCTAAATTGAAAATAGTGGGATGTGGGTCACTTTACAATTTTTTTATAAATAAAAAATAATGAAAATACTTTTTTACTTCAAAAATGTAAGAAAAACGAAATTTAACTTTAAATTAGTTTTTATTAAAACATTTTTATAAAATTTTTTGCCTTAGAATATTAACCGATTTGTTATTCACAAAGTCGGATATTTTCTAAACTATAAGACAAAAAATATGCACGTCCCTAACTTTTTGTAGAACTCCATTTGTACATTTTCCTAATAATTTTTTTTTCAATTCGGGCTTAAATTAAGAATTCAGAATAGTTTTTAATTTTTGTAATATTTGAGGTGCCCTTCTTTGAAAACCTTCATTAGAAAAATGCATATGCTCTAAAAATTAATAAAATATGCATTTATTATTTAAAGGAAAACCGACAGTTATTTTAACATACATTTTAATAGAGTGAAAATTATTTATACCTATTATATACCTACTAACAAAAATCAAATTTTTGAATAAGTTTACTTAATTTTCATTGGTTACTAAAAATTAAAAACTTTATGCAGAGCATTCTTATTTTTCTAATAAGATAAAATAATCTTAACAAAATTGGAAAAAGGTTCGGATAAGAATTTTTTTTATTAAAAAAATGCTACATAATGCCACAGCTTGCCATGCTTTTGTCCTTTCTGTAACCAATTGTAGGTTGTGTGTTTGACACTTTATAAATTGAGACACTGATAATTTGACGATTTTTGCCAAACCAAAAACTTTTGCAAAATCACAAAAAATAACACAGCAGATTGAAAATAACAGTAATTTGAAATTTTAATCAGATAAATTATCTGTCCCCAATTTTTAAAAATAATTCTTGAAATTTTTGTTTGAGTGCTACAATTGTTTGATTTTGATAACACAAAAATTATTTAAATGAAACAAAAATGCTTTTTTCAGCAAAAACTAAAATAATTTGCGAATTTTTATGCATTCTTAAGCATTAAATGAATAAAATAAATGCAATAACTTTAAAATATGCACAGATTCGGATAAATAACTTATTCACTTCGAGGAAAAATATGGATTTGTATGAAATTCCACGCCCAAGTCATTACAATAAGCAAATGTTATAAAGGGCAATGATCTCTTTGACTCTTTTTTGCTGTTTGTGCTAAGTTTTGAGCTTTGGTGTGTTCTAAAACATGGTGTAAAATTTCAATCCAAAAAATTTGTTGTATGACAATTCATCTTCGCCCTATGTAGGAGTGTTTTTTACGATTTGTTAGAATAGAGCCAAAAATTACAGGTTTAAAGGTGAGTTAGAGGGTTAATGTATTTCACAAAAATATTTTCCGTAACATTCTTTACAAAGTTCCTTAAGATATCTTATACCGCAGATGTAAAGAAAACATAGTTTTGGAAACCGATATGCTGCACGAACTGGCCAAAAGGGTGAAACTTTAACCCCCTAAAATAAAAATCCGATGTGATCTTTCAAAACGCTGATACACTTGTATTTTTTTATCTCCTCTCCCAGAATCCACTTTGAACACCCTGTTATTTTTTCTGTGTTGTTCAGTTTAATAAAATATTTCAAATATCAAAATCTTTTTCTCGAATTTTTGGCATAAGAATACTAAAAACCGTTTTTTCAAAGTCAAGTTTCAATGAGAACCGATATTTTTAGAAAAAGGGTATTTTTATAAAAATATCAGCTTCAAGCTAATCGCAAAGTTGGAATTGCGATTTTAAACTCGTTTTATAGACAATCTTTATATTTTAATGATAACAATTTAAAAAAATACAGCACAAAATCTTGGCTTGTGATCAGCAAATTTAATTTTCATTAAATTATTTTTACTGAAGGAAGGAACTTGGAATTTTTATTAAAATTTTATTGATAATTTATTTATTTTTAATGTTCACACATACAAATGTTTCCTTTCGCGGAGAGGGTATTTTGCGTTTGTGCTGCTGTGTGTAACTCATTAAAATATTAGTTGTAGAGTAGATTAACCTTTTAGTGTACCGATCGACTCAGAATCATTTCTGGATCGATCTAACGATGTCCGTCCGGCTGGCTCTCTATCTATGCTGAAATTGTGACCAAAGTTGGATACAATATTTTTAAATGTGGACATTGGATCTAATTATCCCAAGGACGACAAAAACCCTTCTTCTGAACTGTTACAAACTTCACTCCAAAATATAGTTTTTTTGTCCATAATAATTATCAACGAAATTTTATTAAAATCGGTCCTTATTTGACCATAGCTCCTATACAAACACCCACCTCTGAAAATAGCTTTTAATGTTGGTAATGATATAAAGATTGGCTACGGTAATTTAAACAATAGCTATTACGTCATACAAAATTTGTGCTGCTGGGTCTAGAACTGACCATAGGTTCCATATAAATCCCTTCCCTAAAGCACTTTAAGACGAATAAATTGCAATAGGATGTTTTATCTGTAAACTATTCGGCACAAAGAAATCTTTTATTAACCAAAATTGTATACGAACTATTATGATTGATCCGTTATAATGTACCCTCTCGAAAAGTTGTCCGTAAATACTGTAAATGGGCTTGACCGACTTTATTCTCTTAACTGGTATTTAAGAAAACAGTAGTTTTTATAAATAATTTAATGCTAATAATAACAGAAGGGAACAAAATAAACCAAAATTCGCCAACAATATTATCTTTAAGCCGTGCTTACATGGTTTTTAAATTTGCCCAGTAGTTTTGAAATATCGTTTAAAAAAAAAAAAATTTCACAAAACCTAAATTTCAACAAAAATCTTTTAAAAAAAACAAGAATTCTAAAAATCACTTAATGAAAAGTGAAGTTATGTTTTTTTGAACTTTTATTTTTTGGAACTTAAGAATACGAGATGATAGAGAAAAACGGAAATTAAATTTGAAATCAGCGACCTCAAATTACTGTTAACATTTAATTAATCAGAAGTAAAAGCAACAGTTTTTTGCAATGAAGAAGTAAAAGAAATTGTAGTTTTCTTCTTAAAGTTTAAAACGTCTAATAAAATATTTCTCGAGCTATAAAAAATATCCATATAAACAAAATGTTTTATAAAAAAAGAGACCTCAAGCTTAATTAAATAATAATAATAATAAAGTGTAAAGGTCGAATAAAAGTCAATTTATATAAATTGTTTCATTTAAGATTGTAATGTAAGAAAATTATATTAGGAGTATCGATTATTCGCCTCTTTTAAACAGTCGGTAGTTCAAAAATTTAAAAAAAACCGGCAATAAATTTTTTAAAAATTCAATAAAAACAATGATTAGTATGTATTGTGGTTATTTTATGGAACTGTTTTTAATCCAAATTTTTAATATTTGATTCAGGTTAAAGTTCATTTAATTAAATTTTCATTAACCCTGAAATACCTGAAATTTCTAAAATGATTTTTCCTTCCATACTATCCAAATCATTCAATTCTATTTGTACCGTTTTACTATGAATTGTATACCTACTAGTTTTATATTTTTGAATTCTAACAGCGTGAAGTAAATAGGTTTTGTTATATCATACTTATTTTTTCTGAGAAAGAAATTTTTACAACATGAAATAAATTAACATTAAATGATAATTTTTCATTCTGGACTGATGCTGGGATTGGATCCACGTTCAGCGACAGGTTGATCTGACGTGTTTCGATATTAACCACAATATCTCCTCAGATATTAAAAAAAAATACTCAAAGGTTTATGTGGAACATGCAATGTCATAGTAGCTAGTTATCGTCAATTTTATATCCATACAAATATTATTACCGAAGTAATGTCAATTAAACCTATCTCGGGAGTGCTATTTGGAGATATGGACCGATCCCAATAAATTTAATCTTAATACCCAGATGATTTGTGGGGCTTTGAAAGATTTTTATTTTCTAAATCTAATCAATTCGTGTTTTAAAACAGGAAAATTAAAAATTTAAAAATAATTTCTTGATTTTAACTTATTTTGTTCGAATTAGGTAAAATTATGTTAAATAAAGAAACATTTTGCTTGAACCAAGCTTGCACGAGAATCATGCAAAATTTTCTTGGTTCAAGCCATATTTAGTAAATAATTCTTTCCGTGTAATATTATCAAACGACTCTTACCATTTTTAACCGTCCTTACAACATTTAAAATATATTTACCAAATTTCCCAAAAGTATCTTCAAAATTAAGACCTGTACTTTGCGTACAAGGATTAGATGGACAGCCATGCAGGAGGGACATCATTAGATCGATTCAAAAAGTGATTCTGAGTCAATAGTTATAGTAATAAAGTTCTATGAACCAATATTGCTAAGCGTTACCCACATCAGCACAACCGCATAATACCCCTCCACCTTTCGTAACAAATTAGAATGTCATTACAATAACATATATTGAAGTCCATATAAAATCTTGTCCATTCATTGTACATACATTCCATGTATTAAAGAAATATGTACATACATATGTATAGGTACCTATAAGCGGGAGTAAAATACATCTAATATGTTTATGTGAAAGTCAGAGACGATTGAGCAGAGTACATTTTTCTTCCTTCTATTAAATTTAGGAGACAAATACTCAATAAGATTAATAAAAAAAAACAACAAAAACGGACATTAAACACATAATACATACTTACGCACTTTTTTTAGAAACTACAACAACAACGACAAAAAAATTATACTCACACACTTATGTATATAATCTAACGCTTTCCCTTTCTCACTGCTGTAGGGAGTCACCGATGTGTGACAAAAACAACAACAACACGTATGAAAATATCATCAGAAGATTTTCGAACACACAGAGACATTTTCTACACCAGTGAGTGAGAAGTTGCTTATACAACACACTGTAGCAATATGTATTAGAAGAAGAATAATATCACCACAAAATTCTAACACCCTTTATAAAGTAAAATTGGTATGAGAAAAAGCCATAGGAGGACATTTCATCGAGTGAGTGTGTTTATTTTATCACTAAGTGTATGAGTTTTATGTCGGTGTTAGTATGATGGAGTCTCTTTTTGTCGTAGAATGAGTGTGACACTCTAAAAGTTTTTTGTGTCACACTTTTGTGAGGAAAACCGGTATGCCACTACATTAGTGTGTGTTTGAGAGTTTTTTTTTAGTATAAATGTGGTGGTTTGTTTACAAAATGTGAATGGTTAATGTTAAAAGAGTAAAAGAGAACAAGTGATTGGTTTTATTGCTAAGAGAATTTATTTTAAAACAGGAAAGAGTTTTTCCATAAAATAAATGTCGATAATGCAGTTTGGAAACACATTTTCTCCCTATGAGTTTTTATACTAAATTTTCTCATTTAATTTTTATTGTTCATTTTGAGTTAATTTTTTTCTTTTTTTTTTGAAAATTTTCTCAATCTTTTAATTTGTTTTTTAAAAAAATTCTCTTTATTCAACTGATTGTCGCAAGTACCAGATTTTTTTTTGTATATTGTTGGATTATTTGAATGTGTGCTTTTTGCCGTTGGCTTTAGGTATTTTAGACACAATTAAATTAAACATAACAGCCAAAAAATGGCAAAAAAAAATACAAAAATAATTTTTCACTAAGAGGGGGGTTTCTGGATTATTGTATGAGAAGAACTCGTTTGATTTTTTTTGCTAGTGGTTGTCTATTTTCAGTTTAGCTCTTTAAGTATGTGGTTGTGTGCGTTTTCAGTGTAATTTTGTATACCTATTTAGGTACTATAAATTTCAAAATGCCGTCGGTAAAAATTTTTATTAAACGCCCAAGTTTTTAGACGAGAAATAACTTTTTAATCAATTTTTAAACTTTTTTTAGGTACAATTATTTCTGAAACTCACTTTTAAATAAAAAAAGTAAAATGAATTTGGGTTTATTTATTTATTTATGACATAGGTATTTGTTTTTTTTTTTAATAGATCATACCTACCTATAAGGTGTGAAATTTAAAATATCCCTGAACCACAGAGCATAAAATGATCTATATTTTAAAAACATATTACGGAAGTCCCGCAACAAAGGAATCCTTAAGAAATGTCCGTACAATGGGGTGTTCTCTCTAAATAAATCAATGATTTCCCTAGGGACGATGGTAACAGTGTCCGCCGAAAAGACGTTCTGCTAAAGTAGGTGTCGGTCAAGGGAGATTAGAATATATTTATGATACCCACACCACAATAGTGGAGAGGTTATTTTGCGTTTGTTCTCTTGTGTGTGACACTTAAAAATATTGCCCCTAAGCCCACCTTTAAGTATACCGGTCGACTCTGAATCACTTTTTAAGTCGATCTTACCATGTCTTTCCGTCCGGCTGGCTGTTTGGACGTCTGTCGTTGTTATTTAGTGCGCAAAGTACAGGTCGCAATTTTAAAAATAATTTGTTGAAATTTGCTGCATACGATACAAATGTCATAAGGTCCAAGACTATTGAAAATGGTGAGCAGCGGCCCATAATTTCAAATGGGCTCAATATAAACTTCTTTAAGGTCGTATAGTCTTTGTGCCCATACACCATCTTATTATGCTGGCATTTCGATTCAAATTGGTCCAAACTTATTTTATTGCATAGGCCATAGCTCCAATACAAACACCGCTCCCGATAAAAGCTTTTAATGCCATAACTTTTTTTTAAATGCTGGTAGGTATTGACTGACAGAAAAATCTATAAAAAAAAACCAAAACTTCTACGATAGAGACTACGTCAGAACAACATGTTGTTCTGGCAGTTCCTATTACTATTAGAATAACTCCATTTAATTGGATACTCTAAGCGTATTTAAATTTTTTGAAATATTTTTTAGCGAACTCTGCTTAAACTACTCAAAATGGGAACAGGGTTGATGTAAAGTTGAAATGAAAGAAATATAAATCAAAATCCGACTTTGCTTTGAAATTTTTAACATGACTAAAAGACCTTGTGAATATTTTATAAGCTCCTTATTATGACTTCTCTTCTTAACGATATCAACTTAGTAATTTTTAACACATTTTAAAATAATAAATTATAATTATAACAACTATATTTTAGAATAAAAATGTCATAAAATATAGTGTGCAATGTGGGTAATTTAAAATTTTCTTAAAACATAGGCAATGTTGTAAAACTTTAATACAATCACAATAAAATATAATTTTTGTTCATATATTTTTAAAACATAATTATTTTATTGGTCAGTAAGTGTTGCCGCTACTGCTGTTCTACTTTCCTATTAATTTAACAAAAATACGTAAAACTTACAGAACAAAAGCTGATGATTTCTTGTAACCCATAAAAACACATGACGCGTGCCTTGAACACAATTCATAGAAATTAAGTTTCATTATTCTATGGTCATTGAAAATACATATTTCACATTCAATATTTGGTTACAAGGCACACTCATACTTGTAAGTATTATTTGAAAAATAGATGAGATTTTATAGGTGTGTGTGTGTGCACATAATGCAAATTGCCTAACGAAACAGGAAGAGAAAAAAATCTACAAGGACTTGGTAAAATTTCTTTAGTCTAATTAAACATTTTCTTTTTACGATCTTCTTTCCTCTACTACCTACAAACATGTTGTGTGTCAACGAAGTGTGATTCTTATCTAGAAAATTATGTGTGTAGAAAGAAATGAAAGGACTTCAATATATCAAAGACATTTTTACCGCTTTAACCACACATATATTAACCTGAGATAACCTGACACTAACTAAACTAGAGATCGGCAAATTATAGGATAGAATAACAAATAAGACCCTGCGTGTTAGGTTTTCTCTTTTTTTTTTGTTTAAAGATTTATCGAAAGATTTAATCAAAGCCACTAAGGGTAAAAAATTAAACATTGTTATCAACTGGAAAGGTCACAGAACATTTTTGGTTTGGTTTTCAAAACCACTAGAACAATATGAAAATTAGGTGAACCTAAAATCGCACTTGTTATTTTTTAAAAAAAATCCTTATAAAGTAAGAAATGAAATGTTTGCCGAGTTTATATGTACTCGTACGTGTGGTGGTGTAGCCATAATAAATTAAAATCAATAATAGCCATTTGCCAATGCTGGAATATAAAACAGATCAAACTCAAGGCTAATCAATATGCCTCTTGGCCACAAACATCACTATTTCATTTTCTGTACTGTCCCCAAAACACAAAATACAGATGATCGATTCATTACTTTTTACAAAACTGTACGCAATCAAGTTATAGCATTAGAAGACTACAATTTCGCGGCTCTCGAATCACTAATCCTAAGTGCAGACAGCTATCAAAAGCTTTCTTATGTCTTTAACTTGGTGTGATTTCAGGAGGAAAGCCTACTTATTAGACTTCAGATCTACAAAAGACTTCTTATAACAGTTTTTGAAGTCATTAAGAACATCTGATGCGATCAGCCTTCTACCTGTCTTCTGACCACTATTCCACTTTTATATCAATGCTGAATGATCAAACTGTCGCAAAACCTTTTTGTTTCAAATACAGGAAATATGTAGGCTCCCACTGAAATCCGATAATGAAATATAAGATGCTATCAACGTGTTCTTGGAAATAATATCAACTGCGGCTAATGTTGCTACGCCTTTTAAACGCTACGTCAGCACTTCAAATATGAAATACTCAACAACCATTGAAAATCTAAGGAAGGAAAAGAGAAGAAAACTATAACTCTCCTACCTTGAAAAGTCAATGTAGCCTTCGATCGCAAAAAGTTCGACAGTCGATCGCAGACTACACACAGAGAAAAAAAATGTTAAATATGGTCACCTCCAACAAAACTATTTTTAAATTTTAAACATTTTATGTTTAATTTAACCATATTATTATCACCGACAACCATATTATTTTGAAATGGTTGCCTCTAAACATGTTATGGTTAAATATGAAAATAGTTTGTTTTTAAATAAACAATAGTATTTTCCCCTTTTCCAAGATCAACAGGATATGGTTAAAAACAAACCATGCTAAATGTTAAACATATTTAAGTAATTATTACCAATAACATGTTCAGAGGCAACCATAATATGCTTGTTAGTGATAATAATATGGTTATATTAAATAGAAGGATACCATATTTAAACGTGTGTTTTTCTCTGGGTGTAGGTTTATATCAAATCTTTTAATTTGAAAAGTGAATAAAAATTGTCAAATTTAAGAAAAAAATCATTAACGTGCCATAAGAGTGTGAAGTTCTTTTTTGCCATGTTAGGTGGCTTAGCCGAGGAAGCTTTTTGGAAAGACTTTTAAATCCTCTTCCTGAAGTTATTGCATTTTTAGGAACATTGAAAGAAAAATAAAACGGCCAATCGGAAGATCCAGTATGGGTTTAAAAATTACATTCGTTACGGTTTTAATGGGCCATTAAAACTGGCTTTATTTGCAATAAAAAGGAAAAAGAAATTGCTGAGTTCGATAAATGATTTTAAAGATTAATTTAAACTTTTTGCGTCACAATTAACGAAACAAATTTTTAACCCTCCGTCTTACACATGTTTTTATTTTCACATTCGAAACCCATGAGTCTAGCCAGACCCAACAAACTTTTGAATAAATAAAACCAATTTTTTTTAACTTAATGTTTTATTATATACATTTATAATTTAAATACATATTTTCATATTTTATTTAAATGACAAAAAGTAATTTCAATTTTTGGGAATACAAAATTTTTAATTTCAAAAGTTTTTGTTATTCGTGCTCAATTCCCAGTTTTTATTCTTGATAAAAACACTTGAAATTTATTGTTGATGGGATAAGCTATTCCTCTGCTCATTTCACTGGTTGCTTAGGCCAGATCATCAGGAAACTTCATCCATAAAGATTTTAGAAAAACTAAAGATATTAAACCAAATAAAAATGTTAAACGTATAAGACTTATAGCAACAGTTCTACTTGTAATAATATCAAAGCTTAAACAAAACAACATCAACAATAAACAGTGGCTTTATCTCATCTTACATTCCCCGCTACAATTAGTTGAAATTCTCTCAACATTAATTGTAGTTGTAAGTAGGTTAAGAAAAACAAAATAAAAACAACAACAACTTACAAAAGATGTTGTCAATTAAGTGTTTTTTAGGCCGTGCACCCGCCTGTTTATTATCAAAAAGTAATTTCAATTTTTGGGAATACAAAATTATTAATTTCAAAAGTTTTTGTTATTCGTGCTCAATTCCCAGTTTTTATTCTTGATAAAAACACTTGAAATTTATTGTTGATGGGATAAGCTATTCCTCTGCTCATTTCACTGGTTGCTTAGGCCAGATCATCAGGAAACTTCATCCATAAAGATTTTAGAAAAACTAAAGATATTAAACCAAGTAAAAATGTTAAACGTATAAGACTTATAGCAACAGTTCTATTTGTAATAATATCAAAGCTTAAACAAAACAACATCAACAATAAACAGTGGCTTTATCTCATCTTACATTCCCCACTACAATTAGTTGAAATGTAAGATGAGATAAAGCCACTGTTTTTTTACACAGAAAAAAATATTACTAGTTTTTTATCAATTAAAAAAATTATTTAAAAAGTATATAAACTTAGTTAATGTAATAATTGAATCAATTATTTTTTTTTTGTTAAACGAAAATTAAAAAATATAATTTTGATTTAATTAACATTTTAGTTGTTTTGAAATAAATTCTGAATTAAAATAATAATCAAATAACAAAAAATTATTTCGTTTAATATAAAATAATCTAAGCTTGTGAAATTGTTGTTGGAAATTGTCAAAATCAATCAACACATTGTTTGAAATGGCATAGTTTTTTGATAATTTTTTTAATTAAAATTCAAAATATAATTAATTTATAAAAAAAAAAAATATTGAAAATATAAAATTTTTACAATTTTTAGTAATCAATATAATCATTTTGGTAATAGGTGCAAAATCAACAAATGGGTTGCTTGATTCTATGAATTCAGTATAAAATTCATTTTTCAGTGTAGAAATAATCATAATACCAAAACCAGCCACCCCTTATTTTATATCCCGACAAGCTTACTTTAAATTTATAATAGCTATTCCTGTATATCAGTTTGGATTCCAAAAAATCATGACACTATCGAACAGGCTTATGACAAAGTTATTCTTGTCAAAGAGGATTTCGATAATAAACTCTATTGCTCATCAATAGAGAAACCATAAAAATGCAATTGCATGTTTTTCCTTGTGCGACCAATGAAGGCAGAAACAATATATTTATGGGTTATAGAGCTTTTTATGCATTTTGGCATCGATTTTTAGTGCATATTTTTGAATATTTTACTGTTAGCAGCATTTTCTTGCATAATTTAGTTAACAGAGACTTTTTGCAGCATATTTTAGATTTTTTGAGGCATATTTTGATACATGTTAAATATTTTTAGATGTCTACAAGAGCTTTAGCAACAAATAAAAAAAATATTTTTGCGAAATTCTTGCTTTTCTGCTTTAAATATCTATCTGTATACCCAACGTGTTTCTCCAATTTCGCCATCTATTTTTAATTTTTACTCGAAAATTGTAAGACAAAGCAAGTTGTCATAAAAGATAAATGTTATTTTAAACTTTAAAATTGTATGTATGTATGAATAAGCAAAAGTTAAGGAAAAAGAAATTATATACGTGTGAAATACATAGAAATATGCACCAATATTTAAGTAACTTAATTGTAAAATTCAAATATTTTTGTACTCTAATTAAGTTTTATTTTAATTGTAATTATTGATCTAATTATCTATTATTACTATATCTGCTAAATTATTTTATAAATAAGGACACCTACATATATTAAAACTAACTTTTCTGATTCTAATACTTTAATTATAAGATAATCTATCTTGTTGTATTAGAAAAGCACTAAATAAATATATAATAATAATAATAATAATCTTTAAGTATACCGATCGATTTAGAATAATTTTTTTAATGATCTAACGATAATCATCCGTCCGTCTGGCTGGTTGCCCATGTTAATTTTGTGCTTAAAGTACAAGCTGCAATCTTGCAGATAATCTAATCAAATTTGGTAAATACATTTCAATTGTACTAGGGACGAATTCTAGTAAATGGTGAGAATCGTTCTATATGTTGGCATATTCCCCAAAAAAACTTTTTTCCAAATTAGAGTCTTTGTATTCGTAAAACCATCTTATTCTGTTGGTATTAAGATTATATTCTTCGCCTCAAAAATATTTAACTGCAAATTAAATTCTTTTCGAATCAGTTTACATTTGCTTCCTTTTAAATGTTAACATTAATAAACAATTTAACAATCGTCCCTAAAATCCCTTTAAGGCAAACAATTTTATATGGATGTTAATATCTAGTCAATACTCGGAACAAAAATTGTTTATATGAATTTAAACCTCTTAACATAACTTGGTTTTAGTGCACCGATGACTGCACCACGTTGCCAAATTGGGTAAAATCTCGAATCTTCGTCTGTAAAATCTTTGGTGTATATGGGCTTTACCGATTATTATTATAGGATTGTTTTTATTAAATGGATCTGTTATTAAATTGTTAAATATTTTATTTTCAAATTAGCAATTTTTTAAATTTTTGGGCCAAATTTTTAACAATTTTCAGGGCAAGTTTTTACTGCATATCTAATGCTCATAAAATGTATTTTTAAGACAATAATTTTGATTTTTCCTGCTCACCACTCTTCTTAGACATTTGTCAAACATTTAACAAAGTCTGGTACGATGGAATAAAGAAGGCTCCTAGTTAACCCAAAATACCTACAAGTTAGTGTGAAATTATTCATTGGATCGTATCGAAAAATGGATTTTCGGTTGCAATGGCAATAAATCCAGAAATTATAAGTTAATTTAAGTAGTTTCTGACGTCGATACACTGCCAAATCAAAATGTGCAATATTTAATACAAAGGCACACAATAGTTTGCGCAGATGTAAAGGCAAAAGGCAAAAGACAAACAACAATTTCAATAATTTTCTAACACTATTTTCAAAGGAAAACCAAATACGTCTACGATGTACATAATTATTATATTTAAAAAAGAAGTTAAAATAATAAAAGTTTACCAAAAAACAAAAAAAATCTTTAATTCAAAAGCACGATTTTTGCCCAAAATTTTAGTCTTTCAAGACGGATTGTTCTTTAAACAGAAATAAGAGTTTTCCGCCATGATTATTTTTCAAAAAATAGTTTGTTTTTGTTAAAATTTTAAAGTTTTTTTTTAATTATCAAAATAATTTTCGTGGGAAAACAAAATTTAATTTAAATGATTTTGTTATTCGTGCTTAATTCCCAATTTCTATTATTTGATAAAAACACTGAAATTAATTGTTGATGGGATAAGCTATTCCTATGCTCATTTCACTGGTTGCTTAGGCCAGATCATCAGGAAACTTCATCCATAAAGATTTTAGAAAAACTAAAGATATTAAACCAAATAAAACTGTTAAGCGTATAAGAATTACAGAAACAGTTCTATTTGTAACAATATCAAAGTTTAAACAAAATCATTAACAATAAACAGTGAGTTTATCTCTCCTTACATTCCCCACTACAATTGATTGGAATTTTTCCAACATTAATTGTAGTTGTAAGTAGGTTAAGAAAAAACAAAATAAAAACAAAAACAACTCGCTTTATTTAAAAAGCGGGTTGTAGTCAGTTTTTTTAGTCCGTGCACCTGCCAGTTTATTATCAAAATAATTTTCGTGGGAATACAAAATTTAATTTAAATGATTTTGTTATTCGTGCACATATTTGAGATTTATGATCAATCTTAATTTTTCACTTAAAATTATATTATCGCCAAAAATGGCCCATGTCTTATAAAGAAAATATTTCATATAAAAATCGCTTTTTACCTCCTTAAGATCTCTTTATTATCATGTTAAATCATGTAAAACCCCTCCATAAAAAGTCTACATTTATAATAAAAAATCGACATACTAAAATTAAAAAAGTCCGACTTTTCAAAATTTACTTAAATGCACATTAACATTATGTATTTTTTAATCAAGTAACTTTATCCGAAAGACGTTTTTCAATATTTTCTAAAACTTAAGTAATTAAATGTCTTTTTCCGAAACAAAAGCACTGCATTTTTCTTAGAAAATTTAATTTTCGCTAAATATTTTAAAATTCATTTCATGTTCTAAAAGAAAACATTTAATTAAGCGATTTATTTCTCCACAAAAATATTTTTTTTTAATAATCTTTTATTTTTACAATTATGGTACTTAAATACTTTTTTCTCTTTTCCAGAAAATCGCCAAACTGTCACAATTTAAAAGGTAAGTTTGTTTGTTTCCTTTTTTTTACCAATTTCTCTTTTTCTTTGGTTTAAAAAGATAACAAAAGATCACAAAAAAATCCTTTAATTGCCCATGTCCTGATAATTGTTCCGTTTGATCTTTTCACCGCCTTCTTAACAAAAGAAGAACAATAATATGTCCTCTATTGAATTAAACCGAACTCAAGTGCGGATGAGAACAGGTTCCCAAGCTTGTGTTCAAATCGAGAAAAAACAAAAGAAAAAAAACAAATATGGGGTTCATTTATTTGTTGTTAAAGAAACTAAATCAAAATATCATTTATTATAAATGATTTGATTAGATGAAGCAATAGAAAATTCATTGAAATCCATTTCCAAAGATCTGTTTAAAAATGTTCATTAATATTTTGTAAATTCTCATGCTACATAAAGACTAAATTGGAATTTTTAGCAAACAAATTTTCATTTAGATTATAACAAAAGGACCTCCCAGCCCGTTTAGAGCACTTTGAGATTTAGAGAAAAAGGATTTTTTTTTAAACATTCATTAATTAAAACCATGAAAATAAATTACTTTAAAACGAAGAGTTTTATTTGTATAGAAAACTGTGAAGAAATAAAATATATTTGAAAAAAAGAACTTACTCAACACCTACTTTTGCATCATTATATGTCGATATTTCAAAAATATCATTTATAATATTAGTTTTTCCAATCAAATTCTCCTTTTTTTCTTTTACTTTACAAAAAAGAAAAAAAAACTTAGAAAATGTCAGTTAAGCCCCCGGCAGCCAACCAACCAGTACTCTACTTGAGTCTATTGAATATAAATTTATCATATTTTTGTTTTTAGTTTTTTCTCTTCTTTTTATTTTTTAATTGCTGTATTTGATTTGTATGCCCTTTTTCGATTTCTAGTCAACTCATTTTGCCTCAATTCGTCTTTAATCTTTAAAATTAACGCTTGTCAAATTGATTGCCTTTTGTGTATTTTCTCTTTCTTTGTTCAATAAACAACCGTTGATAATTTTTGCTTAATTCAATTTTAAATTAATTATCGACATTATCAGCAGCATTGTGCGGCCATAAGAATTTTGCAATAAAACTTCTTTTTTTTTGTAAATGGGGGTGAGGGGGGTAAGTTGTGTGTTTGTGCATAGAAATATTTCAAAAGTGTCTGCACAATTATTTTCAATCGCTTTAACTTTAGTTAAGTTTTTTTTTTTATTCAATTACTTTATCTCTTCACAAATTAATTAACTTCAATTTTAGTTACTTTTGTTGATGTTGTTGAATTTTATGAATTTATTAATTAAAAGGTCAAACAACTGGGACAGTTTAAAGTGATAACAGCACAGGCAAAATTCACGCTTTGTTTTTGTTTTCCATTAAACCATTTATCTAAATGAAATAAGTTTTAATTAAAAATTTAATCAAGTGAATTAAGCGTTTACTTATATCAAAAACATTGTTGCAGAAGATATCATTAATAACAAAAAATATTTGATTGATCCTATTATCTTTGTTTGCTGGTGCAAATTCAATTATATTTTTAATTAATTTCACAAATTTTTAATTGGAATCAATTTTTCTTTTTTTTCTGAGGGGTTCTTAGTAAAATGGATCTTAAAAAGGTTTACACTTTCTTGAAAAATTGTTTGTCTTTTTATTATGGACTTTTTAAGATTTCCGAAATAGTTTCTATTGTACTGCTTTGTACATCTTTTAAACGTTCGATATGTTAATGCACTCTACACGTTTGCTGTGTAACGTTTCAATACAATTTAACACTGATTCTACTTTTTGGCAGATGCATAAACGCATCAACCCATTGAATACGCGGTATGGACATCCAGATTTAGGTCCAGAAGTGCTGATTATGATGGAGAAGATACCACCGATACAGCCAAAAAGTTCAATGACATAAAACTTTTTAAAAGCGATGTAGAACTTAACAAGAAGTTGCTAGCTCGAATGCAGTTATTTCAAATCGTTAGAAAGCAGCAAGATTTGTCCAAAACAAAGAAAATTGGGAACATCAGTTAAAGCTGAAAGGCGTTGCAACACGATTTGATTTTCTTAAATGCTGGTTGAACAATGATTTGAAAGGTTAACGGGAGTAACTAACGCGTTGTGCTAACTTCACGGTGGTTTAAGCACCGGGTGTCAACCAAAGTGGTTATTAACCGCTCCTATGTGTAAATTCAACCAATACACACAGGTAGCCCATTGGTAAGGAGCTGCAGCTATCAAACCTCCGATAAGATTTTAAAGCAAGCAGAACCTCTTGAATAGAAGCAGTACCTAAGGAGATCCACCTGCATCCAAACTTCCCCACAACGGTGGAAAATCGGCCTTTTAAAATCTCACTTCCAGCGAATTTGGGTTTAAAGCATTACCTCCACATGATTACCGAAGGGTCCTCACAAATAGTCAGTCAAGAACGGAGCATCCAATGACTCCGGTGGTACCGGATAGGATCTCTGCTCAGCCGCGAACGCAAAGATCTGTCAATTTTAAGCTCAACCGAGTCCCAGGTATTGACTTTACCAAAGGATGTAACACCAAAAAGTGAAATATCTTTGGGATTTTGCCCTTCATACTCCCGGAGGGATTTTTCTTTAACAGCAATTTGTGCTGGGCGATTTCAGAAGAACCAATAACAGCCCTCAGCGCAAGACATCGTATATGGAGCTCAGCCAACTAGCCAAATGATGCTTATGCTTTCCAATTCCTGCTAAAATCGAATTATTCAACTACATAAGATCTGTTAGTGTTATTTTATTGCCGAGAGAAAAGTTTTTATATTTTTAATTGCGTCATTTAAATATTTTTTATCGATATCTGTGCATTTTTTCTGGATTTTCAGCAGTAAATAAATTTTTCTTGAAACCCCCTTTCCACAAAAAAAATAAGAAAATATAGTCGGTCAAATCTGAATTCATAATATCCTTTATTACTTAAGTGGTTATAAATTATCCCAGCGACAACTTCTCTTTCCAAGTAACGTATATGACAATCATTAATTTCGTTGAACACTATTTGCCCTTTAACTACAAGAACTCATTATTTTTTACAAGGGATATCATATTGAACGCATTTTTTTATTTACTACAAATGACTTTTTTGCAAGAAGAAACATTTATGTACATAAAAAACTTATTATTTAATTCACAATTAAAAAGTGATTTTTATTTTTAATCACAAATCTTAATAAGTTAGAAAAATTTACTGTTCAAGTTAAGATTTAAACTTGGATCTTTGGTTGATTTTTTTTTTAATTCTGCGTCATAGTAAACTTTGCTGCGATTCACTAACTTTTAACGAACCGACATTTGTTAAATTTGTCGACATATATAATCGCTTGCAGTAACGATAGTGTGATTATGTAATTTTTTTTAACGTTAGTAAACAGCTGTTTTTTGTAACATCTCTGTCTACAAAATGTTAAAAAAAACGAAAAGCACAAACGAGAATAAAATAAAAACAAATGAAATTGTTCTAAACCCCCCGTGTTACACATGTTTTTTCATTCAAAATGCATTAAAAAAGGTCTGGCCAGACTCATGAGCAAGACGAAGGGTTAATTTGTGGTTTTATACTGTTTTTTTTTTGTGAATTGTACATTAAAATCTCAGTTAGCCGGGAGTAACAGTAACGTTGCAAATCAGCTGATTCATTTTGTTGTAAGTAAAGCAATTAGAACGATTATAGTGTTACGTCTCAATCTGTAAGAAATATATTGGTCTGACTTTTTTACGGTAAAGTTACTGTTACTCCCGGCAAACTGAGCCTTTAGAATTTAGTTTTTGTTCTTAATTTGCTTTTTTTTGTAAGTCTTAAATTTAGAATTTTGTTTTTGTTCATACATATACATATGAATATATCGTTGTATGTACGTGAGCTATTGTAAACATAAAATCCCTACAAACATTTTGAAATTTGTTGGCGATTGCTTGTTTGGCAATAATTACGCGATCCTTCTCAGGGAATACGAATCGCTAATTATCGCCTACGCCTTACAACTAGGCGATGAATATGCGAGCGCACACAAGTAGCGGCAATCATTAGTGTTTTTTATAACTTTCGATAGAATTTTTTTTCTTGTTGTTTTGTAAAGGTAACGGGAAAATAAATATTTGGTTTCAAGGGAATCGCGGTACACGATGTTCACGCGAATCGCGTGGTTGACACATGCGAACATTTTCGCAATTCGCCAGAGGATCGCATTTAGCTTCCACGCGATACATCGCAGCGATGTTAGGCAACTTGCCGGTGATTCGCGGGCGATGATTCGGCGATGGAAATTGTTTGCAGGGATACATTATATCGAATAAATAAACACAACCTAAATTATTGTCGCTAAAATAACGACAAAAAATTGCTTAAAGTAACAGCTGACTTCAAACGACAGCGAATATCGTTAAAAATATTACTAAATAGCACATTCGATAAATAGTCGTTATATTAGTTTAACGCTTCAATTATCGTTATAAAAGTTAGTTAATCGCACTACTGAGTAACGAGCGTATTAGAATCACTATATGAACAACGAGTACAATATGCGATAAGGTACGATAAGGTACGAAAGATAATGCGATAAGAAAGTTGTTAGAAAGGTAGTGGCAAATTGTAAGTAAAGTCTTTCCTTGGGATTGTAAAGGTATTTATACACTTCACCGATAAGAGGTACGTGTGTCCGTTTAATGGGTTTGCCAGAGACCGTATTTATGTTGGTGAAATTGGAATTGATTGCTTGTCTGATCGCTTCACAAATTGCTGAGGTATACAAATAAATCTTTCGTTATTGTTGTTTTTTAGAATTTTTTTTTCATATATATTTGGTGAACGGCAAGAGACGAAGTTCCAAACTAAATACAAGCATCTTGGGTTTTACGACAGAACATCCAGCAAAATGTTACCGGGACTAGGGAAGTGGACATGGCACTTCCAATACAATAGCAAGAGCCACAAATTTTAGATTAGGTACATATAAGCGTCTTGGTTACAAATAGACCACACCCGTCCGAATATGGTCGGGAGTGGAGATTTATTTACCCAGCGGGAAAAACCGGAATTGATTACATAAAGAACTTAAAAAATAATGTATTATTACCGAAAGAATAATAATGCATTCATTGGAATCGAGAAGGTAATTTTATCATATAAAATAAATAGTCATCGATTACCACGTATATTCCCACATTTGCAGAACAAGAAATGTATTGTTTCAGTTCGTGACTATTATTCGGGTTTTTATATGCTGCCTTTATTTCGTTTACAAATTTTGATTATAAAGGATGCATTATTTAATACATTTGCAGGATGCATTAAAAAAATTTATTTCAATTCTAGGACATGTTCCGTGTTAAAAATAATGAATTCTGCAATCAAATATTACACAAGATATGTGTTACATTCTCGATTCCTATTGATTACATTTTCCAGCTGGGTATTTATTATTGGTTTATTTAACGGTAAGAGAAAAATTTTCGAAATGTTGTACACTTAGCTGGGTTATTAACATACAATTTCTCTCAAAAATGGAAGAGTTTGATGAAGTCTACGCCCACTTCTTCCACCTCCCATAAAAAGACATCAGAAGTTTCTATATACCTGTAGAATGGCAAGAGCCAAAGTAACCAAAATGGGTACAAGCATTTTGCCTTATTTTTATCGACACTTTCTATTCTTTTCACACCATGCTGAAGGGTATTACTTGTTGTTCTGTTAAATTTTCAAGTATTTTTTTGAAATGTTGTTTCTTTCTGAGAAATCTGAATCAAAAAAGTCAATCATTACTACCCCATTGACAATTAAATTGTGACTGAGGTGTCAGCCAAACAAAAATCGTTATGTTGTGCTGTTCCTACATATAAATCTGTTTGAACTTTATATTTCGGAACTGATGCGACTCCGATCTTTAAAAAAATATTTATAATAATTTATAACTCTTAAAATATTAATATTTCCTTTCCACCTTTGCTAAATCGATTTAAATTATTTAAAAACTTTAAAATTTCCTTTGTCCCTATTGTTTCTCTCCATAATCTCTTCCGAATTTTTAAAATTTTGTTTTTACCTCCCCAAAGAATCCTTTTTTTAATCTTAGGCGCATGGCGCTCCATTGCCTTGACAGGTTGTACGATTGTTATTTTGTATTAAACCCCTTTTTGTGTCCTTTGTTTCTTTTGTGTGCAAAAGAACATTGTCTTTTGTTGTTTAACACCGAAACCCTGTTAGATTACCGCGATAAGCTGTGACAGTTTAGGACATCATACATGTTGGTACTAAAGGTTCTGATGGCTTCTAGCTGGCTGCTGGCAAAGAGGTCAAATACAAAAAAAAAAAAAAACACTTCAACTCAAACGAAAGGATTAAGGAAAAGAATTTGGTTAAAAACAAAACAATTCAATACAAAATTGAACAAGCTAAAACAAAGAAACAAAAATTACAAAAAAGAAGGCACGCGCTTTCTGGTCTTTAAAGAAAATAAAAAAAAGATACTAAAAATCCAAACGAACAAAATACACAATGGACAAACAAAGAAAAGATAATCTTAATATTGATGAAAATATTTGTAAAATTCTACATTGTCAAGAACAATGAAGCAAAAAAGAAATTATAAAAAGTTGTATGTAAATGTATTTATATTTGTTTAAATATTATCTGTTTGTATAATTGTGTGTGCGCATGAATATTTCAACTTCTGAAGGTTAAAAGGAAAATACAAGATTATCCTTCAAACTTTAACATTTTGTTTGTTGTTATCTTCTGCTTCTAGGTGTGTATGTGTGCAAAATTTTGAGTTATTAACTCATGAGTTTCGTGTGAAGGCACTTGTTTGTGTCTGTCTGTTTTTTTATTTGTTTTGTAGATACATGCAAAAAATATTTATTTAATATACAAGAAATATGCTGCTGTTTTAGCTTTAGATGGAAATATTATAATTTTCTTTCGTTTTTGTTGTTGTTTTGCAATTGTTGATCCTTTTGTTTGTTAGATTTTGTTGCTTTTTTATGTTCTAGGATGATGCTCCTTTTTGTATTTGCTAAAAAAGATTATTTTTTTTTTTTTTGTTTGCAATCTTTGCTCTTTTTCGCAGCATGTGTTGATTGTTTTGTCTTTTCTTTTAAATCTCTTTAAATATCTGAATGGATAATAATTTTAATAAATTTTTAATTAATTTTGTAAAGTCTACATTAGAGTGGTCAAAAAAATAAAAACTCCCTTTGGACGCATAATGTAATATCTTGGCCAAAGGTCAAGATTCTACGATAAAACGGTGCTACAAGCGGTAATGCCAAGCTATTTTTAAAAATTAAAAAACGCGCAAATTCAGTCTTCTTTGTTGTTAATTTATAGCCCTTGCATCCTTTTTTACTTTTGATCAGCGTTTAAAAAACTGCGATCTCTTCGACTTCTTCATTTGTCATTGGCTAAAAAAAACTGTTTGTTTTAAATCTTATTTATTAAATAATAACTCAAAAACCGAAAAGTTGTACACAATTTTTGTTTTTTGCTTGACAGTTTTTGTTTTCGACTGCAGTTTTTTAAACCCTACTTTTGATTTTATGTGCCTTGTTTTTCTGCTAATATCAAATTGTGAAAACTGTTAAAAACTCAAAAATGTGAGGTGAAATTTTCATTTGCTTTTTGGACCAGGATGCCCGATAGGCTAAATGGTAGTGACCTAGTCTATCAGTGCCGGGGTTGCTGGTTCGAGACACGGCTTCCTGCAGACAAGCGTATAGCTTCGCGAGATTAGCGTAGGGAGAGGAAAAAAGCTGTATTTCCTGGGAAAACATTTCACAATGATATTTTCGATACAGGTAACTATACGTGGATCTATGGATATGAGCCCGAAACTAATCAGCAACTAACATTTTCGGCACCTAAAAATGCCGCTGATATTTAAAATCCATATTTTAAAGGTTCTGCAGTCGAAGTGTAAAATTGAATACAAAAAGTGTGTTGTTCGTGGCGCTGCGATATATGGCTTCAAAAAGAAAATTTAAATTAACCCCAAATTTAGGGCTATGTTTCCTAATGCAATATGACCCCACACTTTACATGTTATTTCATCCCAAAAAAATTAAAAAAACCACAAAAATAAAATTAATTTAATTAATATTATTATACTGAATATTAGTTATTATGTTTTACGAAATTCTAAGACAGTTTAATCTCGATTCGTACTTGCAATAGTCCGAAAGTGAGAGTAGATTGATTCTTACCTATACACTTACCCAACAGGCCCAGAGAGAATATTATTATTTTACTTACTTGTTACACATGTTTATTTCACTTTTGTTGTATTCCATTCTTTGTTTATAGAAGAATCCTCAATTATAAGACACCACCATCATGCCCAATTTGGTTTCCGTAATATTCTACTTTAAAAAATTGATGTATGTAACCAAAAAATTTAAAAAAAAGAATATAGGAATTATTGCTTCTTATTTAACTTTTTAAACATGAAAATAATTTATATTTTTCTTCTTGAATTGTTGTAATGTTGTATCAAAAACAAACTTTTATAAACACATGCGCATGCATGCATATTGGTTTTCGGAAGTTATCCCATTTTGGATTATTTTAAGTACTTTTAAGTGTTAGCCGTACTTAAATTTTTGAGTACGACTCGTGCTTAAGAAAGATAACTTAAATTTAGTACAAGTTTTGGATATATTAAGATGCCGTGAAGGCTTAGAATATTTCTAGGGGTGAAGTGTTTAACAAAATTAGAAATCTTACCATTGTTTCTTAGATATAAATAAATCAAATTTATGCCAAGCGCATTTGTCCACTCCCGCCCAGATTTTGTCGGATGTTGTCTAATAATAACCAAGATACTTATACCTTATTTGGAAACTTTGGCTCTTGCCCTTCTCCAGATACACAGAAATCTTTAATTTCTATGTACGAGAAGAGCAACTACCACTTCCCTACCCTGAACACATATTTTCGTATGTTGGGTATTAATAACCAAGATGCTTGTTCCTTTTTTTAGAATTTTGGCTCTTACCGTTATACAGATTTACAGAAATCTCTAATGTATTTTTAAGGAAAGTGCCACGACCACTTGTCCAATTCCGCCTACATTTTGTCGGATAACTAAGATGCTTGTACCACTTTGGCTCATGCCGTTCTCCAGATATACATAAAAAACAATTAAAAGAACAAACAAAAAAAGGAGTTCATGTGAAAAGCTAGAGGCAGTCTTAGTTTTTTTTTTTGTCATATTTCAGTCTTTTGTGGATCGATCAGCCTGAATTATAATAGCAAACAATATACCACTATATATGACATAAATATATAACTACCGAGTCAATACTGAACAAATCAAAATTATTTTTTTCTATTCACACTTTTTCAATAATTTTAACAACTTCTTTAACTGAGACACATTGACCTGCAATCACACCTGTTTCAATTTCACAATTAAAAATATGTGAACAACCTTCTCACCTGAGAGATCAAGACCGCCGTAATTTTTTTCTAATGTAAAGCATTTTTTTTGAGTTTTCGCAAACCTGAAAAAATAACATCGGATATCGTGATTTGAACTTCTCTTCTTATATGGATCCAGAATATATATAACTTATGTGGTCTAAGATCAATTTTGTAGAGATTTTAGCTGTGGTGCACGGTATAATAAAAAACATATATAAGAAGTTAACATTTTAATTAGAAAGCAATAGGTTTACTTCAGAAATATTATTTTATACCTGAAGTTCTATACTATAATTTAAGCTTTCCAAGAAAATTTACAAAATTCGAAAAAATGTCTTAGTAAAGAAAACGTAAACTTTTAAACTTCAGAAATATTCTTCTATATTTCAATTGATCTAATTACTTCTTTAAAAGTACAGCATAATATACTTTTATGTTAATCGTGAGTTTTGATAAAAAATTTCATATTTTATATTGAATTTTTTTCATTTCTTGCTTGGTATCTGTGAATGGTATGTCTTCATTAGGGTAGCCGTTATTATTTTTTTTCTGTATTTTCACTTGGCAAGCCCCTTAGATTGGTTCCAAATTAGAAAAAAATAATATATAAAAAATTTTAATTCGTTTGCATAGTTATTGGGCGTGCCTTGAGCCCACAAAGTTTGCTAAAAATGATATTTTTCTAACTATGTTTCGCTATAATTGTTGATAACTTCAGTAATATTTACTTTAAAGAAAAACCTTATTCACAAATAATCAAGGGCTATATCTTATGAACAATGTTGCTCTGTATTAGTTTTCTTTAACATTAATATTTAATCCCGAAAAAGCCAAATTAAAAAATAACACCGAAATATTCACATATCTACGCATTAGATAAAACACAAATAACGGTTATTTTGGAAAATCTCAAAAACTGTTCTACTTTTGACAATTCTGACTTCATATTCGGATTCAGGGGAAAGTTTTACATAAAGATTAGCTGTCAGATTTATTTGGTCACGACTTTGTTGAAAATTTGTCACGTAGTGTAATCACCAGGCAAATAATGCGTAGATATGTGAATATTTCGGTGTTATTTTTTAATTTGGCTTTTTCGGGATTAAATATTAATGTGAAACAAAACTAATACAGAGCAACATTGTTCATAAGATATAGCCCTTGATTATTTGTGAATAAGGTTTTTCTCTAAAGTAAATATTACTGAAGTTATCAACAATTATAGCGAAACATAGTTAGAAAAATAGCATTTTTAGCAAACTTTGTGGGCTCAAGGCACGCCCAATAATTATGCAAACGATCTAAAATTTTTTATATATAATATCAAATCCCAGCTCAGCCAAGAAAAATTATCAATAAATTTTAATAAAAATTCCAAGTTGTAAAATTCCTTCCCTCAGTGAAAATAATTTAATGAAAATTAAATTAGATGAACTCAAGCCTAATTAAAGAATATCAAAAATTAAAAATTAACAGTTCAACTAAAAATCAAAATTGTTCTTATTTTTTATATATTATTTTTTTCTAATTTGGAACCAATCTAAGGGGTTTGGCAAGTGAAAATACGAAAAAAAAAATTCTCCATATAACTTGCGGCCACACTAGTCTTCATACTAGTGTAATTGCGAAAATGTCCCGTTATTAGGCGTTTAATATATTAATAAATGAAAAAAAGTTCCCAAGTAAAAATTGCTATTTTTTTTGGGTCATTTCTCATTTCACTGGAAATGCAAAACAACCCGACGAAAAAATGCGAAAACCCCGAATAAATTGTGTGTTGTGGTGTTTCTTGTAAAGTTTTGGTGCCATTGATCATTATGAAGAATACTTAGAAAAACGATAAAGCCATTTCTTGTTTTTATTTTTTTATAATTTGTCTGAAAATATTAATAACAACCCTCGTAGTATGTAAAAGGGAATAAAACAAAATACCTTAAAAGTGAATCATGTTGTTTTGTAATTGAACTCCTCAATTATTGTGAGAATTATATTTAGTTTAGCAATAAAAAAATTCTAAAGCAATTACAACTTAACTTTAAAATTAAACTGGCTTAATGCCAAATGACATTTGTAATATAGTTTAAAGCCCCTTTGAGTACCTCCATCTCACAACAATTATAAGGAATGTTGCACTGAATAAAGCAAAGTACTTAAAACAATGCTTTTAGTTATTAGGCGCGGTTAAGCCTCAGGCTAACGAACGTATACATGTTAAAAGGCAAAAGTTTTCTTATTGCTCTTAAAGATGATATTTAATCATAAAAACCTAAAAACTTTGTAAGTAGGTTAAAAATTGTAACAAATAAAAACTTTATACATATTTTATTGCACAAATTATTAATTTAAAAAAATTAGTTTTTTTTTACTGTTTTCATAATTATGTTTTCAACATAAATAAAAACAAGACCATTAAGTTTATTAAATTAAGTTTGTTATATTGTGTTAAAAATTCAGTCATTGTTTTCATCAATTTTTTCTGGTAACTTTTGTTTTCTTTAACAACCACAATGAAAATACTCGAAAAAAATATATAATAAAATGAGTTCATACATACAAACATATTTCTTACAAGCAAAAAATGCTTGCCAAATCTAAATCTCACAAGTCTACAACAATATAAATGTGGTCAACTGCTGGGGGCTATTAAACTTTTAGTCTTGGTTTTTATTTGTAGTTGTTGTCTATATACATATATAGGCTTGCAACCACTTATATGTGACTTGAATGACTTGACCGTCCCCAAAACAATAAAAAGCACCGATAAAAAAATAATATCAACTTACAATCAGAGCACCCTATTTTTTTGTTTCTTTAACTCCTCCACCTAAATTCATCTTAACATTATATATAATAATGTTGTTTTATATATACATTTTTTTCTTTTTGGACAACAAAAAAAAAATATCAACTCCCCTTACTAACAAAGGCCATGGCAAAATAACAAACAACCCATAAGTCCGTAATAAAAATATTAAATAAAATTGCAAAGAAATCTTTTGTAAACAGTTAAAGAGTGGCAAAGTGGTAAAAAGGTCCCTCTTATTTACTTATAAAACTACTTTTGATATTCAAAATAGCTTTTGAGGACTCTACCACAAATCCCATACAAACACACACACACACACACTCATACACTCTAATGTTTTTCAGGGATGGAAAATTTTGATTTTGAAGTAGTACCGAATTACTTTGGAAAGAATACATTTTGTATGGCAATTTACTCAAACAAATGCAGCACTTAAAAAACTGCAGTCAAAGTAGAAAAACTTCAACCCCTTCATTTGTCAGTAGACAAAAAAAACTGTTGATTTTACTTCTGATTAATTTAATTTAAAGAGTCGCTGTCAAACTAACTCAAAAAGCGGAAAGTTGTAAACAAGTTTTAATTTTTGTGTGACAGTTTTTGGTTCCGACTGCAGTTTTTTAAGCCCTGAAAAAATGTAAAATAGTGACACAATTTTATTGAAATGTATTTTGCGTTGTTGCTTATGAAGTGTATTTTTTCACCAGTTCTAGATAATTTAAAGGTCTTTCTAGGAAAGCAGGGTTGCGTTTGACAATCGTCCTGATGTACAGTTTTAAGAAATAAGTCGGTTGGTTGGCTCACATTATAACGAGGATTTACATCCCCATTAAGCTGTTTATGGCCAGAAATCGCTGTGATTTAATGCTCATTACCTCTTATCAAGTTATAAATTAATTCCCCAGTCGCTTTGTAGCACCTCTCTCAAGACAGTTTATTGACAAGCCAATTAGATCATCGACGGTGTTGGTGTTTGTGGCTTTTACAACAGTAAGTCGCTATTGATAGTAAACAATTTCGAATCAATATCTTACACCTTATCCTTTAAAAAAAACCCCATCAAACACCACCCCTAGAATGACAATATAAACATTGATCGAATTAATAATGTACCATTTCTTTGGTAAAAGGAAAAAGTTAGTCAGTTGACTTGAGCGAAGTTCAAGTTAATGGGTCAAAAGTTGAAAAGACCAAAGTTTCAATTACATTTTACGATTTTTTATTTCTTTTTTAAAAGTGCAAAATATTTGGTATTAGAACTTAATCTTACTTCCGATCTGTGACATTAGTAATATTTAGGAATACAAATTTACAAAACTATAATCGCAGAGGAGGGATGATTATATAAGAAAAGCAATGAATTTTCAAAAATCACCTTTAAAGTTTAAAATTGCTCTCCTAAAAAATCAAAACATTGGACTTTAGCACGTTTTTCTTATTGCAACAGATTTACTGTTTATTTGACTAAATGCGAAAGAACTCTTTCTTTCGCACATTTACATGTAAAACAAGAGCAAATTCTCAAAAATTTGTTTTTGATTCAAATGTGTTTGTGCGAAAGAAGGCGTACTTTCGACATCGTGAATGTTAAAGTCGCTCTCCTCAAAGTTTTGCCTGTCAGAAAATTCAAATAAGCAGGAAAATCTTAAATTAGTTTCAAAATATTTCATTTAGTGGCCAATACTTGTTGAAAAGTGTGAAATTAGAAAAATTACAAAAAAAAAAAAAAAATAAAAAAGAACTATTGCACTAAATTTTCCATGCCTGACGTACTATAATCCATCGACACTGTTGCAATCATGTTTGTTTGGATGAGTGGTGTATTGTGCCCAAAATTGTCCTCGGGCGACTTATTGTTAAGATTTATACAAAAATTTATCGCGCGTACTTAATCTTTGGGTATTTTTTATTCCAATTTTTTTTATATAAATTGTATTTGTACGATTGCGTATATGCTGGCTGATATAATATACAAAATTATATATTTTTTATATTCGCAATATTTTTTTTTTTTTGGTAAGTATTTGTTGTGGTTTTTTTAATGTCTATCTATGTGTGTGCACTTGTGGATGGTTTTTATTTTGTAACCATAGTGCAGCGAGGTTTATTTTGATACACTCGAAAAAATACTAATGATTTTTCGTTATAAAGTTTATCAATTAAGATCTACTTTATTATTCATTTCTTAAATTAAGCCTACACTCAAAAAATTATGTAGTTAAATTCAAACGAAAATTCATTTGAAACAACTTAAAATTCATTTAAAAACGGATCATTTACATTTCATTTAAAACAAATGATTTTTACATTCATTTTTAATTTTTTTATTTATTAAACATCATATTCCGTAAAATTGAATAGATTTTACTTTTTAAAAATATATTTTAACCGAAAAAAGTCAAACTACATAACAAAATAAATACGGAAAAACATTATTTTTTGGTAGTTTGTTTTTTGAATAACAAACACAAATGTTGAAAAATAAAATTATTCGTAAAATAATTATATTTTTATTCAATTTTAACAGTACGGAAAACGAATTTAATAACCCACAATCAGTTACTGTAATAATTTTATAAGTGTATTTTTGCACTTTTTGATTTTTAAGATATAAGCTTTTTTCATTGTTCGTTTTGCTTATTAAAATAAAACCTATTAACTAACCCAAGTTAAAATTTCTGTGTTTTGCCTTTTGAATATATTCGGGGAAAAAAGTCCCCTTAAAATTTCTCAGAAATTTTAAAAACCTTCTAAAGTTTTCTATCTAAAGGCCCAACTAAAATATGCTTATTTGGCTTAAGCAGTTGTGGGAATACATGTGATCCATATGTAATGAACAATATTGAACTTAAGAAAACTTTTAGGTTAATATAATGAAGCACTTTCCGAACGGAATAAAATATATTTTTCAGAAGCTTTTCAGAAGCTTTTTGTAAATTTTTGACAGTAGCTTAAGCCAGCTTGTGGATTTATACTTGGGCCTTAACTTTGTTTTATGACCTATTTCACCAATTTATTTAAATATCAATTTATGTTTAAAATTCGTTTTTCATGTCAAATAAAAATAAAATTATATGAAAAACCAAGGTATATTTACACAAGGTAAACTCGTTGGGCCATATGTTTGTCAGCTGTTTACCTAAGTTGGAACACCAATGTCAAATTCCGTGTATATGAGCCAAAATTTGTACATGTGTGCGTTAAATTTATATGAAGACAATTTTGACAATTCCGTTCCACTCGGTTATTTTTATAGAGCAGCATGTCTACACTCCCAAATGAGTCTACCTTGTGTAAATATACCTTGTGAAAAACTATATTTAAATATGATGATTGGTGAAATTATCCATTAGTGATATGATCAAACTGGCAGTTAAACAATGTCAAAAAATAAAAAGATTTACGCATTTAAAGTATCTGCACTTCAATTAATTCTTTAATTAACAGAAAACCTAGGACATGATGTTTGACTTGTTGTTCGATAGAGTCGTTATAAAATGCTTAACATAATAAAAGAGGTATGTCGAATCCGCCGAGCACGAATAATTTTTCAAAAAACTATTT
Source organism: Pollenia labialis (assembly GCA_949318255.1). Lineage (NCBI taxonomy): Eukaryota > Metazoa > Arthropoda > Insecta > Diptera > Polleniidae > Pollenia > Pollenia labialis. The sequence continues at coordinate 94,661,894 of OX439142.1, read as the reverse complement.
CTCCTTTCTATTAGGATTTATTGTCTGAAATCTTTTGTTGTAAGAAGAGGAGATGTAACGAAGATCACATGTATTTTGGAACAAAATAAATTTCCTTAAATATAGAAAAAATAAAGTGCACACCAGAGAGTGAATACAATTTCAGAAAATTTGCAACCCTTAGCTTAAATAATTCACCAGAAAATATGGCTTGAACCAAGAATGATTCTCGTCCAAGCCAAAAAATCACTTATTCAAGATATATCACACTGGTTCCTCTAAAGAGAATCAACTCAAAATTTACAAATTTGTAGTAGACAAACAATTTTTTTTTTATATTTTCAATGAAAGTTGCAAACTGTAAAGAAATACGAGTAAGAAGTATACAACGGTAAAGGTTTTTGTAATTTTTTCCGGGATTATCTAAAAAAAATAGGAAGTTTGAGGGCATAACATCCGCTTCCTAATTAAATGGAAAAAAGGGGGAAAAAATATCATTTATAGAGTGCATATCAATTTTAATAATTGAGTTAGGAAAAACCTCTTTATTTTGTTTTAATGTGCAACGTACCCAGTGAGCAGGGTTGGAACCTACTGAGAGTTGTTCAACGTTGCTGGTCGGAAACCTCGCTGGCCAAAACGCTTGTAACATTAAATGGCCCTTTATGTGAAAGTTGTTCATAATTTCATAAGTAAATATAGAAACGAATATAACGGCACAATAAACTTACTTATAACAACTACAAAGACACAACACAAAATATAACATCATCAAAGTAACCCGTTGTGACATAAACACTAGCACAACTTTAAATATTTCTCTTAAGTTGACTCTGGAAAAGCTACTTTTATATCAAGAGGGATACAACTTTTTTTGCCGAATGAGTAGAAAAAATATTGTATGATTTTTTCAGTGTGTAGATACGATTACTGTAAACCGATTTCTTGCAAAAAGTGCGAATTGGAAAAATATTTTGCTTTATTTCTTTAGAGCAAAATGTTTCTTTATTTAAGAACATTTTACTAAATACCAATAAGTTAAACTCAAGAAATTATTATGGATTTTTCTTGTTTTAAGAAACGAAATTGATTACTTTAGAAAATAAACTTCTTTCCGTGAAATATAACAATAGGATTATACCTATTTATATAAAGAAGTTATACTAAGCCATAATAAATGTAATTTTTTTGTTGAAATCTTAAATAAACAGTCAATCTGAAATAGCTTTTTCCTCGAGTGTATTTTATTAAGCACTCGTATATTCTGGTGCCAGAACAGATGTAATCAAAGTTGTGTTAAATTATTTTGTTATTTTTTCTCGTTTTTTTTTCTTTCTTTTATTCAAATCCTTGTTTTGTTGATTTAAATTCGATTTGTGTGTTTCATATTGTTAAACATGTGTTTGTTTAATTTTTTTCATTCAATGTTTTTCGATCACTCAAATCAAGGTGTATCAATTTGCAAATAATGGCGAAAAACAACAACACTACAACCAACACAATGTATCAATAACTAACGATGATGTTATTTGTTTCAATTTGTAACCAAATTTTTAAAAAACTAAGCTAAAACTTAACGAAATTTCTAACAAGTTAAACTTGTAAATGTTGCATGTTGCCAAATTAAAAAAAGTCTTTAAAATTTTATAACAACGATTGATAAAAAGTCTTTTAGAAGTGCAAGTTAATAATGATCCTGTGATTTCACAGTAATATACTTTAATTAAATTTTATTATACACTTTGGATTTGCGGCTGTATGTGGTGCATTGCCAATGTATCAAGTGACAAAAATCTCAGCAGGATAAAACATGCAATGTTAGTTTATGCTGCAACTTTGTACAGAATTACAGAATGTGATGTAGAAAACTTGAATGTCTTAGAAACATTCAGACAAGAAATAAATGTCTCTGTGTCCCATCAGCATGGAGTTCTGGGAGGAAATTGCGTGACATTTTATGATGTGAAATCACTATTCTGTTCATAGTGATATCAGGGATAAAAAGCCAGTGGTATGGACCATAATTATAGTCTATAGTTTTAATTTTTAATTGTGGCAACTAGAAATTGTTTTTTTTTTGTACTTGCTTATAAAAAGTGTTCACAAATTTACCACACACATAAACAATTTCAAAAACATGGAATCTTAAAATATTTCCTCCATCTGTAACTCAGCTTTAGCAAACCAACATCTGTGCTGGCTGCTGCTGCTTTAGAATTAAAGCAGTCGGTAATATAAAAATATTTAGTATCCTACATTTATTACATTGTAATCTTTTAGTGATGGGAAATTATTAAGGGTTAAGAAATATTGTTAATATTAAACAACGTTGAAACTTTCGATAGCGTAGAAAAAAATAATGTTTAAAAATCATACTTAAATGTAAACACAACGAACGATATTTGTAAGGCGCCAAAAAATTTAATTTTTTAAATTATTATTGTTAACAGCTTAGGCACGAGCTCTATATATACATTTATCCTTCAAGTTGAGCTAAACAGGTCAACGGAAAATGAAAGAACAGAAAAGCAAAGAGAAAAATTTACTTTGGACTTCAAGAAGAATTCTTGACAAAAAGAATTAAAAACAGAAATATGAAAAAACATGTAAATTATATTAAAATGAATAATCATTCACAACAAATTTCGATCCACCAAGTGGAATAACATTTGGTTTAAATATTTATGTTTGACTATTGATTGCCAGCCGTCGCGACGCGTCGTCAATGGCGGTAGGTGTTAAAAGCCAAGCCCCTATGAAGAGATTGTGTGGTAACAATTGAAACATGTCAGGGTAACCTGTCTGTGAAAACATGGGTTCGATTCCCAGTTCAGTCAAGAATGAAAAAAGATCAATAAAATTAAATTAATTTTATGTTGTAAAATTCCTTTCCTCATAAGAATAATTAAATAAAAATTGAATTTGATAAACTTTAGCCAGATTAATAATTTTTAATTTATTATTTTTAGTTAAAGTTTCCCATCACTAGTATCTACATATTTACAGTCTTCTGAAATCGCCCTAACGACTTAATATGGGCCTTAGCCTCCAATTTGGTCTTTAATTAAGTAAATATAATATAGAGTTTAGTATATAGGTCAATGGTGCAATATATAGTTAATGCAACACAATGTTCTTATTTATATATTCAAATCTACAATTTACACTATAATATAACCTTAAGTCTAGTCTATGATATAGTGAAGTTTAGAGTTAAGTCTATAGTCTTGTAGACAGCGTAGTTTGTATTCTATAAGTAAGTTCCATATGTAAGTTTGTTCTATAGTATACAACATAATCTACAGTCAATTTGTCTAAAATAGTCTTCATGGTCTATATGGGTGCTTCCACAGGAAAGTCTACTTTTTGTCAGGTCACGCCACCAAGCATTTTAAATTGCTTCTCAATCAGTTTTGTCTAATGTTGCTTAAATATATATATATATATATATTCGTAACTCTTTTACATTTTTTTATAAACATTGTAAGAATAAAGGCACCTAGTAAAAAATGTGCACCGCAAGGAGCAGGTTTTATGTATGAATTCATACCTCAAATCGCTTCAAACCTGCTGAGGGAATGCCTGATTTTTGTATGGGGTGCTCCCGGTTTGGAGGACTATTTTTGCTGACAATAAGCGCTTCTTTTAACATGCAAACAAAGGGCTAACTACACAGAAAAAATTTTTGCAAAAAATTATTCAATTAAATAATTAATTGGTGTACATTAATTATTCAATTAATTTGTTTGATTGCTGCAATAAATTTTTTAAATCAAAACCCATAAAATTAAATGTTTGTGTATATGTGGTGTATTTTTTGTTTATGCAATTAATTTTTTAATTGACTAAATTTGTGTCCCATGACTCGAAAATATAAATCCGTTAATTGATATGATCAATTCCTCTGCAGGGGCAAAACTAGTTAAATATTTAATTGTCTGAACGAATGTTTAATTAAAGTCGATTTTCTATTTTTTCTGTGTATATTAACATGTTCATTAATATTTTTCTTTTACTGGTTAAAATGCCTTTTTCAATCATTTTCGTAAACCATAATATACTTTAATTTTTTTCGCTTTAAAACCTGCTTCGTTGTCAGCACTGAAAAACTAGCCTTTTTGTATATTTCATTCATTATCATTTACTACTTCATAACAGCTTTCTTATTGAAGCGCTCGATTATGCGCTTTTTCTCTTAAGTGCTTCAAAAAATCCAAATCTTTTTTACTGGGTATGTTCGCGTGTAAACCAAGATCTGTTTCGGTAAAGTCCGGGCCTATAGCCTGCAGTAAGTTTATTTTCTCACATAAGCTTAGGGTAAAGTCGAGTCGTGTATAAAGCATGGAAAATAAAACTAACCAAAAATCGTCATTGTGTTCGGTTGGCATCACTAAAGTTTTAGCTGGTTCGGTTAATTCGTTAATTAACAAGCGCGATAACAACATCGCAGAACGGTTACAAAATATTACATTAAAATAAAATATACTGCATGCCTTTGAAGTAGTTTTGCCTGATATGAACCATGTTTGGAATCTGGCAAGCTAAACAAAAGTAGTGGTAACAACAGTTGAGAGTTTTCTCCACAGGTGCATACTTTTACTTGCAACAATTGCTGCACACACATTTTTCTTATTTTTTGTGATTCACCAACATCGTGTTCGTATGAGGACAAGTTTAATGTTTTTTTTAAAGCTCCAAAAAAGATCATCTCATACATAATCTTAAGCATTTTAAAGCAAAAAATTACATCATCTTCTTAGCTTTATTTTTGTTTTTTGGTAAGATGATCCTGATGTTTAAGTTCTCGTATCTCGCTGTATAACAACAAGTGGATAAACATTGTTTTTTTTTATTTTGTAATTTCTAACAGTTGTTTTTATTTATTTATAATTTTTTTTTAATTTTAATGGAAAATAAGATAAATTACAGCAATTTTTTCTAAACTTTGCTTAAGAGGAGTTGCAAGATTTTTCCAAGCAATTATTTCTTATTGTCTGCAGATATTTTTTTGAAACGTGTGTTTGAATCAAGGTCGTTTTATGGAAAACCGGAATGTATGAATTTGTATGTTTTAATTCAGAATTAAGTAGATCATATTGGACTTTTTTTTCAACACACGTGTTTTTTCTTCTTTTTAATTAAAACTTCAATTCCATAGACTTCGTATTATGTCGGATAATATAACTAAATTGTATATCATAAAATATCCTTCTGTTTTTGTTTAACTCTGCAGATTCATTAAATTTCTAAAAAAAATGGTAAAATAAAACTAATATTTTTTTGCTTAATAAAAAAAAAACTTCATATCAGGTTTAGAAAATGTTTATTAAATATATTTATTCAATATGGGCCAATTTTTTATGAACTTATTGATTAAAAGAATTTATTTCCAAAGAAATTTTTTTTTTAATAATAATAATGTTTTTGTTAATGGCACGTACGTAAATTTTTTCATAAATGTAAAGAAAAAGTAAATGGGTATGAGAATGTCTTTAATCCGAATGATTATCATGCACTCATGGCACCATTGATTCATTTATTTTCACAGCTTTGTCTGGCAATAAAAAATAAATTTAACTAAAAAAATATGTGTAAATATAAATTTTTATCTCATTTAATTTCCTGTTTTTCTTTTTCATATCTTTATTTTCCTTCTCGTTTTCAAATTCATTTGTTTTTATTATACGAATATTTTATAACATGCGTTACAAATCAATCATACGCTTGCAAACAATTCAAATCACTCATTATTCAAATAATTTCAGATTTTCATGTAAAACACTAGACTTCGTTTACACTGCGATGCACTCTCTGGTACGTTTTTAAAGTTTATTTTGTAAATAAAAACTTCATTTCAATCATTGGATAGATATTGATAGCTTCATTTGTTTTTTATTTTGTACACTGTTGCCTAAAGAAAATGTTAACAAAAAGCTTGTAAGTTTAGTTGATAAGGAAACATATCGGCGGATCATTTTTTACAGAACTAATTTGTAAATTATTTGTTAGTTAACGTTTTGTTATGATAAAACATATGTTTTCTTTGCTCAAACACTACTTCGAAAAAAAGCAAAACGCTAGCAAATCGCCTGGTTTTCAGAACATGCTAAAATGCGTTTTTCAAATCGTAAGCTTTCCAAAACATGGACGTATGTTCAATACAGTGTTCATGCTCGCACTACACGTGTACTTCTTGAATACAAATATATTTTTGCAAACCTCTACAAAATGGTATCACTGTGAAAAAATGCAGACATGCATAATGATCCTAAATTGCCCTGTATCAACCGAACTTGATGATAAGTATACATTTAACTAAAACAGAAAAAACTTTAAAGCTTATTACTCAGAAACCAAATTTTGGCATTTTTACCCCTCAACAAGTCTCTTTCTCTATTTCTCTCACAGTAAAGACTTTAGTTTAGTATATTGTTAGGTATATAGTTTAGACTATAGTTAAGTCTGAAATTTAGACTACAGTTAACTACGCTGTGTGGTGCAGTCTTTAGTTTAGTGCTGTAGATTTGTTTAGTTCTATTTAGCCTGTAGTTTAATTATCTTCAACACTATTATTAAGTCTAGTTCGGTTTACACCCTTTATAATAAGCTGTTGAGTTCTTTTAATTACAAATCAAAAAAAATACACAGACTTGTTCAACTTAACAAACTTTATCGAAATTCACAAAAAATGTATTTACTTAATATTATTAATACCGAACTGAAGCGTTTAACGTTTAATGTCTCAAAACAAACTAAAAGAAACTTTACGAGTCAGCCTGCATTAATAGTTCACAACTGGTAGTAGGTGTGGAGTAGTAGATTCTACTATTCCAGAAAATTCTGTTCGAATTCGCAATTCTACAATTAAATCTAAAGTCTACAATACAGAAGAGCAAATAAATATTTAAACTAATACGACACAAATTATAATTTCAAGATAGCTTATAACTAAAACTATAAATAATTCTTAGATAGATTCATCTAATCCTAACATCCTAACAATATTTTAATATAAAGTCTCGTATAAAGTGTATTCCATGGCTTAGTCGTTAGTTCAGTCTATAGTTTAGTCTTTTCTATTGCCAACTGTTTAATCTTAAGTTAAGCGTACATTCTGGCCTATTATTTAGTCTATTTAAATATTTGGCATTTATATTTTCAAGTCTATAAAAAAAACCGGAGTCCATGTTGAATCGTGGTCCGACAAGTAGAGTTTTTCTATTCCCGGAATTTTTCATTTCCTGGGAAAGCGGCACTTATTTTTCAATATCCCGGGATCCCGGGAATGCCCGCTCGATGCAAAATCTTATTTTATTTACTTTATTTGAACAAAAAACATTTCCTGAGATCAATTAAATAAGTTTATAAATGCATTAATTTTTTATATTTCTATGGCAAAAAGGAAAAAGTGCTTAATGGTACATTAAGATCTTCATGTTAAAAAGTATACATGGGCAAAAATTCAATTATTTTGTATGATTTGTGACTTATTGCTTATCTTTTTTAAATGTGGAAACAAATGGAATAATAAAAACTGGCGATATGTGACACTAGGGGGTTTGGGAATAAAAACTTAAAAATCTAATAGCCGTAGAGAATTTCCGAAAGCCACCTTTAAGGTAGAAGTACATAACACGCGTTTATTCGTCGACGTTTTTCGTGCGTTTAAAAACTTTGGCGGATGAAAAATTGCAAGTTACACAACACGCGTTACAAAAGCCGTTCCTGTCAGCTGTTTTTTATTAGTTTACTTATTTGTGCATTGAAAACCGGATCGAAAGTATATTAAGATTTATTTATTTTATTGAATTTATTCTTTTTATATAAATATTGTATGTTTTAGAAGCTCTTCGATAAATTTTTCTTTCACGATTCGCAAATTTTTTAAATTTTTCTTTTTATTGCCAGCTGATTACTTGTCAAAAATACACAACGTGTTAAAAAGTTCAAAAATAACCAACTTTCTGGCGCTAACGCGTCAAAATATTTTGCATGTAGTTTGTTCTATTAAAATAGACCAGTTTTACTTTTTTTTGACAGAAGTCTACAGAGCGCGCGCGCACTAACGCGTGTTAAGTACTTCCACCTTTAAAGTTTTAAATTGTTCTCCTTTAAAACTAAACAAATAGACCTAAAGACTTATTGTCACAAAGCCAACAGAATTTATATAAAACCGAAAAAGTTAAATTATTTAAACAAGTTATTACAAAATATTTATTTTAAAATATGATTTTAATTCAGAATATGCATTTGCAGCATCTAATTTTTTCAAGAAGATTTTAATGAGAAAACACGTTTCCTTTCTACGGATGTTTGCCTTTATAGTCAAAGGAACATTATAGCCATTTTCTGTTTTCTTAGCACTTCCTTCAAAACTTGTAATTCCTTTTAAAAAAAAGTTATTTTCTTTGAGTCGACTAAGCGTTTTATCTATTAATAAATTTTGTCATCATCTCTTACAGAATCTAATCCAAAAAAAACTTTTGTGCAGCTGCTCTGCATATAAAATCATTAAATTTTTTGAAGCATGTGGGAACAACTTTTTTTAGTTTTTTATCGTCTTTAAACAAATAAAATATTCTGTACATTTCTACTCTTTTTCTTTGGAAATTTCAGATCGTTAACCATTGATTTACTTGTTGGTTATGAATTGACATCTCTTTGGCGTTTAGTAACACTGTCTTAAGTCACAAACTGTAGTTTGCCGTTATGTTAAATAGAAAAATATTTATTTGGTGTATTTCATAGACTTTTTTCCTAGGAGCAGATGATAACTATTAGAAAGAGTTGTGGTAAACTAAAGTAATTTAATACAAAGAAAAGGGAAATAAAGCGTAACGGCTAAGATCTATTTCATGACACAACTTACAATTACATCAGCAGTAAAGTTAACTTAATTAAATTAAATAAAAAAAATCCCCAGGATATTTTTCCCGAAAAATTTTCGTCCCGGGAAATCCCGTATGAAAAACACTACTGACAAGGTATAAAAAAGCTGTTTTAAATTTGTAGAAAGCAGTTTTCGCAAATGTGATTTGATTGATTGAACTTCATTTTATTTTTTTGGAATCGGTGTAAATATTTTTATTTCACTGGGAAAAAGGAGTATTTTACGCACTTTTGTTATTATTTATTATACTTTTTTCTTGTTGTGATTTAACAAACACACAATATCAGATCATCTACAAATAATGTAATGTATAATGTTTTGTTGTTAATTTTTTTCATTTTTGTATCATTGGAACATCATCTTCTTCCTCATCTTGTTTTATGTTCATACATTTTATGACTGGCCAGTTGCTTCTTCTTTAGCCAGCCAGCAAACAAGAATAAAAAAAAACCAAAGAAAAAGAAAAATTATAAAAAAAATACATTGATCATCATTCGATAGGTCGCATTTGTGTAGCGTGTGGAAATCAATTAAATCTAATTCTCACGACCACAAGTGACACGCCACATAGTCAAGAAATCGTTATACTTTGGCTACACAATTTAGCGTTTTGTGTTGTTTTTTTTCGCTATTTCTCTCCATTTGTTGTCTATTTCTATTTGGCGTTTGGTTTTTGCTTCATCTTCCTTTTTTTTCTTATTCATCATGCGTTTTGCCACAATATTCTGTAATTCATGCCATCCAACCCATAATAATAAAGACAAAGATCAGTTGGTGTTTCTTTAGCGGGCTTAACAAGCAGGTTGCTGCAATTATAAGACTTTACTGCATTGTAAAAGTTCATAATTTCTTGTTGGGATTTTCTTTTTTTTTCTGTGGAAAATGTTTCCCCTTTCGAAGCAAGTGTTAATATTTTTTATTAAATAATGTTTACTTTAGAAATAAAATTAATAAAAAATATATGCTCATAAATTTGCAATTGTCTAAAATTATCTGATTATTTTTGTTGAAATGGTATAATTTGGATGGGAAAAAGGCTTAGGGCTGTATTATAAAGATATTCCTTTGGGAAAGATATAACATATCAATTAATAATTTTTGGAAAAGGGTCTTGCGAAGCGTAATAAAATAGTAACAACTTCCCGAGAACATGATTTTCTATTACTATACTCAACATATTGAAGTCTGCCATGAAGAAATTACCAAACGAAATGGCACGAAGTCGAATCAGAGTGGAAGTTATTTTGATATTTAACACATTAAAGTCCGTGACATATTGAGGCTAATGCTTTACTTATATCTAGGATTATTACAAACACAAGGGAAATAATTTCAACTTTTTTGTACGGTCTGAAATTTGATTGCAAATTTGATGTTGCTGATTTCAAATATAATCTCCATTTTTTCTATGAGCGCTACTTTTCGAGATATAAAACGGTTGACTATATTCAATTAAAATAAAATCGGAAAAATGGCAACAATATTATATTTAAGCCGTGCTTACATTGTTTTTAAATATGCCCTGCAGTTTTAGTGATATCGCTGAATTTCTGAAGAAAAAAAAGAAAATTAAAAAAAAACAAATTTTTAAAAATTCATAAAAAATAAAAATTCGACAAAAATCACAATGTTGGTCTAAAAACATTTAGCTTAACAAACATTAAGCATACATTTCGAATGAAATGAGGTTTCATTTACAATTTACTGAGAAAACTGAATGTCGATTTCTAATAGGCGCGGATTCAGGGGGGGGGGGAGAAATAAGGAAATTCCCCCCCCCTTAATTATAAAAATATGTTTGGTTTATCTCGATAATACAAGAATTCCCAATAATAATATTTTTTTATATGCACAAAATTTTTATGAAATCCCAGCAAGGATTTTTTTTTGTTTTTTTTTTTTTTTATTGAAACTAACGAAATTTTCAATAAGTATCCAAATCTTAATTCTTATAGTTATTTATTAGATATTTCCCAAGAAACATCTAGTTTACTGTATTCAAATTCTTATTATCCTACATTCAATCCCAGCAGGTGCCATCTATTTATATCCAAAGAATAAACGTTTGACTTGAAAATGAATCAAAATTCTATTCGATAATTTTTGACGAAAACACAGATTTTTCGGGGAAAATCCAGATTTCCTTATCTTAAAGATATTTCAACATACAACAAAAAATTATTTGGAAAGCATTTATTGGCTTTGTTGTAAACGCATTTGAAGAGGCTTAAAAGGATATTGATAATGTGATGTGTAAATTGATGCGAAGGCACTATCATCAGTAGTTCTAAAAGTTTTGACAAATTTTAGTCTTGACCTAAACAATTTTGTAGGAAATGGAACAGATGGGTGTTCTCTGACGTCAGCAGAAAATGGAGCTGTCATAAAATTCTGGTCAAATGCAAAACAAACGCCTTGCTATTCTTATAAATCAAACAACTCAATTTTAAAAAGCAACAAAGTGCCATTAATACAATAAGTTGTATCATTTCTTAAAGAAACGACAAATTTTTTTAAATATAATTATCCTAAGCGAAACGCAGTTTTAGCAAAGTATTTGGGAGCCAAACTCTCTACATTATGCGAGACAAGATGGTTCTGACCGTCACGACTCAATTTTTCACTTTGCAACAAGTGTGCATCATATGATATATATAGTGGAAGTTTTGGAAAAAATATCTGAGTGGAAAGGTAGAGATACTGCATCAAAAGCCTTTATTAAGGAACTCGCTTAGTACTTTTGAATTCATTTACGGACTAAGCATATTAAGTGTGATACTAATTGTATCACAGCCGCTTAGTATGATTTTACAAAAGCACGATATAGATCTTCAAAAAGGATCAAGCCTTATCAAAACTTATATCATGTGCCTTGAAGAGAAAAGAAATAAAGCCGAAGAACTGTTTAAAGCGATTTTTGAAAAAGTTAAAGTTATCTGCGTTCAAATCGAGGTTCCAATCACATTCAAAATGTTGAAGATTACTACCGAGTTACATTCCGCTTATTGAATTTATTTTAGAATGCATTGCACATACCTAAACTTCTATCTCAAAGTGTAATCAATTCAAATACAGACACAAAACTTTTAAAACCACATCTAGCTGATGAGCTGATTATGTTTGATAAATTATATAGATAAACACCTACTAACATCTAAACTTGAGTCTGAACTGTTGCATTTGCAACAAACATGGAAAATATCTGAAAATCTATCAGATAACGTTGTAGATGCTTTAATAAACTGTGATGAAGATATCTAAGAAAAATATTTAATATTTTCGTTTCAATGCTCGTCAGCAGGGAAAGTTTGAAACGGCACGAAAATTGTCAAAAAAAAAAAAAAATCTGGGGGCAAAACGCAAGAATTTGGAAGTTGTTTTTAATACACTTTTAATCTAATTTTTGTTATAAAATTCTGTTTAATAAAGAAATATTTTATGCTATTTGTCATAAAATTTTTTATCAGGGAAATCTTTTTAAAAAACGAAATATAAATTTCTTGCGTTTTGCGTCTTCGATTTCTAGAACACCCCTGATAATCTCCTGTTATCACATAAAACAGTTCTATAAATGAAAAACACTCTTTCAACATCGCAAGATGTAACTGGAGCATATTTGAACACTAAAAGTTCAGATGGAGAAAGGTTGTCAATAAATTCATCCGTCTCACTTTCATTAAAACAAAATTGTGAAAAAATCGATTAAAACACTTTTTTAAAATTGAAATGCCGAGCCATAGCAGTATTGAATAATTTACCACATGCATTACGATCTAAAACGTTTTTTAAACTTTTCAACAAAATCTTTTTTACTGACATCTTGTATTATTTTCCTTAGCACTATCAATTAAGCCAAAGCTTTCATTTGTAGAAATCCCTTTCGTTTGTAACTTTAAGAGGCTTGAGGAGATGCATTGAAAGTACTTTTTACGTCCGATTTTTGCATTATTCAGTTAGCATTTCGAATTGATTCTGCCTCATATTCGCTAAGCTTATTTCAAAATTTTTTTCTAGGTTGCAAAAAGGTATTCTTTGGCAAGCTGGACCAAAAATTGCTTTTTAAAAAAATAATTGAAGAAAGGGCAAAATTAAATACAAATAGTTTACTTTTTTGTATAAAAAAAAATGTCACCCCCCACCCCTAAGACTCAAGCTGGATCCGCGCCTGGTGTGTCATTAACGTTTTTTCCTTTTTGTATGGAAATCGATATTCAGTTTGCTCAGTTATTTGCCAGTATGTATATTTTCAGATATTTTGAATTTTGAAATTTTTTTTATTACACCCTTTGAAACCTTTGTTGGTGCATCTACCTACCAAACCGTTTAATGATATCTTTACTGGAAGTTAATAAAAGTAGCTATGTGTAACCCATATGCAAAATGTTCGTATAAAAACAGCTATATGTAAAAAATCACAACATATTGTAAAGATTTTAACTAGTATTTCCGTTATTTTGTGTTAGGCCTGTTGGTAGTATGCTGATCTATCAGTGCTATGGTTGCGGGTTAGATGCCCGCCAGAGTAGCTTGTCTGTTTCGCATCAACGAGCAAAAGGTCTTCGTTACTACTGCTCGGTTAATTAAGTTTATTTTATTTGTTATTCTTAATAAATAAATAATATATATGACATCCATCGACCAATCCGTGATCTTAAGATACAAAAGGTTTAATTTCCTGCAAAACTTATTTTGCCAAGTCTACTTTCAAAGTCCACAATAAATCCAAAAAACGTCTTATTGAGCTACTTAACATTGCAGAGTCATGTTAAGTCACTCGGAAAGTATTGAAGATACGGTCGTCCCTACATCTACTAAAAATTCTGATAAGTCTAGAATAACTGACCTTTGGAGCGTTTTTGAAAACCTTCTAAGAAAATTTTGAGAAGGATTGTCCTCTGTCTATCCTACACTGTGGTTCAGCTAATAAAGAAGTCTAGAGGTACCTTAGATCTTTTAATTTGCTGTTAATTATACCTTGAATTTTAATTTAATATGTATTCGTATCCGTATTAGGACCGCTGATATTTCTTTTTGAGTATAAGTATCGGCAATGTATCGGCATAAAGGAGTGTCGCTGCTTCTCTACTTAAAACATGCTAAGTTTTAATGAAAATATTAATTCTGTCATCGAAACAAAACAGCTATCTGTAAAAAAAATTAAAAATAATTATTAGAAATGCTCCAACAAAATGAGTTATGTGTAGTTTTTCAAAAAAAAAAATTGTAAGTCGAGTTTTATTTCACGAATTATGTTAACATTTATTCAATTTAACGTTTCTCTTTAAAAATATATGCTAAGGTTACTACATAAAAAAGTTTTTTTGCTCTCCTGAAAACCCAGGAAAACACATAGCTGATTTTGTCGGAGCAACGACGATATACTAAATCCACTGTGTTGTAACCAGACCTGGGATAAATGCATTGAATATGCTAATGCTTTGCCATTTTTGTACATTAAATTAAGTCAATGATAATGCAAGTTATTTAAATTATCATTACTTTAACCATTTTGTGTAACCATTTCTTGCTCTTTATTACTTTCTTATCAAAGTAGTGCATTGAATTTTAAAATAACATTAAATTGTATGCCAATCAATGCACTACTTTTGCATTATAATTAATCGTAGTTGTTTGAATTTTTAATTTAACGTTAAACACAGAACAAAAACTGATTTCAATTACGTTTTCGGAATTGAAAAGTATTGTGTCTACGATATCCCAGAATTTCAAAACAAATTCCCTCAAAATAATAAACCTTAAATCATACAATCGAAATCCAACTTTATTTAATTAAAAATCCGTTACGCGTGAACTGTATGTAAATATATTTTCTGCCATCTGCTTTCTGTGCACCTTAAATAGGTATGAAAAGAAAAAAAAATTAATTCTGCAATGGATGTTTAATAGGCATTATTAATAAAAATTTTAAATCCAAATATTTTTGTTAATTTTTTTTTTGTTAGTTTGCGTTTTTTTACTTCTCACGTTTGACCTTGAGCTTTGGGGCAAATAGATGTTGTTGCAATGTCACTGAAAAGCAAAACACTGTCGCATGTTTATAATAATTATATAATAAATATATTTAAAAAAAAACAAACTCTATTTATTATATAAGCAACAAAAAAAAATATTCTTTCCTACAAATGAATGAACTTGGAATATTAAATTAAATTTTTATTTCGTGAAAACAATGGAAAAGCACAATTTTTCTTGAATAAAATTTTGTAAAATTAATTAAAAGTACTTACCGGGAGACTGCAACAAATGCGTCTTTAAATGCAAACAAAAAAAATACTGAAATAAACACGAAGATAAATATGACTGCACAAAATAGGATTAAAGAGAAGTGTTGTGCGGGGTAAATATAGCAAACAATGACAGCGATGTAAACATAAATTATTCATTAAACACAAATATTAATGATTATTGTGTAAAGAACCCCTGCAACAAGAGCAACAAGTTCTTTTTTTTTGAAAACAATGTCATCAATGAAAATAATAATAAAATAAAGAAGGGCACTCACCACCGACACAAGTCAGTCAGTCACTCACTCATTTGCTCACTCGCTTGCAGGAATGTGTTGAACTTTAGTTGAATGTAATAAACGTCTAGGGGGGACAAGAATCAGAAAAAATGCAAAATTTAACAAAAAATATGTCCGAGACCTTCTCTCTAGTTTTTCAAAGTGTTCGTAAGTGTAGAATTATAAGCAACAACGAAAAAGGTCTCCAGCATTGTTATGCAAATGACAACATTTGACACGCAAGGCGACAAAATCAACAACCTACAAACAAGTGTATAATTGGAATAATGATGCGGGTTGCAATAACACCAGTTACCAGCAACAAAGTCTCTCACGTTGTTGTAAAAAAACAACATCGAATTTAGTCGCAAACACACGGTTGCAGTCAGTCACAGTTGTTTATACTGAAAAAGGGAATCACTCATAAACCCGTCACATGCTGATGAACGGAGATGATGATCATCGCCGTCATCATGATCATCACGATAATGATGGGAGTACATACTTTGTACTTAATTTTTAATTTAGTTTCTCTGTTTAATTGTGCTTTTAAAGGTGACTTTTAGC
Organism: Pollenia labialis; assembly: GCA_949318255.1. Taxonomy (NCBI): domain Eukaryota; kingdom Metazoa; phylum Arthropoda; class Insecta; order Diptera; family Polleniidae; genus Pollenia; species Pollenia labialis. The sequence goes on along the minus strand of OX439142.1, from coordinate 94,645,935 downwards.
AACTTGCACTGCCGACCAACGCATTGCAAACAAAAATTTAAATTAAAAAAATAGTAGGCAGACATTCTCATACACAAACTGACTGACATTCATGCAATACAGCGCAATTCAATTTAAGCTTTCAAATTGCACTTGTTACATCAAAGTTTTTGTGAAGAAAATGACGGAAAAATATTTGCTGAAATGTGCAAAATAAGGCCCGAAGGGAATTTATTAAAAAAAAAAAAAATTTATAAAAGAAAACTTTTCTATGCATCTTATTTTTGTAGGGTTATAAAATATAAAGAATATGAACTTGCAATATAATTGTAAAATTTTTCGTATTGTACAATTATAACGCCTTTGTGTATGTGATATTCGAAATTGGCACAATGGCCTTTTGATATTAATTGCACAATAAAAAAGAGTGCAATAAATGTGTTAGCAATATTGTTTAATGTTGCTTTGCTTTATAATTTTGTTTTAAATGGATTAAATTTTAATGGATGGGGCGCTTAAACTTCGTAATGAAACATACTTTAAGAACTTCTTTTGTGAAAAAGAGTTTCATAGATTTGTTATTAAAATTGTTTTTCGAAGCACTTAACTAAAAAAGCTTTGTCTATAACAAAGTTCAGTATTCTTTATAAAAAGCTTTTAATTATTTTTTTGCTTAAACTGGATTTGCCAAAAAAAAACTTTTTCTACTTAATTTTAGACAATAAAGCTCTTTTCTAACTTTTGTTTGTTAAACAATTTTTTTTTTAAAATTCTTCTTTTCTAAAATACTTTTTTTTTTATAAACGCTTTTATAAAAAGCCACTTAAGCCATTTGTGGAAATTACTTTTTAAGTTTCTCTCAACTTTAAATACTAAACATTTTTATATTCCTTTTTGTGATAAAGCTTTTTTATGTTGTTAAAAAAAGTAAAGATAAAGCATCATTTTCTGTTAATAAAAGTTTTTCAAAAAAAAAAAAAATATTATGGTAAAAAGGCAAAGTTTTAAAAAAAGTTATTTTAATTTTTTTTTTTGTAAAATAACTTTTTTTTGTTTTCGAAAAAAGCTGTTTATGTGTTTTTGTAAAAAATGCGTTTTGGGCTTTTTAGTGAATGAGTATTTATAAATTTTGGGAAAATAGATTTTTTGTAAACCTAATATACCAAGATTTTTTTAAAATCTGCTCTCGAGTTTTACCTGACCATCCTTAAAAATATTTTAAAGTAATGCATATATTTTGTTTTGTTTTTTTTTTTGTTGTTTTGTTTAGTTTGCAAATATGTTGCATGCATCTTACACATGTTGATTGTCGTCGCAAATGATGTTAGTATTGTAATTTGTTTTTTCTTCCAACCGTAATTATCGTTAAAACGCATACTAAAAGCAACAAGGCACAAAAGAAGTTAGATCATGTAAAAAACATAAAATACAATTTAATATTAAAAGTTGGTTGTAAGTTTTATATTGAAATTCTCATGCGTTGCATAATTTTTTTTCTTTAACTTTCCGCCACTTAATGCAAATACCAGAAAATGGAGGGAAAAACTTTTCCCCTTTAACAAAAAAGTTATTTGGAAGGCTTTTACTCTGGAAGTTTTTATGACATGTTCCGCTGTGATTCTCGCCAGTCTTTTTTCAACTTTAAGCTGGGAGTTTTGTATTTAATGTTTTTCTTTATTATTAACGCATTCGATGATGTTTTGGCAGAGGATGGCCCGGCCCGTCTGTCTGTTTGTCTATCCATCTATCTTTATAATTGTTTGCCAACCAACCCGGTCGTTTTAAATAAAAAAGTTGACATGCAAAGATTTTTTGTACCATTTGCCACTGTAAATTATAATTCGCTATTTTCTAAGCATTAAGCGCGTAAATAAAGAAAAATGGCGCTGCAAGTTGTGTATAAGTGAGCTTCAAATGTTTTAAAAGTATGTAATTATTATTTTACCTTAAATAATTGTATGGCATTTTCGTACAATGAACAACACGAACTTAGTTGCAGCCATTGTGCGATTTCTAAAAAACAGCGACAACTATTGAAATGTTGTCTCACTGAGCGGAATCTTTTTCTGTAGAAAGATACGTGGATAATTTGATCAGTTGATAGAAAGAGTTTTGATACATCATGGACAAAATATAGTTTGCATTTTTTGCTTTAAAATTATTCGATTAATATCAAATCTACTGTCAGGAGATTTTTTCTTAAAAAAAAGGAAAACATTAAAACAGTGCTCACTCTAAAACAGAAGTGGTAATCACAAATTCTATAACATTTATTATATTGAAAGTGTAAAACAGCAAAAGAATTGTTTTGCACAAACAACAGGGCACCAGAAAAGTATAAAAAAGTTAATATTATGTTACAGTTATGCTTAACAAATTTTCTTCTTAATCAAATTGTAATACGCCAAAAAAAGTTTATAACGCAAAAACGCTTAACTGGCCGCACAGTGAACCGTATTTTATAAACATCTATCGATTACGATACAGTTACCTTTAAACAACTATTACCACCCTCGTATATTTTCATCTAAACACATAGTTGCTGTTGTTTATTGTAATCAATTAAAAAAAAATTGCGTCACTTTTAATTTTAATTCCCATTTTCCCATCATGATGATCATTCCTTATAAACTAAGGTTGTGTTTAATTTAATTTTTCTTTTTATTTTTCTCAACTATAATTTACGGGTTTCGTTGTAATATTTTTTCTAAAAGGTTGTAATTTTTAATATTTTTATTGTAGTGCATCCATGTAGACGTCTCAGACGAGTATGTTCGTAATAAATTTTCTTTTATTGAAGTTCATGTGACTAAGAGAAGTTGATGAGTACAAGTACTTATTAATTGAGTTGTAATCATTAATATAAGTTAATAATTTAAATCGAGTTGTTAGAGCCTACATATATGTACGTAAAAGTGATGTTACGAACTTTCGTAACCGTTTCACCCCCTTTTCAAGCGAATATTATGCAAATATGTACTTTCAAAAAAAATTTACAAATTTACTAAACCGATTTTGCTGGATTTCAATTACAAACTGCTTAGGAGAACTAGAAAATATTTGAAACCAATATTGTTCTTTTCTATTGAGTCAATCGAAAGAGATCGTGATTTCAAAAGACGGACATGGCTAAATCCACTTAGAATTACTCAAGGCCTCAGAATATACATATGTATATGTTTCACACAGAATAAAATACAAAATTTTAGAATTGTGATATATATTGAAATAAAAGTTTTACAAATTTTTTAACTAAATTTAAAATATAGAGTAGGGCTAAGTTTCCGATTGGATATTTGTATTCGGCGATTATGGAGCAGATATTCGTATTCGCAAATATTAAAAATTTATATTGGTAACATCATTAATATATACATACATACAAAGAATAATTAAAATTAAATTTGAAATATTAAATTTACCTATTTGTAGAAACATTTTTTATCTGGTAGTAATTTAGTTTTTAAAATCGAAGGCACAATTGAGGAGGTTATTTTGAAAACTTGACTATTCCACTTTTTGTTCTTTAGAAGAAATCATGCCTTTTATGCTTTTTTTTAGTAACTTCGGGTATTATTTTGTTTTTAAAAAATTTTTTAAAAAATATAAAGGGATTTTAAAATAGTTGGGTACCAATAAATTAGCAAAGGTATTCTGTAATTGTTCTTATAGTTGAAAATAGTTTCGTCAAAGGAGAAAATATTTAAAGGAACCCAAAAACGAGCAGTACAAAATTGGTGGGTAATGTGGACTAGTATGCCTAGGTAATGTGGAACACAAAAATATAGAGCCCACGAAAGGATTTATTAAAAATTTTAGATAACTGTTTTTATTAATACATACTAAAGGAATCGTGCTTGGCATAAAAAAGTTACATTAGACGAACTTGGATTTTAGTGGTTAATAATTATTTTACCTGTTAATCTAAATGTGCTTAAATACTCACTACGTGTCCGAACGAAGCATAAAAATCTACTGTGTAATTATACCAAAAAAAATTTGTAACTTTATCCACATTGCACGCATAGTTCACTTACCCGAAGTTACTAATTATAGAGTTTTGCCCAAATTTTATTTTCTCAGATTTTTCATTTCCAAAATATTAAAAATAATTTCTGTCGAAAGTTGAGTAATCCTGTTTTGAAAATAACCTGCCCATTAAGCATAATGTTAAGCCATACCATTAAGCGAAGATATCATGTTGGAGATATTGTCTTCTGCAGTGTAAAAATGTAAAGTTTCGTAGCCTTTTACTTTTAAAAAAACTTGAGTTGTTCACGGTGTAATGAGTAAATTTTTTTTTTTTTTTTTTTTTTGCAAAATTATTGCTTTTCTGTTTTAAATGTCTATCTGTATACCCTACGTGCTGCTTAAATTTCGCCATCTACATTTTATTTTTACTTGAAAATTGTAAGGCAAAGAAGGTTGTCATTTAAGATGAATGTTATTTTAAGCTATAAAATTTTATAAGCAAAACTTAAGGAAAAAGCAATTATACACTTCTTTGGCGATGTGTGTAATACATAGAAATCTGGACCAAATTGCAATCTTGCAGATACTTTGATCAAATTTGATATTTACAATATAATGATTATTACGAAGTCTATATAAATGGCGAGAATAATTCTAGGCGAATTCAACTACAATTGGTGTCGGAACTACAACAATCCAACAGCAACAGAAACAACATAGTATTTTTTTTATTGCATTGTTAGTGTTTACGGCTCGAAATGTGAACCATTCTTACCAAAACACTAACAAATCAAAACGAATAAGCTCGAACTGTCAAACTCAGATGCCGTTTCGACATAACCTGGAGTTAATTCGCCTTGGCGTACAATTTTACGTATTGTTTAAATTAGACTCTTTGTGTCAATAAACCATCTAATTATGTTGGTATTTAGGTTAAATTCGCCCCAAAAATATTTTTCTGCAAATAAAATTCTTTTCGAATCTGTTAAAATTTGCCCAAAGCTTCAAATATAAATGGCTTAAACTTCCTTTTAAATGTTAACATTAGTAAACAATTTAGCGACCGTCCCTAAAATCTCTTTAAGACAAAAAATCTAATGTCTCATACATAGAGAAAAACATGTTTAAATATGGTCAACTCAAACAAAAATATATTTAAAGAAAATTTTATGCAAGTTATGTTTTAAATAACCATATTATTGCGACCGACAACCATATTTTAGTAAAATTAGTCCTCCATCAATAAGGCACAACCATATTATGGTTTTCTCTAAACATAATATGGTTAAATATGACAATAATTTGTTTTAAAATTAATAATAGTGTTTTCCTCTTTTCAAAGAGCAGCATGCTATAGTTGAAAACCAACCATGCTATTATAAGTGTTAAACATTTATTAGTTATTTTTAACAATAACATGTTCGGAGGCAATTAAATGGAAATGTTATTGAATTGTTGAATATATTGTTTTCAAATAAGCAATTTTTGAATTTTTTGGGGCATATTTTTAACATTTTTCAGGGCATGTTTTCAAGTTTTTACTGCGTATTTAACGCGTTTTTAGAGCATATTTCTGGTATTCCTGGTAATTAGTGAAATTAACAACAACAAAATACATTCAGTTATTTTTTTTTTAATACATTTTGGTGCTGCTAATATAACTACATAACCATATAACCTGATAATCCGCCTTTCGTGAGCAGCTCAACTTTGTAGAAGAGAAATTTAAGGCCAATTTCACCAATTCTATTTTTTTGCTTAACGCTAGATCGAAACTGAAAGAAATAACAAACATTTGTCAAGTACATACACTTATAAAATTATTACAGTAACTGATTGTGGTTATTAAATTCGTTTTCCGTACTGTTAAAATTGAATAAAAAATATAGTTATTTTACGAATAATTTTATTTTTCAACATTTGTGTTTGTTATTAAAAAAACAAACTACCAAAAAATAATGTTTTTCCGTATTTATTTTGTTATGTAGTTTGATTTTTTTCGGTTAAAATATATTTTTTAAAAGTAAAATCTATTCAATTTTACGGAATATAATGTTTAATAAATAAAAAAATTAAAAATGAATGTAAAAATCATTTGTTTTAAATGAAATGTAAATGATCCGTTTTTTAAATGAATTTTAAGTTGTTTCAAATGAATTTTCGTTTGAATTTAACTACATAATTTTTTGAGTGCAGTATTTCATAAAATTTTATTGATGGTAAATGTCCAATTTTATAAAACACTCTATTCATTATTTCATTTTTAAAATTTACAAAGAAAAAAATATCCGCTATATATTAAATTATTCCTTTTACAGCAAATCCCGTTTGCAAATTTTATTATTTTATATTTCTCATCCATATAAAATACATCCATACAATCAATAAATAATAATTTATGAAAGAAGAAAAAAAGACAACACGACATGAATACTGATGATGTTGATAATTACAGGCCATCATTACAGCGTAATATTGAAAAATTGCCATAAATTACAGTGTTAAATGCATATTATTTTTCCTCCACACGAGAGACTAGTGACAAATCACAGCCGAAGGCGATGTAATATTTTTAAAAAATTTATTTAATTAAAGTACGTTTTATTTACGACTATAAAACGACGTTGAAATGCAATTCATATGATAAGAGGACTAAATATACAAATGAAATCCAATTTTTATAAAAAAAAACAAATTCAAGAGCACAGGAAATATTAAATGTTAAAGGAGTAGGAAAACAGCTTGAATTTTCTTTTAATTCTCAGCCGGCAAAATGCCTTGTCATTTCCAGCCACGTAATAGACCCACATTATTTCATGCATTCTTTTTTATTTTGTTTTTTATTCTTTCATCAAATCTATTTCACTGATTGACACATCAACTAAAAATATGACATGCAGCTTGCAGTTGCTGCAATTATGATGCGTAATTATTTTCTTGATATTTCTATTAATATTTTGGGTTTTTTTAAAGAATGTTTTATTTTTTTTTTTGTTAGTTTGGAAGGAAAGCGAAAAATATCATGATCATAATTGTAGAACTAACAATAGGGAAGTTTTAAAATAAAGATTTAATAATTGAAATTATACAATAGTGTGTTTAATCCTTAAAATATAATTACTTGTAACAGGGTTTCCACAATTTATGGAATATTTAAGAAGAAAAAAAAAATTAAATATTCTCTGTAAAAAGACTAGCTAAACCAGTGCGTTTCGCTAGACTCATAGAAATAAGCAATTTTGTTTAAGTACAGATCACGTGCATTACTAACAAAGCTATTTGTACCAAGTTTCAATACTCTCCAGTTATACAGAAATCAATATAATATAGTATTTGAATTGATGGTGCCCGCATATGTCCGCAATAAGTTCCACTTTTTGACAGATGTTGTGAATTTATTCCCAAGTTATGTATTTTTACCAAATTTGTTAATTGTATCTATTGTTGTTTTCTCGATATACAGAATAATAGTTTGTGCCACGACCACTTCTACAATTCCGTCCATTTTTAACATATGGATAACCATTTTATTTGCACCAAATTTGGTAAATTTTACACTAATCGTTCTTTTAATTTGCTGAGTTCTATTTCGTGCAACGCCCACTTATCTAACCGCTGCGACCCACTTCCATCCACTTTTTGACAGATGTTGCGTATTGTAACTCTAGCTTTACGTACCAAATTTGAACAATTGTACCTCTTAAAGTTCTTTAGATCTTAATTAATATTTTTGCCAAGCCCACTTATATAACCCTCTCAGAATTTGTCAGATGTTGTGTATTCCTAACAAAGATGCTTGTACCTAATTCAGAAACTGGCTTTTGCAGTTCTCTAGATATACAGAAATCCATAATGTCTTTGTTTAGCAATTGATAACCAAGATGCTTGTACCTAATTTGGAAACTTTGACTCTTGCCGTTCTCAAAATATATATAAACCTATCTGATTTCAAAAAAAAAACATTGCCTATAGCTATATAGTAGTAAGATACTTGGGGTACTCCCAATGGTTTAAGGCCTGGAACAGAATAAAAAAGTTTTAGTAGTAGCTGAAACTGACGAATGCTTTGTAGCGCGACAAAGTTCAAAAATTTGAATTTTGTACTTCAACTTCAACTGCAACGATTACTATATCTACGTATTCTGTTGACGGTACTTTGAAACTTCCGTTTTTAACTTTTGACAGCTTGCAGCGCTATTCGCAACGTTGTACTACAGCGACTATTCTGTTCCCCACTTAAACATATTTTTGTTGCTTTGTAAACAAAAAGTGTCATAAATAAATAGAACTTTGCTTGCTATGTTTATTGTGTTGTCGTAATTAACCCGAAGAGACCTGTGATGTACGGCTGAGCCGAACCGCATTAGTTTTTGTAAGTCGTCGTTGTTGATGGTAAGATTTTATCCGGCTATAACCAAGTGCATAATAACGCTATTAACGATGTAATTCCACTTTAAAAGTTGCAAAATGTTGTTGTAAGAAAATATTTGCAAATTAAAAAAATGATATTTTTTTAGAACGTCCATAAAACAAATTGTCTTGAAAAAATACATACATTCTGGGTTTAGGTAAAATGTGCCCGAAAATATGAATATCTAAATAGCATCACTATAGGGCCACATAACGGTTTCATTTATACATACCCGAAAAATTACATACCTTGTGAAGTGCCTGTAAATTAGACTAAAATTAAGAATTTTGTTAATAACTTGACCCCAGCGCTAACTACCTTGTCAAAATTTTATCAGGAAACTTATTTTTGTTTAATATTAAAATATATTTTGTGAATTTCAGCTAAATCGTACCATGAATTAAGAATTAATATCACGACAACCGCACCACCTAGGGATTAAACTTAAGAGAAATCTGGCTCCAGACTAAACTTATTTATTGTCCAATTTTTGTGTCAATCAGTCCCGCTGTTCTGGAGTTTTAGGAGCACATACACGCCACAAACGTTTTTATACCTTTACAAAAAATAAAAACTTTAAAAAATTGTTTTAATATGGATAAGAAATCTAATAATATAAAATTAATCCATAATATAATTTGTTGAATAAGTGTACACAATAATAAATTTTTCGAAATTTAGCAAAAACATAAATAAATGAGTGTTTTGGATGCACAAAATTCATTTATAGCTCACACTACACACTCATATCGAAATTATTCTTGAAATGTTATAGTATTATCGAATATCTAAGATATATTAACGAAATTTATTGCAAATTATTAAAAATCGTATAATAATAACATATTTAAATCATTATATTAATGAATTTTTCGTTATGTATAATTATAACTTATTTAAGATATAGATATAGGTAAAGTTTTTATTTAATATAGCGAATAAATCTACAAAGTTATGAATTCAGGAGGTCATTAAAATTAGTATTATAAGTAAAGTTTTTACTGGGAAAAAAATTGAGTTTCAAACGCAACAGATTTGTAAGGAAGAATGGTCATGAATTTTATGGTGCGAGTTCCCACTTGGAAACAATAAATTTTAGACAGCAAAAGCGATTTATTCAACGAAGTCGAGAACACTCAACTGTTTGTTTTTACCTAAAGTTATTCTTTAATATTCCCCCTTAAAAACCTGCTAAGAATTCGTTTACATACCTTAATGCTTCACTGTATGTGTTAAATAAAAAACCAAGTTTTAATAGCTTAGGCCGCTTTAAAATTCTGAAAGCGAAATTTATTTTAAATACTTCAATTATTTTACAAAAAATATTTAAATTTTACCTTAGTTTTAAAAGGGTTTCAAAACCTAATAATCTTATATGTCGCACTTCTTGTTACCAATAGGAAAATGGCGAAAAATTTATTAAATTTGTGATACATAAATTTAAGAAAATTAAACAAAGAAAAATAGCAAATAATTACACCGTTGTATCAAGGGGGCTTAAGAAATACTTAGTCGCAAATAAGGTAGGGTCGCAAATTAAGTAATTGTCGGTTACAGTATGTATGACTTAAGTACTATTAGTGCTTCGAAAAAAAAAAGTTATTGGGAAATGTTATTGCCATTTGAAGCTCAGAATTGACGTTTTATTTTCAAAATATTTGGAAGTCTTATCATTTTCTCTTTAAACCGATGCAGATTTATTCGAAATTGATCTTAGTTAAACTTGGTTTAGTTAATCTGAAAACAGATTTATGCCGCCATTACCAAGTTTGCACACAAAATGTTGACGGAACGGCTAGGTTTTACTTAAAATGTTAGTCTTTAATTAAATAATAAAATAAATCACATTTAGCAGGAAAAAACAGAATTTCAGAATACGTTAAGCTAAGTTTAAACTTTAACCACATCTCAAAAACCCGGTCCTATTTTGTTGATAATACAATCTTAATCCAATCTTTCTATAGAACATAAGTTAATATGCAATTGAATTTGGCCCATATCTTGTCTTCAGCCAAGAAAGGGAAAATTTGTCAAAAGCGGTCAAAAGCGTTCAAAAGTTGTAGGTAGCTCTTCCTTATTCAGTGTAATTTAACTCACAAGTCTTAAAAATAAGCCCAAGAATTTATATTGGCAAAAATTAGTTACCATTTGAAATAATTCTGTATTTGGCAACCCTGTATATAATCAGCTAACAAGATTTTTTTCGCTTACTTCAAAATAATAGATAAACCATCTGCAAAGATTTGTCTTTAATAAAAACTCTCAACCAGCGTTGCCACGACCAAAACAAAATTGTAAAAATCAAGTAACCAAAATTATTTTGTATCAAAAGTACTATTTTATTCGCACGTCAGTTTAAAAATATGTCTAAAGAAGAAATTGTGTTTGTTTTGTATCTTGTAGGCTCATAAAACGCTAAGCCGATTTTTATAAAGTTTTGACAGTTTATTAGAGATGGTCTAGAAAAAACAATAGGCTTTATAATTTTTCTGAGTTTTAAGTTTAAAAACTTTTTGAGCTAGAGCTTTTAACCATTTTTATAAAGAGCTCTTACAAGTAAAACTTTTTAAAGTCTTGCTATGCGTTATGGTATCAAAGTGCAAAATTTAGCTAAATTAGACGGTAGATCTTGTATTTAAAGATGATTTTTTCCCGGTGAAAATATAATCATATTAAACGGAATGGGATCGGAAGGGCCTTTGACCTTATCGTTTATCTAGAAAAGTCTTTCAGTTAGACATATGAAGCATGAATAGCAGATAATGGTCATCTACACTTCAATGTATATGGGTCGTTCTTAAAAAACATAACCATTCTGAATTTTGTAATTTTAAAAAATTAAGTTGGCCAAATATGTTTATAATTGGCCTCATGCGGTTGCGGATCTTATCAACAATAGGAATCCATAACCAGCTGAATTTTTTTAAATTTTTGGAGTTTTTACTGATAATAAGTCACAGAGTGGACCGGTAACAGAGGGGAAAAATTAACTCAAAAATACCATATTTTAGCTTTTTATTAGAATTTTGTAGAATTTATTTGTCCACTTAATTAGTGTACGCAAAATATTTATAAAAAAATTATAAAATAAATAAAAAATCACTTTACTCACCGTTTTTCAACAGTAACAGAGTAGACACTGAATAAGGGTACGCACCCGGCCTACAATTAAGTTACTTACTCAACCACGCACTAAACAAGACTGAACAGTTAAAAACACATTTTGTTGATTTTAGCTAAGTTTTGATGGAGAAGCATAAGAGAAATATACGCGTTATAACGTTTAACAAAAATTTTTCAATAAAATGTGTGGACGTAACAGAGGGGACCAAAACCTGGGGACAAGATTTTTCTTCAAAAAAATTATACAAAAAAATTATTTTTCATCATTCTTTGCTATATATGGTATTAATATATACAAACTGAATAACAAAAATTGTAAATATTATTTTTTTTCAATTTTATTTTAACTAAAATAACTATTAAATTTTAATAAATTGGCTCGGGACACAGGTTTTTGCTAAACCTTTGACATTAAAAATATTTTTTAAGTTATTTTCTGATAACTAATTATTTTTGTTTTATAATATAGTTACGTAGAATCGACAATAATTTATAAAAATGCAGATATTTTTCTATTTTCTTTTTGGAGAAACAAAATATAAAATAGTAAAGTCTGGGGACACCAATTGGTCATGTTTTTTAAGAATGACCCATATACTTTATATGGTTAACAGACCATCAATGTTAAAGTTTAAGCTTCTAAAATAATTTTTAAGTAGATGAAAAAAGTATTGGTTTTAGATGCTCAAATACCACATACAATTTTAAGGGTCAAAAAAGCGGAGCGGATATTTCTTGTTCCAAAACAAAAAATTGGTTATTTTTGTGTGGAAAAAAGTAACCAAAATTGAAAAATGTACACAAGTACATATTGGTTAAAAGTAACTAAAATGGCAACGCTGCTCTCAACCGCCATAATGTTTTTTATATCATTGTAATACTTGTTACAACATACTTTGGTTTTAAGTGTCATCCAAGCATGAGTTTATTATTTCAAATACAAAACAATAAAAAGGACTCTACGGAAATGTTAAGTATGTATTCAACACTATTTTATCCTACCAAACGTCCGTTATGTAAATACTACAAAAAAAAATAGCGTAGGTACAATTGTGAGAAGGAAAAATATAATTTTGTGAGTAAATATCATATTTATTTCATACATAAGTACAGAAATGTGTATCATGCAATACAATAGAATCATTGAATACAACAGAAAATATTTTATCTCATGTCAAAATTCTTGTTCTTATACCAACATATTCTCTAAACATTGTTGTACGTTGTTGTACTTTAAGGGACGTTTGTAGTTTTTTTTTAATTTAACACTAAACATTCTAACATCAGTACGCGTACTCGCTTTCTGACATGGTCTAAACATGATGGCTTGTAAACAATGTATGTATTATGTAGTACCATGTTGTTACATGATGATCATAACGATGAGGTCCTTAGTTTTGTAGCATCAATATCGCAGATAATACATTCTTTTTATAAATGTAATCGGAGTTCGCAGGTAAAACACCATATGACAACATCATTTCCAAAACTACCCTTAAACGCAAAAAAAATAAAATATTTGTCAATATCATATTTTTGTGTAATAATTTTGAGGGATGTTTAAACCATTCATCCCATTGTCATTGTCATGTGAAAATTCATTTTTGTTTTTTAATGCCCAAAAAATAATCGTTACGTTTTTGGTTTTTTTTTTTTTTTTTTTGTTTAAATTGACAAGCAATTGTTGATATTATTATTGTTGTTGAACATGTTTGTGCAATTCTCTTAATACTCTGTTTAGTGAAAAAAATTTAATTAAATGAGATGGGTTGGTTCCTGTTTATTGTTTGTTCACACACTTTCAATAGTTTATATTTTTGTATATTTTTTGCTGCATTATCTTTTGTTTAGTGTTTCTTTAAATGTGTATATTTTGTTCCAAATTTTTTTAGTGTGCGTGATTTTTGAATACACGCTCAAATTTATTTCTTTCATCTTGTTTCCAGTTGTCATTTTTTTTTTTTTGTTAAATTGTCATTTGTGGTTGGTTGGTTGACAATTAGTGTGACAAAGTGTAGACATCAGTGCTGTTATGAATGTGTTTTTTATGTCTAAATCTTGAACGTGCCCTATTGGCTGTCAGTTTTTCAACCAATAGAAAAGATAGGGAAAAATATTTTAAGGAAAAAATCTTTAAATTTTCTTTGTGGGAATTATTATTATTATTTCCTGTGGTTCCAAAGAGTATTTTTAAAATAAGCCGTCCATAATTATTTTAAAAATCCTTTTTGGAAATATTTCCGAGTTCCTTGTCATTTATAAAGGATTTTAGATTTTTCGATAACTAGGTAGGTATTTCCTTCAAAACATTTTGTTGTAATAGATATTTTCAAAGTTTCGATATGCCACTAAAAATCTGAACAAATAGGTAAGTCAATTTTTAAAACAAAACATAAAACATTCTCTATAATTTTATTTTAATCACTAGAATTTAGCAGTGTTTAAAATGCTACAATTTATACCTAGGTACTTATTTCTTTACTTTTCTTTTTTGCAATGACCGTTTTATTTTTGTTTATAAAAACAACTTATGTATTAGTATGTAGGTATAGTATGGGTCAATATTTAATTATTGGTCCCATTTAGGATCCACAGCCGAGATATAGGATCAGTGCAAACATTTTAGTAACTGTAACATAAACAACCGTGCTATGTTGATTTTTCGGATATCGCTGTTATCCGTATAGTACTTGATTTTTCTCGTTAAAGACTTTGTAATTTGGACCAGTTCGTATAAGTATCGTATGTTACTCTTATACCTATCACTTTTTTAAACATACATATTTATTCGATTTCTAAACTTATGGCTGCCATTGCGGAGACCTTACACACAGAAAAAAATCAAGTTAAAAACGTCGAAAACAAGGTTGATTTAAAATTTTTCGGTGGTGATTTTGCTTCATACGTGTTTCATGTTAATTCAACCTGATTTTATAATTACATTTTTTTCTTTTAAAATAACTATAATTCATGTTAATTTAACATTGCTGTAAAGTTAGAGCAAAATGTCAATTATATTGAAATAATAATCCGAATCACGTTGAATGAAAGTTATTTCAAGTTGAAACAACGTGAATTTCATGTATAAACTAATTGGTTTGAGTGTGTTATAACAGTGTGAAGAAGCTTCAGAGACAACATATGCATTTATTTAAGAATAATTCATTCAATACACTTACCCCTGTTAAGCCCTTATGACACTACATTTTTTATTCATTAATTGATATAGAATTGATAGAAAGAAACAGTAAATGCTAGAAAGAGCAAACTATAAAAAATGTAAACAAATTTTTTAGTTTTTTTTTCTCTTGTTTTGGTTTTGTTTCAGGGATGGCGTTGAGAATTTTTTAAATTGTACAGTACTTTTCGCCTATAGTCACGTCGCTTATAGTCCATTTAGCGATAAAGTCCAAAATATACGTTTTTACAGCGCTCTATAAGTCAAATTCATACAAAATATTAACGATATAGTCCATTAGCGATATAATCACATTTGACATATATGCCACCTAAGTCTGGTAATTTAAAGCTTACTTACATGCAAATTATTTAGGATATTGTCACATTAATTTAGATAAAATTTGCTGTTTAAGCCACAAACCAATAAAATGTACTTAAAATCAAATGGTAAAATACAACCGTGTTGTTTATTTTGACATTTTTGTTTTTTAACGACATTTAATCAATAGTGTTGAAAAACCTGTCAAACTAAAAAATAAAACAGAAAAAATGAGTAAACGAGTGAATTTATCTGTAAAAGAATAATTTTTATTATATTATATATTTAACTTTTTAAAGTTTCTTTTACTTTATGTTATTAAAGTTTTTATAATTAAACCTTTTAACGTACAAAGTATTTATGCATTGGTTTATAACGTATACAATTCGTATACATATCATACATTGTACATACATAAATGAAATAAATCTGTTATCTTTTTTATAATCCCAAAAAATGGCTTATATCACAATAGGCTTATTATCACATTAGCGATATAGTCACAACATTGTGTGCAACTAAGGGATGTGACTACAGTACTTTTCGCTTATAGTCCACTACTATAGTTGCACAACTTTTGTGGACTATAAGCGAATTTGGACTATAACCGATTTTTTTTTATAAGCCATTTTATGGATAATAAGTGAAACCTAGTATAATCCACATTTTGGACTATATAAAAATTATTGTCTTCAATAAAACTACTATATTTTTAAACAAAATAAAAGTTTATTTTAAACATAACCAAATATTGATTTAATTTAAATAAATAGTTAAAACAAAAATCTTTTTAATTAATTAATTCAAATGCTTTAAAAGATTTCAATAAAAACAAATGCGTATGAGATTCATTTTAATTCTTTGCATGACGAAATCAAACACAACATAAATATCAATTTCATAGGATCTTTACATGGGGTCTCCACCTGACAGTTTTTTGTTATACCAAACGTCAAAGTCTATATATAAAAAACTCTTTTATTTTTATTAGCTTTTTTTTATGAAGTTGGACGTTTATTTAACAAAAAATTGTCAGACGAAGACACCATGTCATGAAATATAAACTGCGAAATTTGGCATTTATAATACAGTAGACGCTCAGAAATTCGAACTCTCAGAATCAACGTGATGTTGATAGAGTTTAAAACTCAGTTTTTTTGGTGTTTGTATTACACATACTAAATAAAGTGAAATGAACTGAATTGTTATTTTTTATATTTCGTTAAGTTTTTTATAGTTTTGATGTTAAATAAACTAAAATTAAAAAAAAGTATAGTTTTGCACATGTTTATGGTCAAATTTATCTAAATTTTTGTAAAAAAAACCGTCCAGAAATTCGAATAATTCGGAAACTCGAATCGCCCTAAAAACAAAGTGGATCGAATTTCCGAGCGTGTGCTGTAATTGCCAGAAAGGTACATTAAAACATGTTGCCAGTTGATTAAAAATATATAAAAAACAGAGTGGACTATGAGCGAACATTTTAGCATGAAGAATTATATACGCATGTTAAGAAAATGTGGCTTTTAAACGAAAATGGACTACAAGCGAAATGGACCTTAGAACAAATAATTTGTATGAAATTCGAAAAAATCTGCATGTGAATATGACAGTTTTGGCTTATATCCGTTTTTGGCCTTTAAGCGGAATGGACTATAAGCGAAAAGTACTGTATAAGCGAAAAGTACTGTACCAACAACCTTTAAAAATTGTACTTTTTTACCCTTATTGTACTAAAAGATTTTTTTAGTTGAAATTAATTTTATTTATGTTCTAAAAAAACACCACAGAAAGATTTTATAAATCTTAGTTTAAAAAGTATCAACAAAAAAGTACAATTAAAACAACTTAGCCATCCCTGTTCTGTTAATTTTATTAAATGTTGCCAACTTTTTGTTTATGAGAAACCTTAAAACAAAAAGCGGTAAATCGCTGAATTTGCCCATAAACCGCTGATTCAGCAACACTTTTAATATTTCAAGCTTGAAATGTCAATTTTAAGTTGAACAATTTTACATTTTTTTTGACACAACTTCATTTTTTATCGATAACTCTAGTAACATTTCTGACAGTTTGCCATTTATCTTAATACAGCTGAACCCTTCGCACTTGGTAAATTTTTCTATTACTTTATATTTGCACTGTTCACCAAAACTTGAACAATGCATTAAAAATGTAGTGTCATAAGGGCTTAACACATGCTTCACTTATTTTGTTGTCTCCTTTGTTAACAGATCAATCACCAGAATGGCCCGATATAGTTTTAGTCATCATTCTACTTTAAAAACTTGATGTACTATTTGACTAAATAATTTTAATTAAAAGAATACGGGAATTGTCTTCTTTTGACAACATATTTTTAGAATGAAAATAAAAAAATTAACATACTTAACTATGTATGCATGTTAATTTAACAAGATAAACTTTTGATTTTAATATAAAACAGGTTTTTATGGTGTCAATATTGAATCCATATTTATTTATATTTTAATATTTTTTTTTATTTTTTTTAACAGTGAATAATATTAAATAAACGCGATTAAATATAATTTTAATATTTTTCATTAAAAATTAATATGAAATAATAATACATTTAAATAAAGGGCATACTTTTGCAGAAATTAACTATGATTCTCAATCAACATTTTTCCATGTTAATTTTACATTGGTATTTTTTTCTGTGTGTAGGTATGTTTTGTTAACCATACTAAAACCATTTTTTCGCTGCGTACTACAAAAAATGTGTTTCGGTACAATTTTTAAAACTTCAAAACTCCATTTTTAGTCCTGGGTCTGACTTTTGCAAAACTATTTCCATTGGCAAAATGCGCGCAACTATTGATTTTTAAAAAAATTTGTTTCCGTCAGAAATCTCGGTGATGTAGGTTAAAAAATCCTTGCAAAGCTATACTGAAGTCTGCTGACACTACTAAATTGCTCTACATAAAATTTTTCCGTCTTACAACCAATTAAACATATAAATTTCCAAAGAAATCACAAGTCTGTTAATTGGCCAAAACTTTAATATCATCCAGCCACTTCATAAATGTTTTACAAAAAAAAAAGTTGCTAGGTATAAGTTTTTTTTTTATTATTAACACAAACAAAACTGTATTTTCAACACACTCAACTTTTAAATTATGACCACTTTTGTGGCGTGCAGTTACAATTAATGCAGGTTATTTTACTCTATACGCTATACAGTGTAAAAAAAGAACAACAACTGCTACTTAAATATTCGAACAGTGTCTTAACGGTTGATAAATTGTTTGCATAAAAAAATAAAACCAAAGTAGGTACATATGTACATACTAACAGAAAAACTATCTATGACTTACATTAGTTTCGCTTGGTGACTCTATCAAATTTCTACTGAAAAAAAAAAAATAAAATAAAATGACGAAGAAGCTACAAAAAAAGAAAAAAAAATTGTTATAAACAACCGAAAAAAGAAATATTTATGCAATAAACACATCTTAGTGAAATAAAATATGAGTAATAAAAAAATCCAAAAACACGAGTCTCTAACAGATTAATGAGCATGTGCCAGGTGCCATGATCAGCGAAGCCAAACAAGTGTCTAGTACGCATTTCTACTTAGTTACAATTTCTAATCTAAACAAAAAAAAAAACTAATTCACAAATAAACTATATCACAAAAGAATTATTTAACTAGAAAGAGCTCCAAGTTTTGTTGTAGGTATGCTGGTAGAATAACAAAAGAGTTTCTAATAAATTTCTTTAGATAGAATTTTTAACTGACCAGAAAATATAAATACCCAGCCAAAACAATTACAATGACTACCAGCGCACAAAATATTTTTTTAAACACTTGCATTAACTTGTAAGAAAATATCAAAAAATTTCAGAGGTTTAAAGAAATACTTGTACCCTACAATCACAGAAAAAATTATTAGTATTTTTTATCAATAAAAAAAATGATTTAAAAAGTTTTTAAACTTAATTAATGTAATAATTGAATCAATTATTTTTTTTTTGTAGAAGGAAAATTAAAAATGTAATTTTGATTTAATAAACATTTTAGTTGTTTTGAAAAAAATTTTGAATTAAAATAATAATCAAATAACAAAAAATTTTTTCTTTTTAAATCAAATATTTTAAACTTGTTGTTGGAAATTGTCAAAATCAATTAAAACATTGTTTGAAACGGCAAAGGTTTTTGATCATCATTTATTGAAAAAAAATATTCAAAATATAAAATTTTTACAATTTTTAGTAATCAATATAATCATTTTGGCAAAAGGTGCAAAATCAACAAATGGGTTGCTTGATTCTATGAATTTGGTATTAAATTGGTGGTTAAAGAAAATTTTAAATTTTTTCTGTAATGCCAATTTTAAAAAATATAATATATAAAAAAAAAATTAAAGCAAATTAAGTGATGAAAATTTATCGATTTCAACCGATCGAAAAGATGTGATGAATATGATTTTTTGTTCAAAATAAATTTTAATTAACATACATAACATCAAATTTAAAAGCATCTAAACCGGGAATAGAAGAAAAATTTATTATAAATCAATTTTCAAAGATACTGAAAACCATATTTTTGGGTTTTACCCGTTCATGCCTGACCATAACTCCGCTCTTACGATTTAAACAAAAAAAATTTATAAATGTACCTGTAGGCCTGTGGAAGTTGCTTGGAGTTGAAATAACCTAATTTTTGTCGACATCGTGGGCCAGGCTGTTTATAGTTTATATTGAGCTTCAAATTCTGCCGCTTAGTAGTTTTCTTATCAAAAGTTAACTTGGAATTTATAGCAAAATTAGAAAGACGATAAAATCCTGGTCCGTACGAGAATATTTTTTTATTTCGACATACTAAAGGCTTTTTCACTTTCTGCCGTCATAACCTAATACGAATGCTGGATGTGCCAGGCGAATTCACATTTAGTAATACAACAATGGTGCTTGTCCAAATGTTTCTTAAGTACCAAAATAAATTCACTTTTATTCACGCCAAAGTGCATTTTTTGCGCTTTTATTTTATGCCGAAACTAATTTTTGCGATATGGAAAAATAGTCATATTAGGACTGTTTTCATTATACAACGTGTGTTGGCCATGTTATACTTAAGAGGATTAGTTTTGAAGTCGTTCAAAAACGAAAACATGTGGTTAAAAACTAAGACATGTCGTCTCACTACAAACTTTTTTTAACAATGGCATGGTCCATGCTTGCATTATATTGGACCAGTCCAGGGAGTAGTCCATTTGATCAAAATGGATCAGGTAGCCCAACATTATTTACAGGGATTTTCTAATTTTTGAAATGTAGGTATAACATTTTAATTTAGGTGTGTGCAAAGAAATTTCACGTACTTATATTATTTTTCTGAATTGGTTTAAAGAAGTATTGTTTTATATATTCTATTTGGGATCAATATAAAAAATTTTTGAAAAATTGCTTTTCCATATTTCAAAATAGAACTTATTACGAAAATAACAAATATAAATAAATATGTACTTCGATTAAAATTAAAAAATTTAAGAAAGTAATCAGCTGTGAAACCAAAAATATGCAATTGCATGTTTTTCCTTGTGCGACCATTGAAGGCAGGAACAATATATTTATCCGTTTTAGAGCTTTTTTTGAATTTTGATATCGATTTTTTGGTGGATATGTTACCGTTTGGAGCATTTTTTTTCATAAATTAGTAATAAGACCCTTTTTCCACCTTTTTCAAGTTTTTAAACAATATTTTGCCTCTTTGAGGCATATTTTGAAACATGTTAAATTTTTAAATTTTTATATATTTTTTTTGCGAAATTCTGACTTCTCTTTTAAATAACTTTCTGTATACCCAACGTATTTCTCCAATTTCGCCATCTATATTTAATTTTCTCAAACATTGTAAGACAAAGCAGGTTGTCATTAAAGATACATGATATTTGAAACTTTAAAATTTTATATCTGAATAAGCCAAAATTAAGGAAAGAGCAATTATGTACATGCGTTTTTGGCAATGTTTTGCAACATACAAATCTGGACCAATCTTTAAGTATTCCGATCAGTGTGACCATATTAGCTTTTTTCGAACTAAATTTAGCTTTATTTTTTCATGTTTAGCTTTACATATTTCATTTAGCTTTAAGCTTTTTTTCGGCTTTTTTCAACAATGCATTTAGCTTTTTTAGCCTTTTTTTAATTTTAATTTCGTGTTTATTTATATATCAAAATAAATAAAACAGTTTATCCAAATAAACTTATTTGTGATTTAGTTAAAAGAGTAATAGTGTGACAGTGCAGAAGTAATCGCTTTTGTTTCAATTCAAAATATTTTTTAAATAAATAGTAAGTTTATATGATTTGTAAAAACCAAATACATATTTTTATTCAATATTTCAGTGATAATAGCAAGACTATCAATTATGAATAGAACAAAAGCATAGCAAAGAGTAAGTTTCAAGCATATGCCCACTGCATGAGAATTAAAAAAAGGTTTAAGCATACAGTACTTTTCGTTTCTATTCCCAACTTTAGCGATTCCAATTTATCTGTTTTGCTGCCGTTGTAAGTTAATTAGTAAATTAGGCAAAAGTAAATCGAATTATGTTCATTATAGTCACATTACCAAAACGTTCTACCATATAAAAGAACTAAGAATTAAATCGTTTAATTTTTGTCATCAACACTCAACATGAAAAAATTTTGTTTTTGGTTTAGGTATAAGGGTAAAAATATCTTGTTTGGTCGAAGAACTTTTTACTTATGTGTTTTACATTGTCGTTTCAAACGACTTCGATCACGAAAACGACTCGTCACAATTTTTTTAAAAATTTATTAAAAACATCTGAAGTTAAATTTTTACCAGCAAGAATTATTTAACCTGTTTCATATTTTTATTTAAAAAAATTATTTTCAAAATTTTTAAATTAAAAGTCTTTCAATCACAATAAATATTTATTTTTCTAAAATTTAAGAATTATATTCTTCGGCAAATGGTTTAAAACAATTAAATTAATTACGATATAATCTCTTTTATTACATCTGAATAGTATCGATATGACTAACTAGCTAGTTTTTGGTGGTAAAGCGTTCATTTACTTTTTTATTTTTTTGAGTAAATGGGAGAACGTTTTGTAAATTCTGCTAGTAAATGTATACATCTATTATATGTCTAAGTCAAAGTTGATAAGTAAGGTTTGGAGTTATTCTTAGCTACATGCATATAATAAAAAAATTTTTTATAAAAACTTTAACCACCGTTTTTACAACTACCCGATAAGCTAAAGGTAGGATTTTATCGGCCGTATAAAAAGTGATCCATTAGTTCAACTAAACATTAACCTACAAGGTAGGTTAAACCTTCCATTAAGTTAAGTTGTGCCAATGGAGCACGTTTTTTACGGCCGATAAATTCCTACCTTTAGCTATCGGTAAGTTGTGAAAACGGTCCTAAATGTTATTTTTCAATGTGACCTTTAAGAACAAAGCCAAGGACATTATACATATATACTTACTTAAACACTATTTAATCTATATAAAATATCGAAATAATTAAAAGTTACTACAAGAAGCTATAAAAAAAATTTAGCTTTATTTTTTGGCTTTAAATTTCCTTTTTTAGCTCTTTTTAGCTTTATTTCAAGCATGATTTAGCTTTATATTTTTTAAAAATCTGGTCACACTGATTCCGATCAACTAAGAATCACTTTTTAAAGTGATCTAACAATGTCTATCCGTCCGTCTGGCTGGTTGTCTGTCCATGTTAACCTCGTGCGCAAAGCACATGTTGCAATCTTGTAGATAATTTGATCAAATTTGGTAAATTTATTTTAATTGTACTAAGGACGAATTCTTTGTAAAATGTGAGAATCGGTTTATAATTTTACATATTCTCCATAAAAACTTCTTTTCAAATTAGACTCTTTGTGTCCGTAAACCATCTAATTATCTAATTATGTTGGTATCTAGATTAAGTTCGCCCAAAAATATTTTACTGCAAATAAAATTCTTTTTGTATCATTTAACATAAAAAGCTTTAACTTACTTTTAAATGCTAATATTAATAAACAATTTGCGACCGTCCCTAAAATACCTCTAAGACAAAAAATATGGATGTTAATATTTTTATAATATTCGGCACAAATAACTCTTATATGAATTTTAACCTCTTAACATAACTTTGGTTTTGTGAGCCGATCGTTTCCAATTAGGGTAAAATCTAGAAAATTCGTCTGTAAATACTGTGGCGTTTGGAGTTTGCCGATTAGAAGTTAAGGATTGTTTTTTATTAAATGGTTGAATATTTTGTTTTCAATTAAGCAATTTTTGAATTTTTTTTAATAATTTTCAGCGCATATTTTCAAGTTTTTATTGCATATTTAATGCGCATAAAACGTGTTTTTGACAGCATATTTCTGGTTTCCCTGGTAATCAGTAATTGGGAACTAATTATTTTAGTATCGTGCCTTGAACAATTTATTAATATGGTAATCCAGTTGAGAAGTCAACTCGATTACCTCCGAATAGTACTGTATAGTAAGTTATTTATATTTATCAAACAAAAAAAATACTAATTATTGTTAAAGGTAAGGCACGAGCTATATGTGTAAATTTGTCCTTCAAGTTGTGCTGAAAGAAAGACAAAAACATGAAAAAACGAAAATGTACTTTGGACTTGAATAAGAATTCAATTAAAAATGGATAATCATTCAAAAAAGCAAATGTCGATCTACCAAAAGGTTAAAATACAATTTGGTTTAAGGATTGATGTTTGACTATTGACGTCAGCAGTCGTCGATGGCTGCAAGTGTAAGAAGGCAAATCTCTCTGAGGAGATCGAGTGGTAGCAATCGAAACATGTCAGGGTAACCAGCCGCCTTCGTTCGAATCTCGGGTCAGTCAAGAATGAAGGATTGTCAATAACAATTTTAATTAGTTTTCATTTTGTAAAAATTCATTTCTTTATAAAAATAATTTAATGAAAATTTAATTCGATGAACTTAAGCCTGATTAAAAATATTGAAA
The DNA here is from genome assembly GCA_949318255.1 of Pollenia labialis. Classification (NCBI taxonomy): domain Eukaryota; kingdom Metazoa; phylum Arthropoda; class Insecta; order Diptera; family Polleniidae; genus Pollenia; species Pollenia labialis. Next base: position 94,621,954 of record OX439142.1, on the reverse strand, counting down.
ATTTGGATTAAAAACCATAAAAAGTTCAACAAAATTACCACAAAACTAATTTAAAAAAAATATATGTATGTAGGTATATATTTTGAAAATTTTAAATTACATAGTTTAGGGTATTTCATTTTAACCATCATCATCATTGATTACGGTTAGCTTTTCATTAATACACAATTAAGCACACAAAGTGGTGACCATACTTTTTATTCGTCAGTCGTGTGTCCCTATTATTATTCTGATTACAAACCGACTGAATTCACTTAAGCTTGACTTTTTGTTTGTACTTAGTAAAAAGAAAAACCATTCTATTAAATCGGAATTCATAATATGTATATGTATGTATGTATATGTTTTGTACGCTAAATTTATGTTTTCATCTCTTCTTAATCATTATCCTCATCATCATCAGCATTTACAACAATTGTTATTACAATTTTTCAGCTGCTGCTGCTACAACAGCGTAGCAACAACAAACATCTTTTAAGACAAACCTTAAAGAAATTTCCTAATAAATTATTCCATTTATGGTACGTGTCCAAAGAGATACAGACGATTTTTTAAATAGCGGTTTTTGTACAATTTTCCTGCTCGCGTCTTACAAAAAAAAAAAAAAAAAACTTGAAGAAAACTAACAAAAGGGTAACTGGCCATTGCACACACATAATTTATTTAGTTTCTTTTTGTTTAAAGTAAAAAAAGTATGTATTTTTAACAATTAAATTTAGTTTTTTTTCTATGTTCCATTTACGAGTTTAATAAAAGTTTAATTGTGGTTACATGTAACATTTTTGTTACAAGTGTTCGTCGTATGCGAGTGAGTGTGTGTTTTTGAAGCCGTTTTGATCGTCCTCACTGAACACGCGCATAAAATTGCACTTTAATTAAGTCTAGATTTTTAGCTTTTCCTCAAAAGTGTTGTAAAATTGTAAAACGTTTTCTTGGAGAAAATTTTTTTATGGTTAGTTAAAAAAAATGTTGGGTACGTTTTAAAGTTTTCAACCCACAGTTACTGTTATTATTGTCGAAATTGTATTAAATAACTTTGTCATTTTGCACACATTTTGTTAAATTTTGGTTACAAAAGATTGTTGTAATTCTCACAATAACTAGGTTGAGAAAAATATGGAAGAAGACTTTTAAGTGTAAATACAATTTAAACTATCGTTTGATATGACTAATTCTTATCTTAAAACTAATAACACTCCAAAAGATCTTGTAATTTGTTACGACTTTCATGCAATTGTTGTATGTATGTGTACAACAAGACTTTTAAAAGTAAATTTCTAATTACGATGCAAAACAATATATAAAAAACAAATTTGTATTCCCTTTCTTCAGCTTTGCTTTAAACTTTCACGTAAATGCTTTTTGTATTTAATTTTTGAAAAACTAAAGTTGCCCAAAACACCTTTTGTGCATGAATGGGTGGAGGACAGACATGTTTCAAGCCTATTTTTTATACCTTCGACTTAAGTCTAGCGTTCTAGATTAATATTATTACCTGACATTACGACTTTATATCATGCTGATCTAGAGGCCGAGTGAGCGAAATCTTCTACGTAACAATTTTGGTATATAATAGACTAGTGTTGGCATAAGTCCAATAACTAAGGAGCTATAGCACAGAGGGAGACCCAACATACCTTATAAATAGCAAGTACTAGATAGGAATTCGGCCAGCCACTATGGAGATCTGCCAATTATAAGCCCCATGGATTTTCGACTTATTGACTTCACATATTTCCCCCCAGGCTGTAACGGAAAGGCTCATTGGAAAACCAGATAAGTTTGCACCAAAGGAAACAGCCAGTGAACTTCAGGGTAAACTTCCAATTCATTATTTTCCAAATAGATTTTTACGACTACAGCACCATGAGGATGAACATTGTTTGAACAGATAATAATTCCCCATGTCTAGTACCATAATGGTGGCTATCTTGAAAACGGGTCAAAGAAGTGAAAAATTAGATTAAATCAAATATAAATTAACAAAACTTTTATCATACAAGATTTACAGCTTTTAAAAGTGATAGGAACGCTTTATAACCCTAACTTTAATTTGATTTTAGAAATGTATAGACAAGGCAAATTCATGTAAACGTTTAGGAGAGTTTTATAAAAATAATCAGACTTGTCAAAATTGTCTCCACGTAAAACAAAAACAATTTAACGCATACATGCACTTATTTTGGCTTTTACATAGGATATTTGACAAATGTCTGTCCGCTAATGATAGAAATAAAGATAACGCCATCCCGAAAAAGAATTTAAATCTTCTGCGCAGGTTCATAAATGATCGCGCAAATTGCATTCCTGCTGGCTAATAATATAAAGCTGGTAAACTCAAGATAGTTGCTGTCTAATTTCTTATTAGAAATTCGAAAATCTAAAGGACTTTTACATTTGGCAAACCTTGCCGGACTACGCCGTCTAACGGGAAATCATGCGCAAGTTTTCAATCCTTATTTCTATCATTATTGGTGGTATAACAAAAAAACACAACATTGTATTTTTGTTGTTGTCTTTCCCAGCAAAAACTTAGATTGCAAAGTAATGAGATAAAAAGTTATTATAACGGCTCTACACTACTTATACATTGGCATTTTAACTCATTATTTTAACACGGTGATGCCATTAGAGGCAAGTACTTACCACCCTCGCTTACAAATAGGGAGTTAAGTAAGTTCATTGGATGAACTTACTTTTCAATAAAGAAAAAAAATTTTTTTTTTCTATTTTTTCTTATTTTACTTTATTTAATTTTTTTTTCTATTTTTTCTTATTTTATTTTACTTATTTTCTTTTACTTATTTTATTTTTTATTTTTTTTTCTGTCTCTGGTGGGATTCGATCGCGCAACCTCGGTGCTGATAGACTAGCTCACTACCAGCTTGTCTACTGGAGCAGTGTAGTTTTTTGATAAAAAAAACTATGTTTTTTACTCAATTAAGAGCGTAAACATGAGATTAAATTAATTAATCAACTCATACACAAGTACTTAGGTATCAGATTATATGTCAGCCATTACTAAACTACTTCTATGTAATGCAGATGGTATGAAGTAGTCCATGAAAAGTAAGTTGTTCAGTAATGGCAAGTCATTACCAAGTTTTTGCTGGGTTGTTGGTCAATATGTCAAAAACTCAAGCAACTTTTGACATTTCTTGCTCCAATTAAAAAAAAGTAGATCAGTTGTATTTATAACGCCACATGGGAGGTGAATTCGGCCTGTTATAGATAACAAAAACAATTTTCGTGAATTTTCTTTACATTTACATCCTTGAACGCGTTTTCAACAATGTAAAATTCGGTTTAAAGTCTGGTATCAAATTTGAAACTTTATGCACTTAGGGTTAAGAATGCCGATCGACTCAGAATCACTTTCTGAGTCGATCTAACGTGGTCCGTCTGTCTAGCTGTCCATGTAAACCTTGTGCGCAATTTGATTGCACAGTTAATCATCTTACCATTTTTATTGGAATCGGTCAAAATTTGCCCATAGCTCCCATATAAGCCACCTTCCTAGCTAGAACCATATAATAGTCTGGCCTTTAGGCAGTTTCGATGTGCAAAAATGGCATTTGACGTCTATCAACATAAAAAATGTGCTCGAATTCTGTTTTTCTTAAATCAAAATTCTAAAAAATTAAAATTTGACCTGAACAAACAATAAATTAAATCAGTGTTGCTTAAAGTTGAAAAGTTCTAAAATTATAATGTTGAATTTTTTAATTTGTGGAGATTAAAAGAAACATCGAGAAAGAAAAAAACTAGACCAAAAAATTCTCGTATTCTTTTTTCTTTAATTGGTTATTTAAATACCCAAAATTTACGTATTAGTACAAGCAAGTAAAATGGAAAGAAGGCAGATAAAGGTCGTCTTGGGCTGGCAAATGAATTAAATTCAATTTACTTAAAAGTAAGCTTATGAAAGTAGAACTTAACATGATGTAACAGAAATATAAGAAAGGAATAAAAAAATAAAATTCACAACAACTCAAAACGCTCATTCAACTAAAAAAAGACTTTCATAAAAATTACCAAGTTTAATCATTAATTTAATTAATTTATGTCATGGAACAAATTAAACATTTTTAATTCAAATATAAAAACATTTATATTAAAATAATTTATAAAATTTCTTTGAACGTTTGGCAAATAGTCACAATTTTCTGACATTAAAATAATGTAAAATTTTCATCGTTTTTATGAAACATTTTATTAACGGGGGGCTAATGTAACATTATTTACTAATCCAATGAAGGGTCCTTTGTAACCCTTGACTTTTAATGTAATTTTGTATTGGATTAATGTCAAATCGATTGGATATTTGAATAAAATTCTTTTAGTGTAGTCAGAAATTTGTAAGAAAAGTTTACTCTACTTTTTGATAAAGATTTTTTGATTTTATGAAACATTAAAATTAAAATTTTTTTCATATATTTTCATGTATATCGCTAAAAATTGAATTAAAACTGCGTTTTTACATCAGTTATAAGAAGATAATATCTTCTAGTTATAAGTATTTTGTAGTTAGAGAACTTTGCCTTGGTTTCATTGATTAAGTGACATTTTTCATGGAAAGTATGATATTACAAAAGATTCCTTTTTTTCGTTAACTGAAAAATATTTTAATTTTTTTAATTTATAGTTAATTTTAATCTTAAAAAACCTATTAAAATAATGTATAACAATTAGTCTAATTTTTCTTTTGAAAGAAATATTAAGTTGTCATTAATGTAATGTACATTTTGAACGAAATAACGAAACTCAATTTCGTAGTGTTAATGACCTTTTTCATTAGATTAAAGAAACAAATTTATTGAAATTGATTAATTTGATTTATGACGCATAATTCTTTCAGTGTAGACTGGTTAAAATTTAACTGTCATTTATAAGCAAGTTTGCCAGAATTTTAAGTTGTTTAACTACAAATTAATAAAACGGTACAAAAACTTGTGCGTGCCGGATATAAAACACATTTTGTGTTTTCTAAAATTTTTAACCATTGACGTCTCAATACTTTATTGTCGTTTTTGGATAATAACTGTGTTTTTAAGTCTATCAGTTTTTATTTTCTAACCGTAACACATCGATTTGAATGATTTGTTATACATTATTAAATATTAAAACAAAAAAGATAATAACATTGAAATTAACGCAAAAAATATCGAAAACTAAGCAATTTGAAATGCAAATTATATAATGGGGCAAAATATAAAAGAAGATGAAAAGAAAAAACTCAACAACTTAAATCATTAGAAAAAAATAGTTGCTTCCTGCCAACCCGAAACAAACTACACAATCAAACATAATTATTAAACGCACTCATTATAGACTGAATTATAAAAAAACGTCGTCCAAAATTTTAAATTTGTATACCAAAAACGTTCGATTATAATTTTCCAATTTCCGTTCAAGGTTTTTTTTTTTGATCTCAGGCCGGCTGTTGTCCAACTAAAATCAAAACACAATACAAATGAACAGAAATAAAGTAACAAAAAACGTTAATAAATCCCCTAAATTGCTTTTTTTAAGTCCATATATCGTATAAAAAATAAGCTAAAAAAAATATAATATTAATTTAGATACTCGTACAGCTTTAAACAGCACAAAAACGACACAATCATCATGGTCGCCAGAGTCCGTCGTCTTTTTCTAATGTGTAGTAAAACAAATTGATGATGGCAGTGGTTTTGGTTGGTTGGTTTATTTGGAGCTGGTGATGATTGTGGGTACCATCATCACCAACGCAGCATCTTCTTAAAATTGTATCCATTCATAAAAATTATTGTGTGGATAATATTTTTTTTTTTTGTTTGAATACACAATCCAATAATCATCTACATAACAATACTCGAAATACCTACACAAATAAAATCAGAAGTATCAACAACATGAAAAAAATTAATAATTTTAATTTATGAAAAACGGAAAGAAGCGCCCCTTCTTTACGATAAAAAAAAAAAAAAAAGAATCCATTTAAAATAATGTTCTACAAATAACACACACTCAACAAATTCTTTTATTACGAATTTCGAATATTTATTCTCAAACAAGACAAAAACATAACAAAAACTCATTGAAGAAAACCAAAATCGACGACATTCTATAATTTAAAAAATGAAAGAACAAAAAGACAAAAGCGGAAAAATACGAATACAACCGCTCGCTCCGTCCACATATTCATAATAAAAAAAGCAGACCAAGTGACCAGACGCAGTTAGAACCCTTTTTTTATGTATTTATTTATTTTTTAAGAGGCACAGAAATTCAGTTTTGGAGTGTATTTCATTTTATAGCGTCAATGAGAAATATTTGTTTGGCGGTCATTTTCTGTAAAAGATGGCATAATAAATACAAATGCACACACATGTTTTCATTAAGTCCACCTTAATTTGTTTTTTTCCATTTCTTTTGTTTGGCCATTGTTTTGTAATTTTGTGGTCGAATTCTTAATGAACGTTTTTGTTATTCAGATCAATTTGTGGTAATTTTTTTTTGTTGTTACATACGAATATTGTGACATTTTGAGATAAATTAGAACGAATCAAAATTCAAAAGGCGCTGTTTTTTGGGACTTATAAATCCTTATAAGTCCTAGTAAATGTTTTTGGATAATAAAGTTTCTTATATCGTGTAAAGTGAAATTTTAAGTCGATTTTGCTATTCTGTGTGTCTGGCAGTTTGTGAAAAGCAAGCTAACTTTTAACGGGTTAAACAAATTATTCTGATATGAATTTGTTAATAATTTTCCAAAGCAGTTTCGGACGAAAACTTTAAAAATCGCTTAGCAGGGAAATACTTATTTATAGAAGTTGTTGTAGACGCAGTTAAAGAAGAAAGCTACTAAATAATGGGTGAACGAAGCTATTCATTTTGAAAAAGTAAGCGAAGTTTTAACTGGGGTGTAAATTTAATCTAAATTATGCGGTAGATCTTTTATACATACATACAACCCTGTCACAATATCAATTTCAATCGGAAGTGGAATATTACAAATATTATACAGAATTTTTTAAGGGTAAAAAAGCAGAGTTCTTTTTCTAAAACAAAAAAGTGGGGACTGTAAGAAAAGATAAACTCACTGTTTATTGTTGTTGTTTTTGTTTAAGCTTTGCTATTGTTACAAGTAGGACTGAGGTTTATAATTCTTATTCGCTTAACAGTTTTATTTGTATAATATCTTTAGCTTTTCTAAAATCTTTGGATGAAGTTTCCTGACGATCTGGCCTAAGCAACCAGTGAAATGCGAATAGGAATAGCTTATCCCTTCAACAAATAATTTCAGTTTCTCAATAGTATGACATGGGAATTTAGCACATTTGAAAGAAACATTGTGGTTATTTTTGTGTTTAAAAAGTAACCAAAATGGAAAAAAGTCCACAAGTACACATTGAAAAACAAGTACATAACACTTTGGTTAAAAGTAACCAAAACCAAAAAATACACTAAAAACAAATTTACCCCGTTATTAAGGTTTGAAAAAAAGATTACAGTTTTAAAATACGTTTTAAAAATTTAGTGGATAATTTTTATTTTTGCTTTTACGAAGAATTCTAGTCTCTTGGGCATCGATTGCACCCAACTTAAATTTAGTTCAGTAGACATTTTTGACCGCTCTAACTCCAGAATTTAACTTAGAGACTGCTTGCTGCTTATGTTTTTTTTTAATTTGTCTGTCCAAATGCCTCAAGATGTTTGATTGGACTAATATCGGGCGACTATTGGGCTGATCCAACTATTTAAGGACTTAGTACTACAATCAACCCTATCACGCCTTACTATAGATACTTTATTGTTTCCGTTGAATTTCTTATTTCTACCTTTTACTACGTTTTTCTTCTCGTCCAACTAACTTTCATCAAGTTTCGGAGCAACGTATTTTTAACAGTTGACAGCAAGATTGAAGTTTGATCAAATTTGGCAAAGTAGAAATATAACAAATTCCATAACGTACATAACCCTTTTTATATTTTATACAAGGTGCATACATAAATATCGCACACCTAGTTCAAAGGTGACTCAACTCCAAAAACTTAATTTTTCAGAAATCGAAAAAAACAAATTTGATCTTAAAAAAATAGTTAAAAACAAATCTTTGGTCTAAAAAAAAATTTTTTTTTTAACTTTTACACCATTTTTTACACTCATTTTTAGTTGTGTCATTTTTGAGTAACCGATTTATTTTGAGTTATGTCACCTTAGCTGAATTGTTTTCAATTTTGCCAAATTCTAAACTGACATACATACATACATAAGTCTTATTAATATAAACTCCAACAATAATTTGTTATATCAAAAGGGTCACAATTCAAATTAAGACTATTTAGCACTTATCAGTAGGGATCTGCCACCATTACATTTTCGACACAACTAAAAATAAGTCACTTTTTTGAATTGCAACTTCATACCAATTGAAACATAGAGAAAAACCTAACCGTTTTTTAATAACAGTTAACAACAACAAAATACGCCATAGATACATAAGTGTATTGTGCATAGTTTAAGAATATAAACCCGAAAAATTAATATTCTGAGTTGTCACTATTGAACTAGGTGTGCGATATGTACTAGTTATGTATGTACGTATGTATGCATATGCATATGTACAGTATTGTTCGAAACCTAAGCAACTTGTCTTGATAAAATAATTAAAGCCTTATGGGTAATTCCATGTCAAAACGACCAAGATTGGGACCCGACCTCTTCCGATTGTAATGAAATTTGGTGAGAAGGTTCCTTTTATATTATAAGGAACATATATGAACGACAAAAAAATTTTAAAATTTTAAAAAATTTAGCCGAATGTGTTGAGCTTATTTCTTCAATATCTCGAAAACTACTTGACATACGAAGATGATTTAAATGTAATTTTAAAGAGAATACTTGGGACTACAAACCATATACTGAAAAGAAATAATTTTTTTGAAAAATGTAATATCTGCAAAATATTAAATTTTAAAAACGGACTAAGTCAAAAACTTATTTTTTTATTTGGCTGATTTTTTTTATATAATACCCAAAACAGTTCTTAAAAAATCCTGAAACTTTGAAGGAGGTGTTTTTTTTCTTTTTTAAGATATGATTTTTTTTCTTTCACAACCTTTGAAAAAATAATCTTAAAATAGAATCTTAATATTGTAGTTTTGAGCAACAAGTACACTGTGCTAGTTGCAAAAAACAGACCATCCGCGCAGCTTGCATTTTGCCCTAATTGGGGCACGCTGAATCCAGTGGGACTTACCGTTTTTTTAGATTGGCTCTTGTTTTCAAGAATTACCGTTATTTCGAAAATGTAAGAGGCTGCGGTTTAGTTTATTGAAATAACTAAAAAAACCGAAATTCGGCAATAAATAATAAAGTGGGGTTGGTCATACATTTAACCCATCTAGAAGCATCCTATTGCGGTTTAATAAAATTCTTTAATTTGGCCCCTGCAGCGCGCGCGTAGGATGCTCCTAGATGGGTCAAATGTATGACCAACCCCACTTTATTATTTATTGCCGAATTTCGGTTTTTTTAAGTTATTTCAATAAACTAAAGCTGCGCGGATGGTCTGTTTTTTGCAACTAGCACAGTGTACTTATTGCTCAAAATAACAATATTAAAATTCTATTTTAAGATTATTTTTTCAAAGGTTGCGAAAGAAAAATAATCATATCTTAAAAAAGAAAAAAAAAACACCTCCTTCAAAGTTTCAGGATTTTTTAAGAACAGTTTGGGGTATTATATAAAAAAAAATCAGCCAAATAAAAAAATATGGTTTTGACTTAGTCCGTTTTTAAAATTTAATATTTTGCAGATATTACATTTTTCAAAAAAATTATATCTTTTCAGTATATGGCTTGAAGTCCCAAGTTTTCTCTTTAAAATGACATTTAAATCATCTTCGTATGTCAAGTAGTTTTCGAGATATTGAAGAAATAAGCTCAACACATTCGGCTAAATCTGCGAAATTATGACATTTTGAATATGACATAACTTTTGAAAAAAAAATTAAAAAATTTTTTTTCGTTCATATATGTTCCTAATAATATAAAAGGAACCTTCTCACCAAATTTCATTACAATCGGAAGAGGTCGTGTCCCACTCTTGGTCGTTTGACATGGAATTACCCTTATACATACATATTATTATTTTAATTATTTTGAAGAAATTTCATATTGGATATTAAAAAAGCTTTCTCGAATTGGACTAAATTTAACTTGTTAAATTAAGATGGAGTATACCACTCGAAAAACAAAGGGAATGGTAACATCAACCTTATAGTTAAGGCACAATACACCAAGGAAGTGGAAATGTAATGGCGTGGACCCGTTTTTCTAAGAGTGGAGTTAGCACTTTTGTAGGAATACATTCAAAAATGGACCATTTCCTTTCGAGGGACTTGTTATCCAACTACGTTCTTCAATGGGCCAAATGGACATTGCCACTTCTATTGGTGTTTCAATATGACAATGACCAAAAACACTCGCCAAGACTAATCAAATATTAATTGTCTGGTATAGGATTCTTATCTTGGATTGGCCAGCTAATCACCAAACTTAAATCCCATAGAGAACATTTTCGGCAATCTGAAGCGCCGGGTGGAGCTGGTTGTTTAAAAAATAATTAGGAGCTGTTGGATTACTTAAAATTGTTGTGGTAATTAATGTTATCAACAATTTCAACAACTATTATTGATTGTATGTATGCATGTCAAAACGATATATGGAGGTCATAAGAAACAAAGGCAATTATACGAAGTACTGGAAGTTGCTTAAGTTTCGAACAGTTATTCAAAGAGTTGACTTAATTTTTACTTATAAATTTCTTGCAAGGGAATAAAATTACATTTTTGCTGTTACTGTTAGAAAGTAGTTGCTTAAAATAATAAAAATTTATCTGTGATATTTTTATTAAATCTACTTAAAAGTAAAATGTAAGACTTTTATTATAATTTCACGAAAAGTTGTTTAGATTTCGAACCATACTGTATGTATGTAAGTAAGTCTCCAATAATTATTTGGATGTGTGACAAACTAACTGACAAACATCAAAACACTACATCCCCTATGCTGACAACAACAATTTGAATTTCACTCAATAAAAATTTAAATGTTATCAAATACCTTTAAAAATAAAAATGTTTAAACTGGGTAACTCTCATTAAAAACGTATACAAAGTAATAAATAAGATGATTTATTTTTTTACATAAAATCAAGCGGCATTCCCAAAAAACAAACCAAGTTTAAAGGAAAATAAAATGTAAACAATTATTTTAAAAATTTCATTAAAGAACAAAAACGAATAAAACAAAACAAAAAAAAAACATCACAGAGAGAAAGAGTGAGACTTACAATAATCGCTTACAAATGTTAAAAATAAATGTAATCAATGATAATTATAAACAACAACAAGTAGGTGAAATGTAAAAGTAAACAAATATTGTGCAGGCTAATGAGAAAACAAACTAAGAGAGACTTAGAGAAAAGCTCTCCTTGCAGAATTGTAAAAAAAGAATAAAATTAAGTTGTGGTTTATTTCAATGTTCACTTTTTACCAAAGGGTGTTAAGAAAGGAAATTACAATATTTCTGTAATATTGCAAATAATTGTTATCAACATTTTTAGTATAAAAATTTTGTAATAAAAATATTTTTTTTTTTTTTTGATAAAAGCTGATGAATTATGGGTTTTTATGAGAATAAATATGGGTAGGATGCATTTGTTACGTATATTATGCATACTATATTGAATGGATTTATGTACTTATTTGTGTTTATTATTTTTTTTTATTTACTGCAATTTCTTTATAAAGAGAGTTATTAGTCTTCAATAATCTTTAGTAAATTATTTTTTGGTGTTTTATTTTACTTGCAGAAAATTATATGCGCCTGGTACTTGAAAAAAATCCAAATTTTATTAAAAAGTTCGTGACAAAATAGATCCTGCAGATAGAGAAGAAAGAAATAAATAACTAGATACAAGAAAATTTATGTAATTTGAAGACAAAAAAAATAACGACCGAACTTTTCTAATAAATAACATGTAAGTTGTTTTTTATTCGTATGTATGTATGTATGTAGTATGTATGTTTAATTTTTTTTCTTTAATAACTATTTTTTATTTGTACTTTTTTAGTTTGACTGCAGAATGAAATCATTCAATCACTCTACGTGACCATAAAAATATTGAAGCAGGAAGAATGGCAAAAGGATATTTATTGTAATTAAAACTACATACATATGTACGTGTTTTATGATGGTTTAAAAAAAAAAGAGTTTGCGATTCATTCTGAGCGCCTGGTGTAATTAAAATGTTTGACTTTAAATTCCTTGTTTTCTACTATTTATTATCTGATAAGAAAGTAAAAAAAAAAAAAAAAAATAAATAATAAATTTTTTATACTAGGGAATTTTACAAGTATGTAAAAAGGATAAAATGCATCAGAAATGGATCAATCAGTTTTAGTTGTCATGCTGAAATTATGGTTTCCTAATATAAGGCTTTTTGTATTCCTTTAATCTTTTTCACCCACCACATACATACACATACAAAAAAAAATAATTTCAAAACAATAAACTAAAAACACTCTACTTTTATTATGCTGGCCCGGTAATTTTTCATATTTTTGTACTAAGTCAAAGAATTAATTTTTGATGGTGGTGGTGGGTGGGTTTGTTATTTTGTTGTCTGCTTATCAAATTGGTGACAAAAAATCATCATCATCATCTATTCTTAAACAGTACATACATATGTATGTTTTTTGTTTATTATTATGGTTTTTTACACATCTTAAATAAAGAAGCTTTCTATTTTAATGTTCTCCTAGTATATTCTTTGCAATCCTTTGTTGTATGTTTCTAATTTGAAAAATAAAAATAAACAAATAAACATAATTAATTAATTAATTAATTAATTATAATTTTAATGTTAAAACTATATATGTATGTAGTATTTTATAATAAATAAAATGTGTACATATGTATTTATTAACATAAATGGTTTTGTTGCTACTATTTTGATCTCCTAGTACTTGTTCTTTACCAACAAACGCGTATAAAAAACAAATTAAAAAAAAATAAATGACTTTTTTACATTTTTACATGCGTATGTATTTTAATAAAATAACTTGTATAAGAAAACACTACTGTCACTTAATTCTGCTTCCCTGGTAATTTTTATTGTGTGTAAAACTGTATTTATAAGGTTTGCCAACAACAAACAATCAATGCAATAAAATAAAAATATATTATAAAATGTGTTTCCTAAGATTTATGATCCCCTAGTATTTTTCTTGATCTAAATTGATCTTTAAAAAAATGAGCGAGAAAGAAGATGAAGAAGGAGAAAAAGGAAAATGAAATTTGGAAAAAGTTTAGGCGAGTAAAAAGGATTATTAAGCAAAGAACACAAAATAAGATGTCAACACATATACTTGCTGAAAATATTGGGGCCCTAATACTTACTTTACTTTTTATTTACATACTTGGTTTTGTGGCTGGTGTTAAAAAAAGAAACATAGTTTTAAGGTCATTTTTACGGTTGCCAACAATTAATTAACTGCACAAATGGCGACAAATTAAAATTTTGCCTCAATTTTGGGAAACCCTTTATAAAAAACTTAAATTTCAATTTTCTCAAAAGTGAATACATATTTCGTTCGACATTGGTCCTTTTAACACCAAGTATGTACTTAATTTGTATACATAAAAATAAAATTCAATTTTTGCAGAGTTTACAGGCAATTTTTATTTATGTACATAAATTTACGTAATTTGATACAAATTAAAATAAACACAATAAGAAAGTACAAACTGAAAATATAAAAAAATGTATGTATATGTATGGCATATGTATATACTTTAAAGTTATATAAAAAATTAATTTTAAAAAAGTAACGTATAAAATAATTTTATTTATATAGAAACTGGTAATTATTTCCTTTCATAGGTTACAATATAAAAGTCTGGTAGTGTATAATTATAATGTCATTCATAAAAATTAAAGGAATAGAATAAATTCGAAAAAAAAAATGTTATATGTATATAATAATTTTATTTATTAAAGATTCAACCGATTTTATTAGACAATGAATCTGAACTTCATCTGAAATGAAACAAAAAAAGAATATTTAGTAGTAGAAGCTTAATAAAGATTTTTATTGTTAACTAATAATAAAAAAATAATAACATTTAAATTTAAAATAAAAATGTATCTTTTAAAAATTAATATTTTCAGATCTCCATATCGTAAATTATAAAGATGGATAGATAAAACCTTTATTCTTTCAGTATTTCTTATTAAATAATATACACTCTATAAAATACTAATAATAAAGACGTTTTACGGTTTGGCTTAAAACCGTCAGCCGACAGAAGTTTTGATAAATTAAAAAACAAAAGATAATTATTTTAAAAACTGGGAATTATTTCCTACTTTATTATATTCAACATTTTTTTTCGAATTTATTCTATGAGCTAAATTTCAGTTATGTAAAGCTTTTTTGTAATAGTCCTATTCCTTTAATTTTTTTAAGGAATGACTTTATACACTACCAGACTATTATATTGTATAACTGAAATTAAGTCTATGAGCTAAATAAATTCGAAAAAATAAAAAATGTTGAAGATAATTATTTTAATTAGCTTGAATTTGAAAAGAATCTAAAATTTGTGAAGCTTTGAGTATTGACATCTTTCTAGAAAATGCAAAAGAGTTTATTTCTCGTTTTTATTGCAAAGAGAACATAATCAGGGGTGTCATGGAAATCGAAAACGTAAAACGAAGGAATTTGGCAGTCATGACATTTTTTTATTACACCTTATTGAAAAACGACTCTTCTTTCGTTTTACGTTTTCGATTTCCATGACACCCCTGAATATTGACTAATATGTTCTTTAAGGACTCCCGTTAAGCCGCAGAAGATCACCACTAATCTTCATAATAAGTGAAATTAATTGCGCGAACAATTATTTCAGGTAAAAATTTAATATCGAGTCATTTTAATTTAAATAAGACAAAAAATTATAAGGGTAGTCACGATGGTCATTGTGCAAATTTGCAATGTGTTAATTTGCAGAGCATATTATGATTGATCGTGAGCATACCAATATTATTTTTGTGCAAATGTTCTATTTTTCTTAAATCTTTTTTTGGCAACACAAAAAACTTCTGGCAGCCCTGTAAAAAATCTGAATTTGTTTTATAAATTATTTAAATTTAATTCACTTTTTTATATTAAAACACACAAAAATTTTTATTTTTTAAGTTTGCTTAAAAAGCAATATGGCGCTTAATATGTCAAATGTTATTGTTTACATTTGTTTGCAAGTGGGCAAATATGCTCGTGGTTTGTTTAGTACAAACGAAGTAAATAGAGCAAATTGCAAATACGCACATTTTGTGGTTGTATTGTGCAAATTTTGTGCAAATATTTTTGCACGCATTTGCATCGTTTGTACACTTTGCACTACCCATCGTGATTTGTAGTCTTCCCATATACCACTTTTTTTTAACAGTTTTAATACTTTTAATAGTCTTGTTAAGGTCTGGCAGAAGGTTGTTTTCATTCGTCTCAATCTAAATCTTTGTTGTAAAAGTCTGTACTAAACATTCTTACAAATAAATTATTTCAACACTCTTTGGTTTCGGTCTTTAAACTTTATATTATAAAAATTTTTCGTAAGTTAAGCAACAATGAATAGGCACTTAAAACGAACCGGCAAGTTTTTTTACATTAAAGAAAAAACTAAGACTGTGAGAAAACAAAATTTTCGACTAATCGAGATAAATTATTCGAATTATTCGTTAATCGAAAATAAGCAATTTTAAATTATTCCAACAGTTAATAGCCTAAAATTAATCGATTAATCCAACAACGGTTAATCGTTTGAATACCCTAGTACTTATATATTCTTTGTTGGCTCTTCTGTGCATTTGTAATACATTGAACGAACTTTTGGTCTTAGAAGACCCCTAGTAAAATTTTATGCAGAAAATATTAGTGGAACATTTTAACCCTCTTAAGTGCCGTTTTAGTATACTTTTGTGGGGAATACAACTCTCATGTGTGGGCCGGTGCTTCAAAGTCTATTTTGGAGCTTCTCGACCGCGTGCAGGAGAGGGCGAAGGTTCTCATTGGTGACAGTAGGGTATCCAATTCTATTGACTCCCTTGAGCACCGTCGCAATGTGGGTTGTATTTGTCTGTTTTATCGTTACTACAATGGGATGTGTTCTGACGAAATAAGGGATCTGGTTCCCGAAACCCGTACGTTTGTTCGTAATACACGTTTTTCCTCAAGAGCCCATCCTTATGTGGTCGATTGGCAGGTGAATCGTACAACGCATTACAGAGAGAATTCGTTTTTCCCCGCACAGTTCGTATGTGGAATAACCTTCCTGCAGAAGTCTTCCCTCTCACTTACAACATGATCAAGTTCAAATCGAATGTTCACAAACACTACTCCCTCTATCCTCCTTCCCACAACCTATTTTCCTAGTTCCAACACAATGCAATGCATTAGTAGGGGTCATCCCCTGAGTGCTGGTCCTAACAGTAAAAAAAAAAAAAAAAAAAAAAAGTTAAAAAAAGGACAAAAATTACCCCTTAAAATGAGTTCTAGAGGGTTAATACATTCTAAGAAAAGAATCGCCATACGATTGTAATGAATACATTTGAAATTATTTTTCAGCTCAGAAGTACATTTAGTATATTTTTTTGACTTATACCAAACGCCTTTTCAAAAAATTCAAAAACTTTAGGGGCCCATATTTCGAGAGCCCGAGCTAACTTTTCAAAACCCTTTGGCAGATTTGTTCTACTAGGTTTTTTTTTGTGCACAGTGTAATCAGAAAAAAGTAAAAACTGCTTACAACTCTATTAGCAGGTATGACAAAAAAAAAAATAACTTTTTAACAGCAGTTACAAAATTCCATTTTTAAATTTCAAAAAATTTTGTCGGCACAAAAATATACAATATTTTGCATTGTACTGGAAGCTGATGTGACTTTGCAGATGACACACATCACACATATTCTTGACAGCGACCAAAAATATTCTGAAATTGAAAAATTGTCAACGACGGCGGCGTAAATACAACCGCCGGCTATACCAAATAATATAAATTGCGACTTTAATGTCTTTTGTTTACAAAATGGCTTTGAAAACATTCGCATATTTTTCAAAAATGTTAAAAGCAAAATAATTAAACACTGAAAATCTCAACCAAAAAAACATGGTTAAATTAAACATAATATGTTTGAAATTTTCTTTAAAATAGTTTTGTTGGAGATGCCCATATTTAAACATATTTTTCTCTGGGTGTACGGACAAACAATGGGAGGTGTTGGCATATTTTCATTCCCTATTTTATTCTCAATAAATCGCTATGTGATGATCAGAAAATTCTGAAGGGAATAGCCACGTTTGGTATCTATAACCACTGGACATTGTTAAGGCGGACACAGAGTTACACAGTTACGAAGATGAACAATTGGAAGAGAATAAGTAAGAACTCCTCTGTTACTGTTCTGCATTGGCGAGAAGCCGGCTTGCCAAAATGAATTTATGCTTCAACGAATTGTATGAGACCTCTCGTTCATTTTAAACTTAGTTATACGGTGCGAATTTTCTTTAGTACAATTCCGTGGTACTACAATGGATCAATGGGCCTTCGTGTGCCAGTTGACTACTGACTATGATTTCTAGCCAACCTAACTTTTAGTAAAAATGAATGGTGTTAACGACCAATTTATCGATGTCGCTTAGAAAATAAAGAACACAGATTTTAAACATAAATGTTTCTATATCTGCAACATTTTAAAAGTACACACAAGTTTAAAGAGAAACTTAAGGATAATAATTAGAAGAAAAACAACAACATTAATATGCAAACGATTATGAATCTTATGATATTTTTTAATGTTTCTGCCTCGACTATAAATATAAAATGTGAAATTTGCAAAGCAAAAGTAATGCTATTTGTTTAGGTTGTAATGTAATTTATGCACGAATTGAAATAACTACAAAAACAATATAATTAAGGAAATGTTTAACACACAGATACATACATTCAAGAGCTTGTAGTTGAGCAGAACTTCTACAAGAACATAATTACGAATTACGCATAGTAAAGACTCTAGAGGAGTTTAAATACCTTGTATGTATAAATGTAATATTATAAAGAATTTATAGCATGTTGAAAACTGCAAACAGTTAAATACATAAAACTCAAACTAATATTGACATGTGGCATAGAGATTTTTTAGTTCTTCTTCTATTTCGTCGTGTTGCACCATCATCATTTTCATCATGGAACATTGATTATTTAGCGCGAAATAATCTCGTTAAAACAATTGAAGCAGATTTTGGGCGGGTTGTATTATTGGGTTGTTGTATTTTTGCTTAGCTTGTGTTTTTTTTTTTTTGTGGTAAGCATGAGGCATGCAACATAAACTTTTGTGAGACATTTATGATTAGGGCAACATAATCAACATTTTACATCTTCATTATTATCATTTAACTTTTTGCTATGACTTCTAGGAATTTGAAATCGATTTCATTGGAAATCGTATAAAAAAAAAAAATAAAAAACGACAGCAAAGTGCAACAGATTTTTTATGTCCAAGTGTTAAATGTTGTTGAAACATGAACAAAAATGAAGGGAATTGAAAGTGTTTGCTGTTGTTTAGATATGCTGCATCAATAAAATCATAAAATAAAAATAAATGTAAGAAACAGGAAACAACAATAGGGAAATAAAAATAAAAACATAAAACGATACAAACAGACACAGATGGACAAAATATTTCTCTAAGGTACAGATACTGTGGGTCTGGTAGACCTAAATTCGCCAGACTTTTTGAAAATCTATTTTAAAAAACTTTTATTGAAACTACAAAATTTACAATTTACACATAAAAGTACTTCCATAGAATGTGTACTTTTAATTTTTTTTTGTCGATTTTCCAAAACAAAATTTCCCAATTCGAAAAAACATTAAGATAAACATTTCTTATTTTTTTTTAGAAATTCTTCAAAAAAACTTTAGATTATTTCTTAAATTTCTTTCATAATATTTTCCAATTTAAATCGTAACACGTGCGTCACTTGAAAAGTCAAATGTCAATGAGCCGCCTACCCCCCATCCCCAATTTCATCTCACCGAAAACAATCCAAAATTCTTTGTTGCCATGTTACTGAAGCCACCAACGATTTATTTTTGTTTTGGAAATGTTTTCAATTCATTTGTCAATAATTGACTGAAGTTTATTTTTTTTATTATTTCGTTTCTTAAAAAAATTCTTTAATAAATTTAATCATTTCAAAATTGTTCTTTAATTTATTTTAAGTGGTTTAATCTGATAAACTCAATTTGCTTAAGTGACGCATGTTTTACTTTAGTTTTGTTCTTTTTTTCCTTCTTTTATTGGAAAAATAGAAATAAATGGCACTAAATTAAGTTGGTTATTTTTTATTTATTTGTTGTTTAATTGACGTTGTTGCTTGGGGCAACAATTTGTTTGTTCGCAAAAAGTTGAAGGACTAAGAGTGTCTTCTGTAACAAATTTTTGACAAAGCAATATACTATACAAACATTTTTACTCCAATAACAAAAAGCTGTTAATCTGTAAATTTTTCTATTTAAAATAAAAATGTTTTCTTCTATTATGTGGATATTTGAATGAAACTGATTTCTTAACGCTAAAAAAGTATTGGGTAATTTTTACCCCCAAGAACATTGAAGGGTTAATTTAGTTTTTTTCCTTTAGAAATATTATTTACCAACTACAGAAAAAAGTTAAGTCAACTTTCATCAAAATATGAATATATCCCACGATATTTCGTTATGAATTTCATAAGATATTCAAAATTTCCAAGAAATTTTCAGAATATATTCCTTGTAGCTTGTGTCGGAACGGCATTAACAAAAACAGATGAAACTGACACTTTTGATAAATTTTGTGACAAAAAAAAGCATTTTTCTCGAAATCCGTAAATATTAAATCGTTGCCCTTGTGTACCGGAGCATATTTTTAACATTTTTTATTTTAATTTTCTAAGTTTTGAACAAGTGATGAAGAAAATTTCTTAAAATTTGAAATTGCAGATTTCAAAAGCACCACAAAAATTTTGTATGTTTTTTGACATTTCCTAGGGACAGGTGAACGCCATCCAAAATAAAAAGTTTTTCCATATCTAACAATTTTGTGTCTTTTGAATAAAGAAATTCTATTGAAGAAATCAATTTCAAAAATGTTTATGTTGTGTGCTCGAATATCACGGTCAATAAGTAATTGCCACACTAGTGGTCTGGGGCATTATTTGTTACTGTGCTGGTTCAAATCCGATTTTTGGGTTTTATGTTTTTTACCCTAAAAGAGGTATGCTAGTTTCTATCCTTTAAAGGATATCACCGAAAATAATATTGATCAATTTTATTTTTGAAAACATTTTTAAACAGAAAATTATAATATAAATAAAATTAAAAATAAAATTCAATTAGCATTATCAAAAATTAAAGAGTTTTTACAAAGGTCTTCAGTTCGGTTCTACACTCACAATATTCTGTACGTAAAATTAACTGAAATTGTAATATAAAATAAATGAAAGTTCAATTAAAAACCGGTCTACCTATTTTTCATTTATTTTTAACAAAAAGTTCATTTAATTTTTACTGTCAAAAATTCAACACCATTTTCAGTAAAAACGATTAAATATTCAGTTATTTATTAAAATTTTACTGTCAATTTTTTACTGTCAAATTGACCCCATATTCAGTAAAAACAATTAAATATTCAGTTATTGCTTGTTTTTCTTATAAGCGAGAGAGGGAGAATATTTTTATTTACTTACCCAGTTACACACGTTTGTTTTACTTTTGTTGTACTGACCACGTTGTTTACAGAAGAACTCTCAATTATAAGACACCAGCAGCATGACCGATATGGCTTCGCAATTATTTTACTTTTAAAATTTGATGTAGTTATTTAACTAAATTATTTTAACAAATAGAAAATGGGTATTGCTTACACAAAACAATCGATTCATTTTTTAAAGATAAGTAAAAATTTATTTTTGGTAGTAAAATTATATAAAATAACTGAATATTTAATTGTTTTACTGAATATGGTTTTGAATTTTTGACAGTAAAATTTTATAAAATAAATGCATATTTATTTGTTTTTACGGAATATGTAGTTAATTTTTTGACACTTAATTTATAAAAGATAACTAAATATTGATTTGTTTTTACGGAATTCGCGGTTGAATTTTTGACAGTAAAAATTAAATAAACTTTTCGTTGCTTTAAATTACATTTTTATTTACTTTAACATAAAGAAGATTTTAACCCAATCAACGGACAATATTAACTGCAACTGAAAATCCGTATTAATATGCACTTAGTTTTTTGAATAACTAAATAAATAAAAATAAATTTGCTTGGAATTTTAAATGTTTATTTATTTAAAAATGACTGAACGGAATATTTCTTAAATAAACTACAGTCCGTTACTGTAATAATATTGTGAGTGTAAAAACTTAAATAAATATATTCTTTGTACTTTGTAAAGATAATGTTATCTGTATCAGGGATGATAACGTCAGTACAATTGTACTTTTTTCAGTACAATTTGCATTGCAAAAGTACTCCAATGACATATTTAGTACAATTTAAAAATTTCCAAATATCAGAAGAATTGCCAAAGACATATTGTCTACACAACATTCGTCGGCGAATATGGAAAGGAATTTTTCGTAGCAAAATAACAAAGCGAAGAAACCGCCTTTTTGTGAATATTGCATCGAATTTAATTCAGACAAAATATATACTACAGTCTGATCAATCTTGTTGCTATAAATAAAGGAAAACTTTTAAGCTTGATTTCTTAAAGTATTGGGAAACGAGGTATAGTGCGGCGCTACATGTTGCGACTTGTTGTACAATTCGATCAAGCTGTACAACCATTTGTTACGTTAGAGGTGCGGTTGGTCATCGGTTGAATAAAAAATTAGTTTGATTTGAGCTTTCAAATTGGTACGTCTGATGGCGATTATTTCCTTCGTTTTTAATTTTCATTCTAACGTTTTGAAAGCAGCAGCGTGCAACCAATATTTTAAAAAACTAATACGAAATTCCAATGCACAATTTTAGTAAACAACACAAAAACTCCCGGAACTATTATTTAATTTCTTTTCTTGCTTCTCTTCTTACTCCACCACTTCATATATCGCCACTAGTGCTAAAAAATCGTTACTCATGTTGACTTTATAAAAATAATTTCTTAAAAAAGCATACTGAAAAGTTTGTTAAAAAATTGTACATATGCTGCGAACGACTAACTGGTCTATTCAACTCAATAGTTCGACCAGTTACAACGTGTAGAGGTCGCATAAGGGCCCTTAGAAAATATCTTTTGGGGTTATTACTGGGTGAAACGTATGTATACCCTATTCCACTTTGGCGCACTATGCTCCAGTGGGAGTTAGAGGAATTAATAAAAATACCCTGTTCCACTATCAACTTTAAAAAAAAACAGATAAAAACTTATGCCTGTATTCATAAAAAATATTTAAATTTAATTAAGGTTTACAAAACAAATTTTGTATGAAAATTTGGCTTAATAAACGTTTGGTAAATTTAATAATCGTTTATGAATACGGGGGTAATGTTTTTTGTTAATTGCCAAAGATGCATTTTAAATACGTATGTATAACAGTATAGTACAAGTGAATTTTAATGTATGTACATATGTTCGTACATTTTCTGTTATTTTAATAGTAAAACTAGAAAAACATATTTTTAGTACAATTTGGGTCAAAAAAGTAAAATTTTTTTCTTAATTAAACAATTTAGAAAATGCCATTTACCATCCCTGATCTGTATTAATTTAAATCAACAAAACTAATTTACATGTGACAGTGTAAATAAACTGAACTGGCAAAATAAATTAAAGTAATTTGTTAACAACAAATCAACCAATTGTAGTCGTGACTGTAAGAAAATATAAACTCACTGTTTATTATACCCTCCACCACAATTAGTTCTGAAGAGGGTATATTAAGTTTGTCATTCCGTGTGAAACTTTTTTATTATTCACCTCAGACCCCATAAAGTATATATATTCTCTGTCCTTGAGTGATTCTAAGTCGATTTAGCCATGTCCGTCTGTTGAAAACACGCTCACTTTCGAATAACTCAAAAGAAATGAACAAGCTTGGTGCCAAATTGCTTGTAGTTATCCTAAGCAGTTTGGGATTGAAATTCAGCAAAATCGGTGCAGTAGGACCAGAGCTATGAATCAAAATGTGGAACCACCACCTAAAAAAAATGATAATTTTGTTACAAAAAATAACATAAATGGTGGAACAAGGCACGGAATGAGATAAGATTTTGCAAAAATTTGTTTTATTCGACTGGAAATCCCGCTGTAAAATTTCGTGAAGATCCGTCCATAATTTACCCTAGGCCCCATATAAACCCTACTACCGGAAAACAGTTTAGTACGCCTAAAACCGTAAAAAATATGCTATCATAACAAAATTTTAATTGAAACTGTTATTCAAGCTAGTTTAAATTGCAAAATAATTTAATATAGATATAAACCTCAAACCAACCAATTTTAATGCTGATGTCTGTTTTTATAAAGATAAATTAAAAATAAATAGACATCATATAGATATCCCTCCTGAAATATTCGAACAGTCGGTGGAGGGTACTAAAGATTCGGCACAGCCGAATATAGCACTCTAACTTGTTGTGGTTGTTGTTTAAGCTTTGATATTGTTATATTATTTTTGGTTTATAATTCTTATTCGCTTAACAGTTTTATTTGGTTTAATATCTTTAGCTTTTCTTAAATCTTTGGATGAAGTTTCCTGACGATCTGGTCTAAGCAACCAGTGAAATGCGTATGGGAATAGCTTATCCCATCAACAATAAATTTCAGTTTATCAAAAGTATGAAATGGGATTGGAGCTACAAATTTTAAGTTTTTTTCCATACGTCTCTCAGACATTTCTCAAAAGATACATAACTTACAACATAAAAACTACCACCACCAACTAGGTACTGCTAACAACTGAGAAAATTGAACGTGAGAAAGTTGTAGGTTTACAAATGTGAAATTAAGAGCACAAAATCGAAAAAGCGTACGTCTCGCAGACGTACCTTATCTTTCAAGGGTTAAAACGTTATTGTATCTAGATTTTGATTAATTTATCATCTACAGTTACAGTTTTCGTATTAATACGATAATGTTCAAAATTTGGTTTTTAAGAAACATTTACAAGCTTTCGTCTATTCATGGTTGACATAAATAGAGCTTTTTTCTTTCGTGAATCAACATTATTGCCAATGCATTAATATTCATACATTTCGATTTTTTTTTCATATTAAGGTTTTGTGTTTGTGGAAAACCATAGCTTTTGTTTACAAAATAAAAATTAAATTTCAAATACAAAATATTTTATAAAAAGTGTTAGTTAGTTAGTAAAAAAATAAAATTGTTGAATGAAACTGTTAACAATAATAGCAATTAATAAAAGAAATACAAAAAGAAAACCTTTGCTGCACATCAACACACAGATATGTACAAGATATTTGCGTGATAGCACTAGTTTTTAAGAACTTTCGGAAGAACGGTGTCATTTTGTGTACAGTCAGACAGATACTAGTACGTACATACGCCTTAAAAATTCTTTAATTTCCCAAAAGTTGGTGATATTTAAAAAAATAAAAATTATATAAATTTAAGACTATTGATTTGTCCGCAATCCTTATGTGCGAAGTCGAGTCGCGCTTATCTGTTTATATCCCTAATAAATGTTTTTTCTTGGTACACTTCGCACTGTTTCTGCATGAACACTAATATTGTGGTAATTTTCCAAGGTGTTTCGAATTTCCACCGCTGCTGTTTTAGGATTTTTACTATTTTTTATAAATTACTCAACTCGTAAGTAAATTTTGGGTGGACGTACAGTTTTTGGCATGCTTGCTAGGGATTGAGACTCCGATTATTTCAGGCTGCACTGTAGACTTGACACGTCCAACAATTTTAAAAATTCCTATCGTGCCTTTATTTCAAAATATGTTAGCGCATTTCGGTACAAATGTCCTTTGTTTTCTTACCTATTTTAACAAAACAGTTATATTTTTTTTCTAAAATTACTGCAGTCTTGAAGAATTTGCTTGCAAATTTAGCTTGTACCACTTTCCTTATATTATTTTTTCTTTAAATCTACTTAATTTAAAATGGACCGTTTTCTATTTGGCATCGTACATGTAATTATCTGTGCTGTCAGATTAATTTTTAAGTGTAAAAGTATATAATAAGCGAAAAGTGACACGAACTTTTTGTAGATTGATTTTGACAGTGTGCCGAAGCCTTGCAAATTCAAGCAAAAATATCGATGAGAAATCCAAGGTTAGTCTTAAACTCCAATTTTCGAGGGAGTACGAACTATTATCTGTGTGTTAAGGTGGGTCGAAAAAAATTAGGTTTTAAGTTTCAAGAACTTTAAAAATCAAGCCATGAAGATTGGACTTTAAATGGCAGCGCTAAAAACAAAAAACAAAAAGGGCTCTATATAGAGGCGTGGCAATAAAAATGTTGCTGTTATAGAAACATTTTATTCAAGGGGGTTACTGGCACAACCCCCAATGTACATGCATACAGGCAGAGAAAACATTTTTAAATATGGTCACCTTTAACAAAACTATTTTTAAAGAAAATGTTAATATAACATAACCATATTATGGTTAAATTAGTCCTCCATTAAGAAGCCACAACCATATTATGGTTGCTTCTAAACATGTTTTTTTTTGTTTGCTTTTTTGAACCTGTAAATACATATTTATGTAATTATAAGTGAACCTTTATAGAATATATTTTAATGGTATTAGTTTTTTCGATTTCCTTTTTTAAAACATCGCAGCTAACGGGTCCGCCATCTAACGTCTTCTTTCAACTAGTGCTTATTTCGTGAATGGTAGCACTTAGCTCATGTCTGATTTGACAGATAATTAGTTTTATCCTTCCGCTGAACGAATATGGTTGTGTAATCCAACAAAGATTTGTTTGTATCAAAAGTGTCATAATTCGAATTAAGACTATTTAGTAGGGATCTACTACCATTATATTTTTTTAAACAACTCAAAATAACTCACTTTTACGAATGACAAATTTATACCTATTGAAACTTAACTGTTTTTAGAAACAGCTAACAACAATAAAACACTGATATTTTTTTATATATTAACAAGTGTGTTATGCATTGTTTAAGCATCTAAATCCGAAAAATTAAAATTTTGAGTTGAGTCACTTTAGAACTAGGTGTGCGATATACAAGTGCATTTTATAGAAATTATAAACAAAATAACAAACTCATTGGCTTCCAATTAAAAAATTCCCAAAACATTGAAAAATAACCGCGAAAATTTAAAATAAATTTTAATCAAATCTTTGCCTTTTTTAAGTTATAATTCAAAATAATTTTTTAATTGAACGTTTACCATAATTGCCATAACGGATTATAAGTATTGCATCAACAATTTTTGGAATGTGACAAATGACTTTCTTCAAATGGATAAATAAATCTAACATGATATTTAAAATGTTTTAGTATTCAATATACGTTTTTAAAAGGGTTAAAAAAACAGAACAGAAGGTAATTACCTTTAAACATCAGTTTCCGTTCACATAAAGTTTAACACAAAGAAATTAAAAAAAAAATGTCTTCTAGTTGTCTGGCTAAAAAAAAACTTGCAATATCATTAAACCTTTTAAAAACAACAACCATTGGACAGTAAGAAACAATATATTTTTTCATCAAACACGACAAAAAAAAAACAGAAAAACGAAAAAAAAACAACGAAACACAAAATAAATGACCCTCCGATCTAAAAGAAATTCCATTAAAATTGGTACCTCCCATGTGTCACACAGTTCAGACGAATCAAAGAAAATGATTTCAGTTTTAGTGATTTTTTTCTTTTCTTTCAGAAATTTAACAAACAAAAAAAAAACTAAAAAAATTAAAAGAGAATAGGAGCACAAACATTCATACAGTCCAGCAGACAAATGAGGGGACACCCTTTCGGTCATTGTTTAAATTTATTTCACAAAAATCTTTGAAAGGATCATCGTTGTTGGATTTGTTGTTATTATTTGTGCTTTAGACGACAACTTAACCACCATCGCATCGTATCCACTGCTGCCGCCAATCGAAATAAAATCACTTGGTGAATTGCAGTCAGTAATCACACACGTTCTCTGTATATTTTTACGTTGAGACGTGTTTGGTTGATACAGAAGGACATGTGTAGCAGCAGCAGAAATGTCTACAAACAAAATAAAAAAAAACCCCTACGAAAGAGATGATCTTCTTTGGTTTTAATACAATAACAAAAAAGAATAAAACAACTTTATGCCTCAAATTACAATAACAACCTACAACACAAAAAAAAATGATTTTTTTTTTTTCTTAAAAAAAGTGGGGGAAAAAAGAAGTGATTCACTCACCAACGCCACCAACATCACAATAACTACTTGCTCGTATCCCATGCTGCCATTGTACCACAGGAATTTTATACTACTGAAGCTGCAAGCGATTTTATTTAAAGGACAGAAAATTGGTTTCACGGAGACTGACTATCTTAATTATAGGCCTCGAGGCAAGAAAACAGTAAAAAAAGAGAGAAGAACTGAAACGAAAAGACAGAATAAAGGCTAAATTTTGTTTTACTAGCAATAACAACAACAGCATTAAAAATTTATTCTTCATCTGCGACATCACTACACCCATGATTTGCTGCTGTGTGTTTGTGTGGTTGGTTTATTAGATGATGTTGGAACTGATCAGTAACCGAAAAATGACAAACCTACGGATTTTAAAGTTGCTTTTTTAATGGAATCCTTTAACTCCTAAAAGTTTTATTTTAACTTTAGTTCTCGTCCATATTATGGATATTTGCTGCAGAAACTTTCTTTGATTCTCTGCTGAAACTACATTCGTGTCCATACAAAGGAACGATTGTTTTGCAGAATTAAAGTATCTGTTGTGCTCACTCTAATTCACTTAAACTGCTTGCACACGAGGTAATTTTTTTGTCTTCCCCACAAAAAATTTTAAAACTCTCCTTAACTCGATCTATTTAAAAATATCTGCTAAAATGGAAACATTTTGGTAATAATTTAATTTTAGGTAGACTAGCTTTAGAAAATCTCAATTTGGGTAGCAAAAGATTTACCTAGCGAAAGCGAAAACCCCTTAACTTCTATAATTTTAAACCAAGAAACCCCTACAAATATTTTGTTGTTTAATTAACATTTTTATTTATTTAATTATGTATTTATGTATGTATTTATGTATGTATGTACATTAACTATGCGATAGTGAATAATGGAGTTTGTCAGTAACATAATTTGATTTCGCTAGACCTTCTTTGAGCTTCGGAAAAAGTTGGATGAGCCAAAAAATGGGGTGAGTTGGACGAGAGGAACTGGACGGTAATCGAGCTCCAAGAGGGCAACAAGCTAAAATTAAAAAAAAAACTCCACAACTGCCACAGAGTCTTTTGTTGAGGCGTAAAATGTCGGACCGACCTCTTTATTTTTTCTGATCATCGTACCCCCTATCAAAACTCCCAAACAGAGCTTAACATCTTTGGAAATTGCAAAAAATAGGCATCCACAGCTCGTAAGATGCCCCTGGATTGGTAAAATATATGACAGGCCCCACTTAATTTTTCATGTCTAACAACAGTCGCCAACGCATGAAGTTTTTTTCCTATAAAGCTCTTAAAAGTTTTGCTAATTTTGCGTTTTTTACAAAAAGAATAAATAAATTATGCTTAACCCATTAAGCACCTGGGTTTTCGCCCATTAAGCACCTGGGTTTCCCCTGAGGCATATTGTGATTACGTAATATTGTAATGAAGCACAGTGAAATAAAATTTAACTTAATATCTAATCGATCTGTTTTTGGATTTGTTTCACCGAAGGTAGAAAGGGTATATATAACTTTGTCATTCCGTTTGTAATTTCTACAATATGGATCCTACACCCTATAAAGTATATATATTCTGGGTCCTTATGAAAAGCGAAGTTCAAATCCGGTTGTCCGTCTGTCCGTCTGTCTGTTGAAATGGGTTTTCCGAAGCCCCCAGATATGATGGGGACTTGGTTGGGGTATCTTTATGTCACGTATTCTTATTATAATTTTGCTATTGAAATTCAGCCAGATCGGTCCACAAATGGCTGAGATATGACCAAAAAACCACGACTACCTCTAATTTTTTCCAAAAATCCCTTGTGTTTGTGGTATTTTTATTACTTTTTGCTGTATATCTGGGGAACGGCAAAAGCCAAAGTTTCCAAATCAGGTACACACATTAAGGTTGCCAATACACACCATTCTACAAAATGTGGGCGGGATTGGAGAAGTGGGCGTGGTACCTCCCATACAAAAAAAATTAAAAATTGTATAAACCCCAAAATTTAAGGGCTGCCATATGCCCTATGGATATGACTTATATACCAAAATATCAGACATTTTTAGAAGAACATATTTTATAAAAAACTCGGGAAAATCGGTGCAGATGCAAAAAAGTTATGACCAAAATTAAATTTTTTTTTTTTAAATACCCACTTTCGGGAACTATAGATCTCCCCGAGTCCAAGCTTTATAGCTAAAGTAAATGGTAAATTTTTTCTTTAACACGTCGGTATATAAATCTGTCAAATCGGTTAAAAAATGACTGAGCAAAAAACCACGACTACCTCAAATTTTTTCGAAAAATCCCTTGTGGTTGTTGTATTTCTATTACTTTTTGCTGTATATCTGGGGAACGGCAAAAGCCAAAGCTTCCAAATTAGGTACACACATTTAGGTTGCTAATACACACCATCCTACAAAATGTGGGCGCGATTGGTGAAGTGGGCGTGGTACCTCCCGTACAAAAAAAATTAAAAATTGTATAAAAACCTAAATTTTAGGGCTGCCATATGTCCTATGGGTATGACTTATATATCAAAATATCGGAAATTTTAAGTAGAACATATTTTATAAAAAACTCGGGAAAATCGGTTCAGATACAAAAAAGTTATTACCAAAATTGATTTTTTTTTTAAATACCCACTTTCGGGAACCATAGATCTCCCCGAGTCCAAGTTTTATAACTAAAGTAAATGGTAAATTTCTTCTTCAACACGTCGGTATATAAATCTGCCAAATCGGTTATAAAATGGCTGAGTTACAACTGAAATACTGAATCCCCAAAAATTACTCTTTTTTTTATAATTAACTTTGTTAAAATATATGTGTAAAAGTATATATAAATGTTTATATATAAATATAACTTAAGTAAATGGTAAAATTCTTCCTATTTAAAAATATAAAATCGGTTAGACAATGGGTAATTTATGAGCAAAATACTCCAAAAATGGGCTAAAAAACATCAACATTTTTATAAAAACCTAAATTTTAGAGCTGCCATATGCCCTATGTATATGACTTATATACCAAAATGTCGGAAATTTGTATGAGTTATAACCGAAATACTGGGGTCTTATCACCGCATACGATATCGAGCAAAATCCATCGAAATTATTTATTTTGGTATCTTGAAACTCGATATCGAATGAAATGTATTGAATTTGAAATAATACCATTCGACATCGAGTAACTCGACATTACATTTATCGAGTTTTCATTCGATACGCCAGTGTCTATCGTATGCAGGGGTGATTAGACCCCTAACTTCCCGAAAATTACTCTTTTTATATCCTTCACCGAAGGTAAAAAGGGTATATATGTATAACTGTAATTTCTACAATATTGATCCTACACCCTATAAAGTATATATATTCTGGGCCCTTACGAAAAGCGAAGTTCAAAACCGGTTGTCTCTTATTTAAAAAAAAATATTTACCAGTTTTATTTAGTTTCTGTCTAATTGCTATGTAATCTGCTCGCACAATGGTGAAGGGTATATAAGATTCGGCACAGCCGAATATAGCACTCTTACTTGTTTTTTTATAAAAATGTTTTATTTAAATTTTCAATTTTTCCTGTTTTTTTTGGGTACTTTTGAAAATTGTTAAAAAAAAATAAAGTAATATATAATATACCTATCTGAAACTTCTGACGGAGGTAACTTACATATGAACATTGTTATTTCTACGCAAAAATCTAACCATCGTAGACATTTGCAACTATTTTTATGATTGGATATATCCGTGATGCGAAAACGCAACACTGGGCCTAAACGACAAATAACACAAAATTATCAAATAAAAACATGTATGTATGTTAATTATACGTTGTTGTTATTTATCTGTTTGGAAATTTTCCGATAATTTTTCCACCTCTTACAAACTAATGGCCAATTTGTAAAATGCAGGATATTTCGCAGTAGGTGAATTCTCTATGTCAATTAAATTTTTTTTCTTATGCCCAAAGTGTGCTATTTACTTCAATAGGCGCAGTAAGAGAAAACCGCACAAGTACTGTGAAATTATCCTCTCCCAGAATATTAAAGAAATACATGATAGAGTGCTATATTCGGCTATGCCGAATATTTGATACCATCCACTGGCAGCTGGGATTATATTAGGTTCAATAGGCAGCCGTCTCGAGGGCAGCTCACTTGAGTCCTTATAGCGGCCCCTTTTGTAAAAGGGCATTATATTGGACCTGTGGTAAATTATGAACCGATCTTCACGAAAGTTGACAGTGTGATTTCTAGTCATATACAACTGTGACAGACCAAAACTTGTTACAAAAGAGTGGGCTTAATATTGTAAATTATGGTCCGATCTCCACGAAATTAGACATTGTGATTTCCAGTCATAAAAAACTGTTCCACACCAAAATTTGTTACAATAGAAATATTTGTAATGGTTTAAGGCGTACTTAAGTGTTTTTCGAGGGTGGAATATATTTTTTAATTTTTTTTTCCTAAAGACGTGAATAAAATATTTTAATTTAAAATTTTTACAAATGCGCTAAATTTTAATATCGTTAAGACCCAGCGTTTCGTTTTCGCAACGGGGGTTATCTAGCTCCCACATATCGGATTTGCCCCAAATTAGTTTTCTTTCAGATTGAGATATAAACAATCACATCTTAAAAGTTTCATCAGTATAGCTCAATGGGATCATTGCTGGGGCCTTAATGGGTTAAAAGGTTTTTTATTGAAATGAATCTTTTCGCGAATTTTCACTATTTTTGTAAAATTCTTTTGTTAATTGTTGAAATTTTGTTATTTTTTTTAACAATTAAGCGATTTCAAATAAATGTTAGGGTTTGTTTCCAAGTTTGCAATTGTTTTAGCCATGTTCGCGATATCAGCGACTTTTTCTGTAAGTTATCAAATTTTTTACAGCTTATACCATTTTGAATAAATATTAGACTTTGCTATCATGCGCTTGTTGGCTATTTTTGCGAATTTCCGCAAATTTAAAATTTTTTATCGAATTTTTGCCATTCCTTGTAGTTTTAGGGACTTTTAATCAATTTAATGGCATTTTTGATACATTAAAAACTTTTGAGAATTGTCGCTATTTTTGCAAATTTCCTGAAATTGTAAAATTTTTGCGAATATCTATAGTTTTCCGAATTTTTAAAATTTTTTCATTGCGATAAGCCGAGGTCACCTATTTTATAGGGCACTATTTACACTGTTGATTTATATACAAGCATAAAAATCTATTACATTTTTTAAACATATTTCGATTCGAAAGCTTTCGAATGCCGCAATCCCATTTTTGGTACATAAAGAAGTTTTATTTGATACGAAAGTTCATTCGAACTCGTGTGCTACGATTTGGGCCCAGGTTGTGGTAAAGCCAGCTCTAGCTAGAAGTAGCGTCAGTTACACTTTGTGAAGCATCTTTTAGCAGTCTGACGTATACTATTTTATTCACTTTCCAATCTACCCTCTAACATTAAAGCCAATGCCATTAATACAAGTGTACATAATCGTCCATGTATGTGAAATGTTTCAAAATATGGCGGCAAATAATTTTAAACCAATTTTCACAGAAATTTCGCATAGTTCCTGTTGTTGTTGTTATTATTATTATTTTGTCTTTTGTATTAACTCTTTTTTGCTATATTACAGTTGACTATAGTCCAAGTGTCTTACTGTCATAGTAAATACCTTGTTGTAACAATTGTTGTTGTTGTTGTTGGTGTTTAATATTATACGTATTATGGGGATCAGCCGGGAATAGCATCAAGAGACCAACAAAAAATCAAAAAACATATTGTTTTGTGCACTTAACTGCGTGTACTATGTAATTTTGTGTCCCCCACATCATCGGCAGCTTCAATCTAACTTCAACTGGAGGCCAAACTGCCAACTATACTTTCTGTATACCATTTTCATTTTTCAATGCATTTCGAACAACGCTGTTTGTCATAAATGAAAATAGGAAAAAAAAACTAGAAAAGCTCATCTCATCGATTGATGGCACAACAATGCAAAAAAAAAAATTTAACTTAAAGCATGAATTAAAATTACAGTGCACAGCAAAGCAATAAGTGTGTGCTGGATTAAATTTTTTAAGAAATATTCTATAAGAGCTTTCAGAAGTAATAAAAGGCATTTGCAATTAAATAACAAATATTTCTGTAATCTATGCAGTACATTATCAAAATTTGAACTGTTTTTTTTTCTTAATTTAAAGACAGACATTTTTGAGAAAGGATTTAGTAATAGGTTAACATAACTACCCACTATCTCTATAATTCTAGAGGGCTCCCATACAAAATGTTCAATACAGACTTGAAATATTTTAAGAAAA
Source organism: Pollenia labialis (assembly GCA_949318255.1). Classification (NCBI taxonomy): domain Eukaryota; kingdom Metazoa; phylum Arthropoda; class Insecta; order Diptera; family Polleniidae; genus Pollenia; species Pollenia labialis. The sequence goes on along the minus strand of OX439142.1, from coordinate 94,588,160 downwards.
AGTCCCATAACTGCCCAGAAGTCGCCCCTAGGGGGATATAATGTATGACCGACCTCAATTAGTTGTTTGTCCTTAACATTCTATCGCCACTTCTTAGTGGGCTCCCATATAAATATTGCGTTTTATGAAATCCTTTAATTAATTAAAATTTTTCGTCCTTTGTGAATTAAATCAAAAGTTGTTAATAAACCACAATTCTAATTGTTGTTAATAAATTTTAATTTGTCCGATATGTCCGAATTTTTTATGAATTTTTAACAAACAAAAATTTCGAAATGTTGGTTAAAAATTATTTTATTTACCAAAAAAAAAAAAATATGATTCTAAAACCACAGCGCATATTAGAAAAAAGGTTTAATATATTTAAAGGTTATTTTATTGCGGAACCTCGGTTTTTTTTTAATAATTTCAATAAACAAAACCGTTTTTGAGTAACGCGAATATATGTTGTGTAAACTTCTTAATTTTCGAAATAACGGTATATCTCGAAAACAAGAGCTAACCTAAAAAAAAACGCAATTGCACGCAGAGAAAAAATATGGTTGGGCATGGTTACGGCAACCACACTGTGTTTATTGTAACAATATATTGTTGTTGTACACAAATAATTGTTATTTTTATTAAATATCAGCAATATTATAGTTACTGTAAACATATTAATGTTTATCGCAATTATAAATTTGAGTATTGTTAACCGAAAAATAATTATTTTTCTAACAACTAAATTATGATAACTTTCAAAACATATTATATTACTCACAGCCATAACATGATATTTAATAGCCATAACATGATAACTTTATATACATTTATCATAATAAGTTTAAGATGCAATCAAAATATCGTTACTCTAGTAATATTTTGGTATCGCCATTTGTAAAATAGTTTTGTATCAGTTGTGTCGTGTTTTACATAAACGTATCGAATTATTTGTTAGTGAGTGGCTAAATAATAAAAAAATAACCATTAAAATAAACAAGAAATTAAAAAAAAATAAAGAAAAATATTAAAAAAGAAATAACAAAATAACCATTAAAATAAACAAGAAATTAAAAAAAAAAATAAAGAAAAAACATTAAAAAAGGGTTGTAGTGTCACAAATTAAAATATCTTTGCTAAAAAATTTTAATAATCTTAAAGTGGTGGAAAAATTTGTGAAATATTGGTGCAAAATATTAACCATTACTGGTAAGTTTTGTGTTATTTTAAGAGAAAAATAATGAAAACTCCATAAAATAATTTATAAATAATTGCGACCTACGACAAAAAGATTACAGTAACTATATTATGTTTTTTATTTTATCATAAGTATTTTTTTCCAATAAAAATATTATGTTTAAAGTTGTATCATATTATGATGTAAAAAATTTATGTATAACAGTTCATATCACTTTGCATCATAATATGATTACTTCTAAACTTATTATGATTGTCATGACAATAATATGATTACTTCTAAACTTATTATGATTGTCATGACAATAATATGATTACTTATAAACTAATTATGATTGCCATAACAATAATATGATTACTTCTAAACTTATTATGATTGCCATGACAGTAATATGATTACTTCTTAACTTATTATGACTAACAGGATAACAATATGGTTAAGGGCAAAATATTATGATGTAATATTACGAACATATTTGGTCATAATATGATTTAATAACAATCGTAATATGGTGACTACAATCATGAATCTTATCATAATATGTTGCTCTTAGAATATGTTTACCACAACCATGTTTTTTCTTTGCGTGTGAATTCTTAATGATAAGTCGTTTCTGATTTGAAAGCATAGACCCATACAAATAAGTCTACAACTGTCAAATCACACCAACGAGGTGAATAATTCGTAGTTTAATTTCTTAAGATAATTCGGCCACCAAATGTTTCACTCAACAAAATGACGGTTTCGTTCGCTGTATTTCACCTCCAAATGATTTGCAATGACAAGACGAATAAAAAGAATTATGAATCATATGCCTTCATCGTTCGCCAATCAGGGACACCGGTTTATGATTAAAAACAAATAGACCGATGATGCCTTCGGTATATAAGCCGCATCAATTATTGATTTTTTCGGGATGTACTTCTCCAGTTGGTTCTCAGCTTATTCACAGAACACACGACGGAATTAATTGTCCGCTGGCTTTAGTTCTTCCATCAGTTGGATCTAATATGGATGGAGGTCAAGATATTTCCTTAAAAAATCGTTGAAAACGACGTCAGATCGATAAGTTCGAGTCCTTTGTAACACTCACTTTTGCAGCGCCGATGGCTTCTTTTGTACAAACTGTTTTGTATTCTCGTCTTGCTTTGCTCTTCTCCTTTTGATATTTTATATATAAAATAAATACACCTATAGCCAACTTCAAATTAAAAAGTGTATGAATTGCATACCAAAAAAGAATATTAATAAACTCAAGAATTGCTGCAAGTTTTACAGCTATCCCTATCGGAAGTCTTATACATCTAAAAAACATTATTTATTTCGGTGTTCGAAATTAATCAGTACATTATTTAGCGTTCGGCTTACTCACCCAAGAACGATATCTATTTTTTTAATTGATTGTGTAGACGAACACAACCCTTAATACCGTTCGTAACAATTTTCAAGAAAGAACCGAACATTATATAGTGTTCTGTATTTGTAAAAAAACAGAACAATTTTAGTGATACTGTAGGCAAACATTATATTTTAATGTTCTGCAATGATTCTTTTATTACATTGATTAAGAAATTAACAAACACATAATTTTAGCACCGACCGCACCACGAACAGCTTGTGTGTATTGTGTATGTGTTTTGTTTGTGTAAAATTATTTTGCTGGCTTTTTGTTTTTTTTATTTTGTGTATTTTGTTTTTGTAAAAATGTTTGGATTTTTTACCATCCAAAAGGGACGAACATTAATGAGCCGAACCGAACACAATAAAGTTTGTGGACTTAGAAAAACACCGAACAGAATTAAATGTTCTCATCTTTTGTTGAGTTTGGTAAAAACAGTATTATTTTTGTGTTCGAAAGATGACTAACAGGGAAACGTTACTTTTTTAATGATTTTCTACACAAACACTATTAGCGTTTGTGTTTTCCATAAATCTACCGAACCGAACACTTAGGAACGATATTTAGAGTTTCTTATAGAACACTGATTTAATTACACGCATGTTACTTTGTTTGAAATTCCAATCCGACAACTGTTGAACACAGAACTTGAAAATCTTTCCGAACTTGATTACTTTTAACGTGGACCCTTTGATTCTGGCCAAGGACTTCATTTTGTCCTCAAACAACTTTTGGACAAGAGGAAGTGCCTTAAATAGATTCGGAAACTCGATAGATATTCTTGAAATTAAATTTAATTTGATCTTATCGCTTTTATACAGGTTGCTCTTAGAAGTAAAAAAATTATATTGACGTTATCATGGGTGCTTTGAAAATTTCTTAGATTCAACGGAAATAGAAATATATTTTTGAGCTAGAAGTAAACTTGCTTTCGTTTCCGTCACTCTACAAAAAGATTGTTGTGTGTAATTGCTATGAGTAAAAAAGCAAAAAAAAAAGCCAACATTTAAAAATGACCAACAATGGATTAAATGAAAATATTAGAGGCAGTCGTGGGTTTTTCTCACATCTCAGTCATTAATGGACTGATCAGCCTGAATTTCAATAGTAAAATTTAACAGGAAATACGGACAGTATTTAATCAGCTTCGTTACTCAAAGGGACCCAGAATATATATTCTTGTCCACCTGTGGTGAAGGGTGTAAAGAAATTGTTTTATAGATCGTAATAACTTAAATTTGTAAATTAAAACATCTTATTTAGTTATCACAAATTACTGACGAGAACCTCATCATGAAAACTGGCATTGGGTGACATGCTATTTGAATTTTATAAACATTGTTGGGTGTATGTGTGCGTTAAATAGTTTTTGTGTTATATGAAGACAATTTTGACAAGTCGGGTATTTTTATAGCGCAGCATGTCTACACTCCAAAATGAGTCTACCTTGTGTAAAACGCTTTATAAATTGAAATTTTACTCATAGAAGCCCATTCGAAATATTTTTTAATATTTTGGGGTACGCTATGACAATACAATATTTCATCGAAAATTTGGATACATTTTAAATTTGTTTCCTAAGAAGTTATTGACTTCCTCGAAAATCTAAATTGTAAAGAACTTGGGAAATATTCCTTTTTCTCTTTAATAAAATTAAATTTAACTTTAGCTAAGTCCTTTTAACACATTCTATAATGATCAATTTTAATAAGACACAAAGCACGCAAAAGCCATATGGATAATAAAGAAGATGATGAGTTTATGATTTGGTTGGTTACCAATGCCGAAAGTTATTGCAATTCATTAGGCTGGAGAAAAAAAAATATTACATCTTTGGCCTTTTATGATTTTATTTTAGGTTTTAACTTTTTTTAAAAAAGTTTTACTTAATTTTATGTCTGTTGTTTGTCGTTGGTGCTTTTATTTATTCCCGATCATCTAAAAAGTCTAACAAAACATGCGAACATAATGAAGCAGCCAAAGTGTCCACCCATTTTTGTATTCTACATGGCATGTATTTTTTTTTTGATTTTATATAGAAGAGTAGTTCAAAGTCGCCAAAAATGAAAAAAATAAATAAATATATATAAATGCCAACAACGTCCAACAACATTATTGTCTTCTTACACGACCATTGGAATCATTATAATGCTTGGAATTTTAACATTATTATGCTTGCATGTTGACCACTTTTTATAGCCTACAAAGGGCAACACCCACTCTGTCTCTGCATAAACGCTCTTGATGACCAGATCCCACCAGCAACAGCCACAAAAATATGTGGAGGAAAAATAAAGAATGAAACTAAAATGCCATTATCGTCCACATCATTATCATTCGTATTCGATCATTGGAGACACCAACTGAAAAAATTAATAATAATAATGAACGTCTTTTTTGTGTGTTTGGTGAGATCCTTTTTGTTGTTATTGGGGCTGTTTGGTTTTTGTTTTGGAGGAGTCTCTTGTATAATCGTAAACTAAAAAAAGGATTTTCACTCATTTAAATGAATTTTGATTTAAAAAAAAAATTGAAATTTTTTAATGGGTTTCTTAGCATTAAGTTTTTCATTATTAAAGGTTAAGGTAAGCATCGAATTCTTTTTAGCCGTAATAAACAACATTTCAAAATTCTTGAATTAAAAGTCCACAGCTAAAAAAAATCATTACAAGAGAATTTGAATTCTTGTTCAGATAAAATACTAACATATGCAAAAAGTTAGCGCCATATTGAAGACCCTCTGATTTCTGGTTCCTTTAGGGACTAAGAAAGTATTTAATTTAATAACTCAATATCAAAGGAGTTCTGCACCAAAATTACCGATTTATCCATGTAGCGCCCTTGAAACAAACAAAGAACTAAATACGAAAAATCTCTGCTACAGGAGCCACTAATTTGTTTTAGTACTTTTTACAAAATCTGTGGCAGATCCCAGTGTTTATACTGGTTGATTAGTAAATTTATTATGATGTTTTCTGTTGAAAATTAGTTTTTGAATTTTATTTCTTTGCTCTGTAGTGGCTCTATTCGAATTCATTGCAACTTTTGGCCATAAAATGTTGAATATTATGGGAACATTTATAATGAATATGAAATGATATTTTTGTTTCGCTAAACTTTAAAATATTTATAATGAGAAATATAAAGGGACTTCATCGTTATTAAGTTATATAGAAAAATAAGGGTGAAAGGGAAAATAAAGTTAAAAACCAAAAAACTTTATTCTCTTAAGAGATACTAAATAAAATGATAAAGTGTTTAGTTTTTCAAGTTTCGAAAATTATTGTTAATATATACGGAGATGCTCAGCAACATTTTTTTATAAATAATAAAAAGGTTTGGATAAATTACAATAATAAAAATATTAAACAGTTGTTAAAAAAAAAACGTATTTTTTATATTCTTGCTGAATTAGTTTTAAAGCTGACACGATTTGTTCTGCTATTAATTTACCGTGTTGCCAACTATTCGCCACTAAAAAAGAGTAAATTTCAGTAAAAAAATGGCTTAATGGTAATTTAAAATGTTTAAACAAGATTTGGCTGAAAAAACTAAATGGATGTTTTTGGGGTGAAATGGGATAAAAATTACTTAACGAAGATACTAAATGACTAAATTGTCATAACTGTTTATTTCAGATCATAAAAGATAGTGCACTTACAAAAAAAAAAAAAAAAAAAAAACAATCCGTACTTAAATCAAGCTGAAGCGATGTCAATAGTACGATATTACGCATTTCTTAAATCAAGTACAGTATGATTGGCCCGCATTTTAAATAATCCGAAAATGGGATTGACTTAAGTAAAAATGAGATAAAAATTATTCTCTAATTGAGCTTGATTCAAGAATTTTTAAGATTAAATGGATTCTAACCTAAACACTTACGCCAGAGGACCAGAGAGAGAATATTATTATCTATTATATTTGCTTTACCCAACCACCAACGCGTTCGTTTCACATGTTTGTTTCACCTTTGTTGTATTTCCCCCTTTGTTTACAGAATAACTCCAAATAATAAAATACGAGAAGCATCCCGATATAGTTTTCGTTATCTTTGGAAATTTGATGAATTTAACCAAAAAGTTTTAACAAATGGAATTCGAAAATTTTTCCTCTTATTTTACTTTTAAAGAGAATGTATGTTTTTCTTCTTGTATTATTGTTGGAGGCCCTACACAAAACAAGCAAATCATAAACAGTACATTACTTAGCATTCGCTTCACACACCCAATAACGATATTTTTTTTTAGTGATTGTGTAGACGAACACAACCATTAATACCGTTCGTAACTATTTTCAAGAAAGAGCCGTACATTATATAATGTTCTGTTCTTCATTAAAACACAGAACAATTGTAGTGATGCTGTAAGAAAACGTTATATTTTAATGTTCTATGTTGATTCTTTTTTTACATTGATTAAGAAATGAACAAACAAAAAAAAAGTTTTGGTTTTTTTATCAGCCAAAAGCGACGAACATTAATGAACCGAACCGAACGGAATTAACTGCCTATTTCACGATGTCACTAGAAAGCTTTCGTTAGCACAAATTACATGTAAAACAAAAACAAATTCTCATAGTGAAATAGGCAGTAAATATTCTCATCTTTTGTTGAGTTAGATAAAAACAGTATTATTTTTGTGTTCGAATGATGACAAACAGGGAAACGATATTTTGTTTAACGATTTTCTACACAAACACTAAGCGTCTGTGTTTTCCACAAATATACCGAACCGAACACAAAGGAGCGATATTAAGTGTTTATTTTCGAACACTGCTTCAAAGTATTTACATACCCTGCAAATAATAGGACTACTCCACACACGAGTGTAAAATGTAGCCCACAAGGGACTAGGACTCAAACGTAAGGAAAAAACATGGTTTATTTAACATAACGATGTCCTAGGGCAGGACCATATAACCCAGCTTTGGGTTACAAAGGAGTAGTCTTAAAACTACTCCATTGTATACACAAGAGGATTAGTTTTAACTTCGTTTAAAAACGAAAACATGTCGTTAAAAAACGAAGACATGTCGTCTCACTTCAAACACTTTTTAACAGTGACACGGTCGATGCTTGCATTACATCGGATCAGTCCATGGAATAGTCCATTTAATCAAATTGGATCAGGTGGTCCAATATAATTTGCAGGGTATATTCTGGATGCAAAGTTGCCATATTTTCTTATAAACACTGACAATTTGTTGTGAACAGTCTGTTGTATAATAATATGATAAAAAAATATAAAAATTAAAATTTTCTTTTATTATGTTATAAAACTAAATATATAAAATAACAAAAACGAGACAGTGATCAATTTTAAAAATATCTGCAGAAATGATATAAAATTATGGTTATGTTTTAGTGTTTTCTTATTACAATAGCTTAGCTATTCATAGTTTTTAAATCATTCAAACTTTTTAATAAAAAATCAAACGAGTTCAGTTTCAATTTTGTGTTTTTAGTTTGAAAACATCATCACCCAATTTATTTTTTCGACTCACTGCCACATAAACTGAAATAAAGTTTTTCGTCGCCCTATTATCACCTCATGAATTACGCCTCTTCTTTCTATATTTAACAAAATCTTCACATTCTTTTAAATAATCTATGTTTGAAATAAAAAAGTTTCATATTTTCTTAACAATTCACCAAGTAAATGTTTATAGCAAGTACCTTCAGCAGTTTTTCTTCTTTTTTTCTTTCTGGTATGTTAAGAATAAACTTTTTAGACAAAAAACAAAAAAAATTGTGAAAATATTACCCGAAAATAAAAATATAAATTTAATTTGTTTATAATATGACTTGATATGTTTATCTTAGGAAAAACAAAATTAAGAAAAACACTAATTACGTAGGTAGGTGCCAAAAGCGTCCCAGTATTAAAGGCCATGGAGATTATTAAAAAAAAATCTTAAAGATGAGAACAGTGTTATTTGTGTAAATTTTTGTTTTAATGACAACGACGACAGTGATAACGTTTATTTGTAGAAAATGTAAAGATATCTTGCAGGTTTTGACAGTTACGTCGTCATTCGAAAAATTTATTTAAAATTTTTGTGGTATTTAAATGGTGGAAACAATTATTTGCATAAAACTTAATTTCAAAACAATTGTCAACTTTTAACTGTGGGTGTACATTAGAATGTATTATGAGCAGGAAAATTTTGCAATATACAATAAATTAAACAATCTCCCAGCAAATAATAGGACTAGTCCAAACACGCGTGTAAAATTTGGCCCACAAGGGACTAGGAATACTCCAAAAGTAACCCAAACGTATGGAAAAACATGGCATATTTAGCATTACGATGTCCTATGGCAGGACCATATAACCCAACTTTGGTTACAAAGGAGTAGTTTTAAAACTACTCTATTGTATACACAAGAGGATTAGTTTTAACTTCGTTTAAAAACTAAAACATGTCGTTAAAAAATGAAGACATGTCGTCTCACTAAAAAAACTCTTTTTAACAATGACATGGTACATGCTTGCATTATATCGCACCAGGCCATGGAGTAGTCTATTTAATCAAATTGGATCAGGTGGTCCAATATTATTTGCAGGGGATGTAAGCCAATATACAAACAAAATAACAAAACACAAGCGTTTTGTATGAAATAACGGGTCCGCCATCAAACTTTTTTTTTCAACTAGTGCTTATTTCGTGAATGGTAGCACTTAGCTCATGTCTGATTTGACAGATAATTAGTTTTATCCTTCCGCTGAACTCATATGGTTGTGTACACACTTGAACAACGCTGGTAAATATACGTTTTCGCTTCATTAAGTGGGCCTGCGATCGACTTATAGAAGATGCTGATTTTGCCAAAAAAATTATCTTTTCAGATGAAGCTCATTTTGATCTTGGCCGATATGTAAACAAGCAAAATTTTCCCATTTGGGGCACAGAAACCCCTCACGCATACATTGAAAAGCCGTTGCACCCAAAACGAGTCACTGTTTGGTGCGGATTTTGGTCCAGAGGCATAATTGGGCCCTTTTTCTTCGAAAATGGACAAGGAGTGGCCGTTACAGTCAATGGCGATCGTTATCGGGCCATGTTGAACGAATTTTTGTTCACAAAAATTGAAGAGGTTGATATTGCCAACATTTGATTTCAACAGGACGGCGCTACGTCCCACATAGCCGAAGCTACACTCGATGTTTTGCGCCCTGTTTTTGAAGATCGCATTATCAGCCGCAGAACTGATGTCGTTTGGCCACCTCGGAGCTGCGATTTGACACCGTTGGACTATTATTTGTGGGGTGCCGTCAAAGATAAGTGTTACGCCGACAAGCGAGAGACAATTGACACTTTAAAGGACAATATTCGTGAAGCCGGTGAAATACAGCTGCACACAATCGATAATGTGCTTAAAAATATAGCCCGATCGTGTAGGCTACTGCATGGACAGCCGAGGCAGCCATTTGAATAAAATTATTTTCCATTATTTCAAATAAAAAAAGAAATTTGAGAAAATATTCAGTAGTTTTTTTTATAGCATTTTCAAAAAAAAAAAGTTATTTGGCGGACCCTGTATCTGTCAATTCGTCGATCACAATTTAAACCCTTCCATGAGATTGTTTGATTCCATCAATTTTGTTTTATGTTCTTGGTAATTTAATAAATAAAAAAGCAGTATGGTGTAGTGTTTAGCATGAAGATATGCTAGATTTACTTAAGAGTTTTTCATTATTTATTGGCAGCATATTTTAGTAAAGTATTATTTGCAGTCTCTTTAAAACTACTTTGGACAGGGTCAAGTTTTCCTTGGCGTATATTTATGCAAGCTTGTATACTAATTAAAAGTGATTAATAGGTCGTGACATTGAAGAACCTTTGCAACTTATCATTTTAGGCCCGTTTTAGCACCATTGTCTTTTAAATCAGTTCGATATTATCACCAGAGATGACATCTTTATAAAGATATATATAGTATTTAGAATACTGTCAAATTGCTAATTACTTTTTAGCTGAACTTTTTTTTGTAGTATTTTGAATTGTTTTTGGTTTGTGATACAAGAATACACGCTTATATAAATTACAACTCAAATGAGTTGAGTTGTGAACCTTAATGGGGGCAAAAATTTATCCCGATCGGGCAACAAATTATTCAGATATGAGCAAAAAACCATGACTGCCTCTAATGTTTACCCATACCAGAGACCTGCGGCGAAGCGGCTAACAGCCGGCTAAGCCAGCCGCCCATAAAAATATTTCCAGCCACCGCCGCCGACAATTTTTGAGCTAAAAACGATTACTTTGTAAAAACTTTTAATTTTCTTTCATCCATAAAAAGTGCAATTTTAATAATGTCTGCCTCCAACTATTGCGAATTATAGTTTATGAAGCACCAAAATTCCATCAAAATTTTTAATATAACGATGTATACGAAAATGAGTTAAGAGCAGTGAATTGTTTGTGTTATTTTTAGCATTTTTCGTACAAGACTTGGTTTCTTGTTAAGCGATTTAAGGTCTGTACGTTTCCTATCTGAAATTCTAGGTCGTGAATAATCTGGGCCATGATAGTCCGGAACCATCTAAGCCCCATTCATAACAAAAACTTCGAAATCGGTAACAGCAAGTTACTAAAATATTACCGACATTATTTTTTAGAAATGCTCCTAGGCAAATTCTAGTATACTTATCTGCAAAACACAAGACAAAATTCACGGGAAAAAATCCCACCCATATCAGCCACACACAGATCATAAATCATCAGGTGACTGTTGTTTTTAAATATATGCCAGTATTCTTTATTCCTTTCATAAAGAACCAAATTGTTTATTTATTTTTAAAAATGATGGAGACTAATATGAATGTATTGCATTTGGTTCCTGCAAACTTTTCTCACTTTCTACACGGGTATGTGGGCCAGAGTAATTAAAACTTGTGATTACGGCACCAGAAACAAACTGGAAAACACTGACGATTATTTTCAGCTTTTATAAACATCTTAAAATTTTTGTGGCATGACAGGGTGTGCACATCTAACACGAAAAATAGAGTATTGAATTTAAATTTTTTTGTTTATTAAACTATCATTAACAATCAATTTTAATACTCGTGCACGTAAACTGAAACAGAACAATAAGGCAGTCGGACAAAAACTCATAGAACAAAATATCTGATTTGTAAAAAAAAAAAAAAATTGGAGAACTAATCAAATAAGATTCAAAAAAAATATGATTTTGCTACGAAAAAAAATATGATTTTCCACCAAAATACACACTCTTCCTACAATAACTTGTAGCAAAAGATCAAACTCATCATGATACTTAATGATGATATACATACAACTTGTCGATGATGTTGATTTTTTCATGATCATTGGTTTTCTCGTGATTTAAATCATGACGTTACAATTGTGCGTATTTTAGCTTTTACCAAAAATCAACTAAACTACTGCTTGTTGTTAAATCTGGCAGCTTGCTTGCAACCAGTCTGTGTCGCAAAAATCTTTTGAACTTTTTTCTTCTTCATATCATTAGATTGGCTTCTACTACATGTGAGTATTGACTGACTGTACGAGTACAACAAAAATTAGTTTTTTTTTAGTGTTAAGGTTTTGTATTTGGAAACAGTGGACTCATGTGGTGTACAACAATTTTATGTTTATGTCCATCATTGATCATCATCAGCAGATCATTTTTGTAGGAATTTATTTTCTATTTCTCAACTACTTTTGCGTTTGTAATTAATTCGCTCATCATTCATTTCAAAGGAAAAAAATTTATTAAAAACAGTTAAAGATACATGTTTACTTTTTTCTAATAAAAAATGCCGTTAATTTCATTGGCCAAAATAAAGTATTTAATTTAATTAATATTTACAATAAATAATTGAATTTAACCCTTGCTCTGCAGGGAGAGCTAAAATAAAACCATATAACGAATTCAATTAAAAATATTAATAATTATTGAAAACCTTTTAATTGTAAATGTCAGAAATTTATATATTTTTTTAAGTATTTAATGATATAAATTATATACTTAAAATCTAAATTGATTAATTAAAAAATTACATTTCAATCAATAAAATGCAAATGTTTTTGCGAAAAAATCATGTATTATATTAGTAAATATCTTATTTACACATATTTTGTTAGAGGAAATTGAATCTATTGGTTGTAAAATAAAAGCGAAAAGAAAAAACATGGTTGTGGTAACCATATCCTAAGAGCCACATATTAGTGGTATCCACACCGAGCTTGTTAGTTTGTTAGTCGTTAATCTTTACACGCATTTTGTTTTTGTATATTCAACGCGCTACCGGATTAACATTTAACAAATTAACGACACGGCACCCCTGATAAAATTGTTGTTAGTTGGTAACTCACAATCAGCTGTTCCAGTTTCTAAATAAATATAATAAAAAGGTCATTTGTGATACATTTCTAAAAAAATAGTTGTGTTTTGGCAATTTTCGTGAACATTGAGAGTAAGTATTACACTTTCTCGTGGCATGTTTTTTTTCCAGAATAATAAATTGTGTCAGAACAATAAATCAGCTGTTTTACTACGAAAGTTACCAAAGTTTTAAAAAGGGGGTCGTTCACAGTTGGTAACTTTAACAAATTAACAAACTACCGAGGAACAAATTAACAAGTTCGGTGTGAATACCACTATTATAAAAAGATTGATGATTGTAGTCAACATATTACGATTATTATTATAATATTTTTCCCTTAATCATATTCTTACCATGTTAATCATAATAAGTTAAGGACTAATCATATTACTTTCATGTTAATCATTATAAGTTAAGAACTAATCAAATTATGATACAAATTGATTATGTTATGTTTAAAAGTAATCATAGCATATCTGAAAGAATCATAATTTGATTGCTTTAATCATATTATAATCGTAGGTTATCTTAAATAATATCGTTGTTAACGTTTCTACGACAAACGTCGGAATTTTTTATAAATTATTTTATAGAATTTTTTATACTTTTTCTATTAAAATAACATTAAAGTTATATGAAATAGTAAATATTTTTTGAACTTTCACAAAAAAAAAATTATAATTTGTTTAACAATTCTATTTTATTTAAAAAAATTTTTTTAATGAACAATTTGTTAACTTTTTTTTAAATTCTTTAAAATATTACGAGAGAACTTATGTAAAATTATTTTACAAGTGGCGCTAACAAAATATTATTAGAGTAAAGATATTTTGTTTACATCTTTAGCATACTATGACTACACGTATAGAAAGTTATCATGTTATGGCTATTAAATATCATTAAGTAGTTGTAAGTAATTTAATCAGACCGATAATTACCTACGGATCATTGGTATGGTGGCCTAAGATTCGGCAGGAGACTGCAGTGAGGAAGTGCAACAGGCTGCAGCGGATGGTGTGTCTGGCCCTAACGGGGGTAATGCGCAGATGTCCCACGGCAGCACTTTACGTTATAGTGGGCATATTGCCACTACACATCCATATAAGGAGGACTGCTATGTCCGGTCTCCTTAGGATCAAGCTTACATCGGGACTTGCTGAGGTCCAGGGGCATTCTTACTTGATGGACATGGCTCCGGGTCTATCTGTCTGTACAGGGGCAGACATAATGACCACGGAACTGGTCTTCAACAGAAGGTTCAGGGCAATCTTTCCGGACGAAAGGTCCTGGAGTGTTGGGAATCCATGTCAGGGAAACCATGAATTGCACTGGTATACTGACGGGTCCAAATCGGAGCACGGAGTGGGTGCAGGGGTCTTTGGACCTAATACACGACTCTCGATGGCAATGGGCGAATCACCGAGTGTTTTTCAGGCCGAGATTTGCGCCATTGATATGTGTTGCAGCAACATTCTTGATAGGGGGATGGTTGGCGGCAGTAATGTGATTTTCACTGATAGCCAAGCGGCCATTAAAGCACTCTCTTCTTGGAGAATGTCCTCGAAGCTGGTGCCGGAGTGCCGTGGAAAGCTACAGGAGCTGGCGACAAGGAGCAGATTGACAATCTGCTGGGTGCCGGGGCACTCAGGGATCCCGGGTAATAAAATGACTGATGAGCTGGCCAGGGCTGGTTCTAACGCGCGGATGGTGGGTCCCGAGCCCTTCTGTGGACTAAGTTGGGCAGGGGTCCAGACCGTCATGGAGGACTGGGCTCTGGGCGAACATAGGGGATACTGGGTGTCGCTTCCGGGAATGCGTCAGGCAAGGAGATTTATCTCTCCCGGGAAAGTAATGAGGACGAATGGTCTCGGCAGACGGGATCTGCGACTGCTGGTGGCCTACTTGACTGGTCACCACACGATCAAATACCACCTTTATCGGATTGGCCTGGCTGAGGATCAGGAATGCAGACTATGTCTAGACGGAGACGAGACGACGGAGCATGTACTGTGTGACTGCCCGGCGCTGGCATGGGCCAGGAGGAGGCACTTGGGGCATGGTATGATGTGTGCGTCCCAAATCGGTGATATACCGGCAAAGGCCCTGGTTGGGTTCCTATGGGAAGCAGAGGGTCTTTTGGCCAACTAAGGGGAGTGGGTACAATAGACCTAACCTGGTCGCGGTAGCTGTCACTGTGGGGAAACCTCCCCATTCCATCGTGGAAAAAAAAAGTAATTTAATATCGAGCCCTTTTAGCTAAAATTATGTAACCAACAAAAATGAAATTTTACAGGAGGTTTTTTTAAAATATTTTTGCTTCAAATCTAGGGTTTCGTTTGAAATTGCTTTTGCTCTTATTTCGTAACGGTACTTTCAGAGATATGAGATTTTTAGAGATGATGCAAATGATTAAAAATTATCGATTTTCATCAAAAAACAAAAATCTAAAATGTTGTTGGTTACATCATTTTTGCTATTAGGGATTGATATGTTTTCAAAATTATCATTATTTAGTTGTTGGAAAAATATTTTTTTTTACAGTAACTATAATATTGCTGATATTAAATAAAAATAACACAGAACCGTCCCAATAAAAATTGATCTTCAAACGTAGCAGGTTTGTAAGGGAGAAATGTAAAAGTTTTGCTTAATATCTCGCTCAAGGAAGACATAAATTGTTTCTGGTGCGTACCACACAAAAACCGCTTTATTCAACGCATATAAAATCTGGTGAGGGTAACGATCAGCTTTACACGCTGAATTTTTTGTTGTTACAGTTATTCTTTATTAATTTCCCTTACAAACTTAATTCGTAGTGATAGAATGCCGGGGCCTCTTAACTGTTAAAAATTTGTTATGTATTCGTTCACTAAACTTCTTTGTTCTTATTGTTTGGCGTACAAATGTGCGCTAACATCGTTAGTGCTTCGCAAAATAAGAAAATTTTTCCCTGGGTTGGTGGTCAGATTCGTTATTGAAAATTTTATAAGTTTGAAACAAGCAGTCATCGAGGAAATGCATGTAAGTAATTTGGTAGCCAATGAAAACTTTGTGGTAGAGGATGAACCAAATGTTGCTTTAGCCTCTAAAAGAACGCAAAAGCGGGCCATAAACCAAACATTTTGGAACCAAAACGTGCGACAAAGGAAAGTTATACAAGCTCTCTGGGAAAAGACATGGATTTGAAAAAAAAGAATTTATTTACAAACTTGGTCAAAAATATTTTAACTTAAACGCACATTCCTCTTATCGATTAATAAGGGCATGTCAAGAAATACAAAACAAAACAAAAAATCACCATCCTGAAAACTTACAGCCGTATTCATAACAAAAAGTCAGCCACAGTTTGTACACTACGTACAACGGGCTGCTAACTAGAATGCCGACTAAGCTTAGCAGCTTGTTTGCACCGAGTTAAATTATAACAAACTTTTCTCCATCTGCCAACTTTTAATAAATCAACTCTCAAAAATGCAACACGTTTTTCATTAATCATCGCTGAATTTTAATTTTTCCTTTTTCTTTTTTTTTGTTTTTCCTTCACATATAAAAATTTTAAAAAGTGTTTAAAATTAAAATTAATTAAGTAAAATACAGTAAATTAAAATAAAACAGTTAATTAAAAAAACCAATAAAATTGTTTGACATTAAACGGCTGTTTTCACAACGTTTGGAAGCTCGTCAACAAGAGTTTAGCAAATCGTTAGCCAAAGTTCGGTTAGTGTATTATGAATAAACTTTTTGCTAAATTCATGCCAAATTTTCATTATGAATACGTCTGTGAATATAAAAGACTGTTTACCTAGTAAACTAATCGAGAAATTCACGAAGAATCTACTTTTCGAGTTACTATTTGGAATTGGAAATATGATTCGCATTCGTAAGACTGTTTTTAAGTTAATTGGAAACGGACCAAGAAAAGCGATTAATAATATTTAGCCTATATTTTCTTAAAAGTCATAAGGTGGCGATGTATTGGTTCCGTTGGCTCATACAAGGAATATAGGGAAGCACAGCTGAATGCATCCATTCGCGTCATAAGTTGCGTAGATATGCGGGATAGCTGCTACCAATCATACAAAAACAACGTGCTACTTAATGCTGATGGACCTAAATTCATGCTGACACCGATGCACTGAGCAGCGTTACCGTTGTGATACTAAAGTATCAATTTTACCATTTTTCGATGGTCTTGTTACCCTTTGTATCCCTTTCACCTATTTTGTACCACTTTTTGACCCTTTTTGGAAATAGCACTCACATTTTGTTTTTTTTTTTGGCACCGTAAATAAGTATTCGTAAAAAAATTGTATTAAAAGATTTTTTACGACTTCTAAATTAGATTTTTGATAGTAAAGTACAAATTTAAGTACAATTTCCCTAATAGCAAAAATAACTCATATACATATAAGTTATTTTTTATTTATTGAATTGGTTTCTTTTAAAAAAAATGTGACATTTTATTTAAAAAATGCAATTAGGTGTTCGTTTCTTAAACATGTTTTGATCTCTTAAAAAATTAGCAAGTTTTATGCTAAAAAAATCACCCTGAATAATGGCATAAGTCATTACACTTTTCGCCTCCTTTTAAATCGACAATGTAAAGAGTGCCCTGTAAAATAGGTGACTTCGGGCTATTTTTAAAACGGCGACGATTGCCTCAAAGACCAACAAAGCTTCACAAAAATTAAAAAAGTTGAAAAAGGTTGCAAATATAGCGCCATAAAATTGATTAAGAGTCCCTAAAACTAACAGGAATGAAAAAATTCGGTAAAAATTGCTGAAATTCCCAAATATTTGGTAGCAGCGGTATGATAACAAAGTCTATCTGCCTATTTCACGCTTTCGTTCGCACAAATAACGTGTAAAACGAAAATAAATTTTAAGAGTTTGTTTTTGTTTTACATGTAATTTGTGCGAACGAAAGCGTTCGATTGACATCGTGAAATAGGCAGTAATATTTATTAAAAATCGTAAAAGCTTTAAAGAATTAGAAAACTTACAGGTGAAAATCGCTTCAATCGCGAACAGGGCTAAAATTCAGGAACGATTGCAAAATTGAAAACAAACCATAAAATTTATTTGAAATCGCTAAATCGGTAAAAAAAATATTACAATATCAGGACATAACATAAAAAGTATTAAAAAAAAATTAGTTATAATGATGAAGAGCAAACTTTTTCTCAGGTGTTAAATAAATAAAAAATTAAGTTTTTTAGGCACTGCCTACCTGAAATAAATATTTTTTGTTTGTTTATAAAAAACTAAGCCCAATTATATTTATTAAAATGGGAAATGCTGCTTTTAAAAAACTTAACCCTTTTTTTATTGGAATACCCTTTTTTTGACACCTTTTTCTAAAAAAATCCACTTTTTGTGACACTTTTCGAAAACTTCCAACGGTAACCCTGGCACAGAGGCAAGTTTAGTCGATGTTTTTTACCGTTTAGCGAATGGTGTCAGCCTTTGGCGTCTGCTAGCAACCTCAGCACCAAGATTTGATGCGGAAAGTCGTAGCTAATTGCGAAGTGAAGATTAACGAAACATCAAGTGCCTTTTACTGTCAACTTTATCATCTCAAATATAATGTGAACAGTCTTGATTAATTTAATAAACATTTTGCTTAAACGAGTATAAAAACTCAAGTCTGAACCAAGACGATAAAAATCATATTAAAACGTTTACATATTTTTTTGATGATTTCTATACGGGAGGTACCACGACCACTTTTCCACTCTCATCCACATTTTGAGGGATGCTGTGTATTGATAACCGAGAAGCTTTGTTTAAAATAACCATGTTATTGCCACCGACAACCATATTATGGTTAAATTAGACCCGCATCAAGAAGCCACAACCATGTTATGGTTGTCTCTAAACATAATATGGTTAAAAAATGACAATAGCTTGTTTTAAAATTAACAACAGTATTTTCGTCTTTTCAAAGAGCAACAGGCTATGGTTGAAAGCCAATCATGCTATTATAAGTGTTAAACATATATTAGTTATTTCTAACCATTACATGTTCGGAGGCAACCATAATTTGATTGTGGCTTCTTGATGGAGGACTAATTTAACTATAATATGATTGTCAGTAACAATACCATTGTTGAATTAAACATAATATGTTTAAAATTTTCTTTAAAAATAGTTTTGTTGGAGGTGACCATATTTAAACATGTGTTTTCTCTGGGTGCAGACGTTCTAAGGATAAACAGAAAAAAAATACAAAACAAAAACAACAAGGGATTTATAAAAAAAGGGGGGTAGTCATGTTATTTTGCTCATATCTAAGCCATTCTTGGACCGATCCGGCTAAGTTTCATTAGAAAAATTTAAATGAGTATAATGACAAAAATATGTACCAACCAAGCCCCTATCATATCTGGCGGCTTCAAATAACCTATTTCAACAGACGGAAGGACGGACAACCAGATTATTATATAAATTACAATCGGAATGACAAAGTTATATATAATATACATATATATATATATAATGGATATTTATTTGTAAACGAAAAAATAAACTATTTTTGTAATGGATTTATGAAACCAGAAATATTACGGGATTGAAGAAATAGGTATTTTTGACCAAACAAATATATATTTTTTTGGTTACATAATGGTTAAAAATTCCAAAATGCGAATAAAGGGAATTTTCCCGCAACCTTTTTTTCCAAAAAAAAAGTATTTTCAGTCCCAGACATAAGACCCATTATTGAAAAATAGTTAAGTACGATTAAAAACGTAATGAATGGAGCTAATGCATTAAAATTTTGTCTGGCATAGAGACCACACTGGCATATTTCAAGAATATCGCCCATAATTTACCATTGGCCTGATATAACGTGTTCTTTTGGAATAGACTTTAGTACTCCTTTAACCGCAACGAATTATGGTACTTTGAGGTCGTTTTAAATACAGATTGGTTCATATTATATGGATGCCATATAAAGACCATTCCTGAAATATTCCTACTATCGGTGGATGTTATAAAAACTCCATTATTAATTACTTTGTATTGCATATGAAGAACGTAATTTTAGCAATTTTATACCAATAGAAATGTTACATTTTTCACTCTATTTACATTTGAGCTTATTTTTTCCAATGTTCTTAAGGAATTAGAAACAATTAATGTTGTTGTTAATTTTACTTTAATTAAAAATACATATTTGCATTATTTTATCATTATAAATAAATAAAAGTTACCCAGGTTCGTAGGTGAATCAAGTGTTAAATTATATTCCAGATTGAAAATAGTTTTCAACAATTAACCAAATCTGTGAACATACTGAAAGAAGATAATTAATAATTTTATTATCTAACTGATAAATATCTTATATTGTCCTTATCATAAACTAAATTATAGATTTTGAGATAACTACTTTGGTCTAAACAATAATTGGGAATTTTTCCACATGTATATGAAATAAGCTGAAAAATGTGTCTATTTAGTTTATATATTTTTTTTGATGTATTTTTAAAGTTTTTGTCATTAATGAACCAACCCGCACAGAAATTTCTATATTTGAAGAAAATCTAAAATAAATTTTCCAGTAAAAAATTTGTTTACAATAAATTAAAGCGTTCATATTTTTTTTTTAATATTTTACTGTACCTCAACAGTTTTCTTAAGATTTTCAAAGGTGATTTCAAAGTAAACAAACTGAAATGTTCACAAATAAAAATTTTTCCAAATAAAATTTAATTTCTTGGTTATAAAATTTAAATGCTCATGATTTTTCTTTTAATTTTTTTTTTAGTTATTTTTTGTGTCTTAAGAACGAGTATTTGGTAAGAAGCGTTAATTTAATATTGTTTTGGAACAACTATTGGTACAACAACAGAGTAATAAAATTAATACTTTTTCTGCCATGTTGTTTAGTAAAATTGTGGCACATTGTTTGTTGCAAGTACCAACACGAGCAATATAATTAAATTTTATTAATATTTATGTACTTAAAAAAACAAACATTACTAGTATTTTAATAATTTTATTTTGTGATTTTGCTTTGCATTGCGCAATGGTCGGTGATTAACATTTTCTAAGAATTTATTTTTTTAAGATTTATTTAACAAAAAAAAAAAAAAAAAATTAAATTTATCAGGTGGGTTTGGGACCCTCTTCACTATTGTGGTGTGGGTATAGTGAAAAATTAATGTTTGTACGCAATATGTTTGTGTTGTTTTTTTGGCGAACACAAGACGAAAACAAAATGTGTGTTTGTCAAGCAATTTGTGTAGTTAATTTTAACCTTAAGTCATAACCAGGGAAACCAAAAATATGCAATTGCATTTTTTTCCTTGAATTTTGGCATCGATTTGTTAGTACATATTTTACCGTTCAGAGCATTTTTTTGCATAATTTGGTAAAAAGAGCCTTTTTTATTTTAACTTTTTGCAGCATTTTTAAGTTTTTAGCGTATATTTTTTGTTTTTGAGGCATATTTTGATACATGTTTAATTTTTTTTAGAAACGTACAAGAGCTTTCGCAACAGATAAATTTCTTTTTCTTTTTTTGCGATGTTTTCGCTTTTCTTTTTTCAATATCTATCTGTATACACAAGGTGTTGCTTCAATTTCACCATCTACTTTTAATTTTTACTCGAAAATTGTGAGACAAAGGCGGCTGTTATTAAAGATTAATGTTATTTTAAACTTTAAAATTGTTTATATGAATAAGCAAAAATTTAGGGAAAAGGCAATTATATACGTTTTTGGCGATGTATGTAATACATAGAAATCTCGATTAATCTTTTAGTATACCGATCGATTTAGGATCACTTTCTAAGTGATCTAATGATAGGATCACTTTCAAAGTGATCTAACGATAACCATCCGTCCGTCTGGCTAGTTGCCTGTCCATGTTGATTTGGTGCGCAAAGTACAATTGTAATCTTGTAGATAATTAGATTTAATTTGGTAAATACACTTAAATTGTACTAAGGACAAATTCTATGTCTATGAATGCCTATGAATCGGTCTATAATTATACATATTCCAAATTAGACTCTTTGTGTCCGTAACCCATCTCATTTTTAGATTAAATTCGACTATGTTTTACTGCAAACTAAATTATTTTCGAATAATTTCACATCTCTTAATAAATAGCTTACACTTCGTTTGAAATGTTTTCATTAATAAACAATTTAGCGTCCGTTCCTAAAATCCCTTTGAGACAAAAAATCTCCTATGGATGTTGATGTCTAGATAATATCCGGCACACATGAATTTAAACCTCTTAACATGACTTTGTTTTTGTGAGCCAGTGTTGCCAAAACTTGGAGACCAAAAATGGCTAAATTTACGGGGAAAAATGGCTAAAAATGGGCTAAAAAATGGCTAAAAGCTTTTTTTAGATAAAAACATATTAAAATTCAATAACACAACAGAAATAATTCATTTAAAGTTGTTTACGATGAAATTGTTAGTTAAGATCAATTTCTTAAATAAGAATAAACGTTATTTAATATTCTGAAAGATATTTAAAAAATAAAATCATCGATAAATGTTATGTCGTTATTGTTCATCTCATAGGAATCACTCGTGCCTATTCGTTTTAAAAAATTTTAAGGTAAATAGTAATCACGACAACATTTACCCAACCTTTTGATTCTAGATCTACAATAAAAAACAAGTAAGAAAATATGGTCGGTCAACCCCGACTATATGATAACCTACACCTCATTAGAACCTGTGTACCAAATTTTATTAAATGATCTGCAAATTTGCGATATGTACTTTACGCACAAGGTTTACATGGACGTCCAGCCAGCCGGACAAACATCGTTAATTCGACTCAGAAAGTGGTTCTGAGTCAATCGGTTTACGAAAAGGTGGGCTTAGGACCAATATTTTAAGGTGTTACAAACATCAGCACAAACGCATAGTACCCTCTCCACTATTGTGGTGTTGGTATAAATATTTCATTGATAAAATCGAACTAACGGTTGCTAAATGTAACCTATTTCTGAAATTTCTTTTAACGATGTTTACTTCAGCATTAGACCATGGAAGTGAGAGCAACTTTATAGTAAATTCTGAAATTTCTAAAAAAAATTTGTTGCCGCGTGCATCTCTTTATTGAAGTACTTGCAACCAGAAAGAGACACCGATGTGTGTGTGTTGATCCGTTTTATAAATTTTATATTGGAATACTGTTCCTTTATTTTGAAAGATGTTTCATCATCATCGTTTATAGTGATTTTCAACATTTGTAAAAGTTGTGATTTAAATTAAAGCCGTTTTAATTATCTAAAATGTTTATTTTGCTTTTATATATTTTTATAATAAAATAAAAATTATTCTTTTAAAAGAAAAACGGCAAGAAAAATTTTATGGCTAAACCAGTTGAAAAATGGCTAATGGCTAAATGCATTTTTTAATGGCTAAAAAAAAATGGCTAAATCTAGCCACTAAATGGCTAAATTGGCAACACTGTTGTGAGCCGATGACTGCCCATCCTTTCCAAATAAGGTAAAATCTCGAAAATTTGTCTGTAAATACTATAGTGTTTGGGCTTTACCCAATGCGCATAAACGTGTTTTTGGAGCATATTTCTGGTTTCCCTGGCCATAAATATGTATGTATTTTGTTGGTTGTGAATTGTTTTGTTTTTATTCAACTTTTTATTTAAAAAACTAATTTGATTTTTGTGTATCTATTTATTCGAATGCAACTGGATAACTGGTTATTTTTTGATTGCATGATAGAAAAAATTTTTTTCTTAAAAAGCAAATATTCAGAATATTCGAAACCCGGTTTTTGAAAAAGGTCGAATAATCGATCGCCAAAAGGGTCAAACATTTTTTATTTGCTGAATGTGAACAAATCTTAAGTAAACGTTTAACATTTTTAAAATTCCCTAACAGTTCTATATATTTTTAAGTAATAAGAATAGGGAAAGTTTAATGAAATTTGTTAATGCATTCGATTTACTCATTTAGACTTAAGATCAAATAACTTGGATTTGAAGTGAAACCTCCTACCTCAGAAGCTATTTGTTCTCCATTAAAAATGTAAAATCATGACAAAAGTCAACATAATATATGAGTATAATGGCCTAAGACCCTGAAGGTTTAGATTTTCTTCATAAATATTGCAAATATTTTACTTCCATCCTCAAGCCAAGCGCATAACACACACATACACACAAATATCCGCACATGATAAACAATCATTATCAATATATAAAAAAAAACCAACTATACATTTCAACACTTCCCTCTTTCTTCATCATCTCTTATTCTTGGAAGGAGCTCTGAAAGCAAACATAAATTGATGACAAGGGTCAGCATTTAGGGTCAACTTGTAAGAACGTCATGTGTGCAACTGTGTGTTTAAAAGCATTTCAAAATTGAAAATATTTCTTTTACACTTCTTAGTTTTTTTTTTTTAACAGATGCGGAAATATTTGTTGGCAATTTTGGTTCTAAAGAATAAACCAACAACAATAAAACGAAAGAAAAAAAAGAAATAGTTACTTTTTCTAGCCATTAGATTCTGTGGTTTAGTTTAAGTCATTAATGGGCGAGAGGTACTTTAGTTTTTTTTTTTTTTTTGTCCATTTCGTTTCAATATGTAATCAGCTGTGGAAAGTATCTAGTAGATTAGTATCTATTACTATTTACCACACTAAACAAGAAAGATACTTTTACGTGTAGTTTGAGTATTTAATAATTGATTTGTGACCACACACGCCAATTTACGTTCAAAAGTCTAAAGTGTTCGTTTCATGACCTTTGAGGGGTTTTTATTAGAAATTCTCTTTGTATCTTTTAGTTTTTTTTTTTTTTTGTTTTTTTGAGTTGTAATTATGGTTTATTAAATGTTATTTTTTTAAAATTGGTAACGCCTGTCACATTCAGTTTAATGTAATTGTTGGTTTTTGTTTTGTGCGTTAAATAGTAAATAATTAAATAATGTGTGCGGCTTTTATGTCCAGTTAATTTGTTAAAAATTTGTAACCATATGGTCAAACAAATACTTCTTAATACAGATATCCTTAAGGTAAGCTACAAATCGTCATATGTTGTCCTTTCGCTGTAAGATAGTGCCTAATGACCTTTTGTATTGTGTGTTTGAGTGTGGCATATGTTGGAGAAGCGAGATGAAATCCAGTTTTGGATCAATGAAATGTTAAAACTTTCTGTAATTAATCTTACAAGTCGCCAGTTGCAAATGTTTAAATTTGCGTAAAGTGTTGTAGAATTTAGAAAGGCTTTAAAAGTTGTTTGAACAAAACTTTATCATTTGAATAAAGAAATGCAACATTCTAAAGATTAAATTCTAAATTGATTTCTATTAATGAGCTGCAAAAATTGTAAAATTCTACAAAATCGGTTCATATTTAAGGCTTTTTTACACTACAATACTGAGTATTACGACACGTTAAAAACAATAAAAAATTCTAAATGTATAAAAGTGTGAAAACAATTTTTTTCATAAGATTCTGATCTAAGGACAACAAGGTTCTATCTTAAATGCAGTTTAGATGCAAATAGAACCTTGTTGTCCTAAGGTCCGTGATATATCAAAGTATAGGTCAAGAAACTAGACAGTCGCAAGGCTCTCACCAATTTTATAAATAATTTTTTTCAGGGACCGTAACAGTTATTCCTTTTTTCATAAAAGTCAGATGAAAACAGTTATTTTTTGACTTTTATTTTTATGAACAAAAATAACAGTAACTTTCTGATTTAAATTCTTTTGAACAATAATAACAATTATTTGTTGATTTTTATTTTTTCAAGCTAAAATAAAAGTTATTCTCTTAAATATTTATTTTAATGCGCATACGAAATCCCAATGAGTTTTCCACATTAAAAAAAAACATTTAAAGTCAACTTTATTATTATTAAATGTGAGAGTGTGTAATTTCTTTAGAGAATAACTTTTATTTTTGCTCCAAAAAAATAAAAATTAAAAAATAACGGTTAATTTTGACCAAAAAAATAAAAATCAAAAAATAACTGTTATTTTTGTTAAAAAAAATAAAAATAATTTTGGACGGAAAAAATAAAAGTCAAAATTTTAAAAATCAGTATATTTTATCATAGACGTGTTCATAAGGATCAGTATGTTATACTTTAAACAGTTTTTCGACATTTACATCCATATGCTTTTTTTGTTTTGAAATTCCAATATAACTGTTATTTTCGGTCCCTGATTTTTTTTACCATAAAATTTTTTCATTTTATCAGAGTTTAATTTTTATACATAGAAGCCGAAAAGGAAAATTTATGAAAAAACGAAAATAGTTGTTGAATAATTTATCGCCAGCATCAAAATAATAAAAATAAATAAATAAAAATGTCATTTGGTAAACTGCTCTGGGCGGAGAAACAGAATTGGCTTATGACTTGGCGTGACAAAGCTGTACAGACACTCAAAAGAAAAATCAATCCATCCGTACTCAAATTAATCCGAAGCGGTATTAACGGTGAATACGGACTTTCTTGAATCCAGTACAGAAATATTGATTCAAGTACGGATTTTCAATCGCAAAATACCTAAATTATCCATATTTAATCCCGATTTCGTACTTGAAATAATCCGAAAATGAGATTAATTTAAGTAAAACTAAGATATCTGTGGCATTATGACAAAACATCTTAAGTCAAATTAAAAAAGTTGAAAAAAATTATGTTGACCATACGAATTTTCGTTAAAAAAGCATTTTTGTCTACGTTTTTAAAATTTTGTATTATTAACAAAATTTTTCTTTAATTTTGGTTTATTTTATTATTTGACAAAAATGACTTTTTCACCGAGTTTTTTTAATAAACTTTTTTGCTTCTTATCTCGACTTAAGAAGTTTTGTCAAAATTCCACAGATATTATATATTATTCAAGCTTAAGGTCACTTTTTTAAAAATAAATTAAAATATATTTATTTTCGATTTCCGTTGAAAATCTTCTTCCGGAAATTTTTATAATAAAATAAAATTTCAAAATTTTACAATAAATGGAAAAATAAAAGATGGAAAAATAAATTTTAAAATTTCAATTAACAACATTATCATAAAAAATTTAAAATTCCAAGTATTATAAAATTCCAAGTTGATTTTATACCGAATTAGAAAGAAAAAATTATTATGATTGATTTACTTACTCGTATTACACCTTACAGAATGATAAAACACCAACATCATGCCTGATATAATTATCACTTTAGAAATCATGTGTGAAAAATACAAACTAAAAAAGAAGCAGGAGTTCCAATTTACTTTTTAACCCTTTGTAGTACACATGAGTCTGTCCAGACCTTTTTTCAATGTGTATAGAAAATCAAAACTTTCGTAAGTCGGAGGGTTAAACACAAAGAAAAGATTAATCTTTTTCTTACTTTGAGTGTTATTCGTACTTGAATTTTTGAGTACGACTCGTACTTAAAGTAATCATAAAAAACTTGATTTATCCCGAGTTTTTTTTTCTGTGAAGTTACCGTTTTCCCGGTTTTCAGCATTAACCATTAACAAACGTTTACAATGCCGAATACTAAAAAAAATTTTATTCGCTTTTACTAAGTGAAATTGCTTATGTCATCTACGGCAAAACTTCCTAGACAAATTTAAACGCTGTCATTATAACCATTCTGAGGACATTTCGCACGACGCCGATCAAGATAATGCAAGCAAAAGGTGGCTTTAAACCACTTCGAGTCCACACCAACAGATTTTTGTACCGTTTACTAGACAACATTAGGTGTCCAAACTCATCGCTTCTCTACACACAAGTTAATTTGATAAAAAAAAAAGAAAAAAACAACGTTAAAATACCCATCAACTCTATGCAACATTATTAAAGCTGCAAAAAAGTACAACATAATTGATGACACGCCACCGTTGGAATTTCATCCGTCGTGGTTGTTTGATCAGTGTTAGAAAATGAACAGAACATTATTTAGCCTTCGGCTCACACACCCAAGAACGATACCTGTGTAGACGAACACAACCCTTAATACCGTTCGTAAATATTTTCAAGAAAGGACCGAACATTATTTAGTGTACTGTTCATCGTTAAAAAACCAAACAATTGTAGTGATACTGTAGACAAACATTATATTTTAATGTTCTATAATGATTATTTTCTTACATTGATTAAGAAATTAACAAACAATAAGTTTTCGCAACGACTACACAACGAACAGCGTGTGTGTGTATTGTGTATTGTGTTTTGTTTTTTTTTAATTTCTTTGCTGGTTTTTTGTTATTTTCTGTATATGTATTTTGTATTTGTAAAAAATTTTTGGGTTTCTTAACAAGCAACTCAAACGAACGAACACTAATTATCTGAACCGAACACAATGGACGTTTGTGGGTTTTTTAAATCACCGAACGGAATTAAATATTTTTATCTTTTAATTGAGTTTAATAAAAAAAGTATTATTTTTATGCTCGATTTACTACACAAACACTATTAAAGTTGGTGTTTTCCACAAATCTACCCTACAAGAAATGAATGAGCGAGTAGTCCCATTTTTAATTTTGGTGTTAAGAAAATTATAGAAAGAAATGACCGAATAAGACCGAAAACTTGATTTCGGTCATTCCTTCTATCATTTTCTTAAAATTAAAATTAAAAACGCGACTACTCGCTCCTTAATTTCTTGTAGGGTACCGAACTGAACACTAAGGAGCGATATTTAATGTTCATTGTCGAACACTGGTTTGAAATCAACAAGTTTTTAATAAACCTCGAATGGCACTTCATCTTTACAGATGGATGGATCAGAGACTACGAAACATATAGTATTTTCCACTACTGATAAAGCTGGAAGTACGTTAAAAACAGGAATATTATACCAAGTTGCAACCATATTTGAAGCTGAAGCCACAGCTATAGTTGAAGACTTAAAGTGGCCTAGCTTTAAACAATGGTTTAACAATATAAAATTAAAATTTGAAATACTTCAAAAACAACAAAAATAGTACATAAAAAACAAATTTTCTCCGTTATTAACGCTTCAAAAAAAGTGTACAGTTCTAAAATACTAAGAAAATTGAAGTGGCTTA
Organism: Pollenia labialis; assembly: GCA_949318255.1. NCBI lineage: Eukaryota > Metazoa > Arthropoda > Insecta > Diptera > Polleniidae > Pollenia > Pollenia labialis. Next base: position 94,559,204 of record OX439142.1, on the reverse strand, counting down.
CACTTTGCTTGTTTTCTATTTGCTTTTAGGACGGCTTCTAGTCTTTTTGCCACCGAGTCCACCCATTTTAAAGCAACCTCATTAGACATTTTTGGCCACTCTTTCTACACTTTTTATATTGGAAAGCAAGCTGTTCGCTTTATTTTGACGCTCACTGTATGTAGAAGCAATAAAGAAAAATGGACTGACCCATATTCAAATTTATGTAGTGATTTCTGATTTTAGCATTCTCGAAATCTAAAATTTAGATATTTAGCAAAATACGTTTAACCAAAATCGGCCAACATCACAGTGGAGGATTTTCGTTAAAAAAGAAAGGATAAATCTGAAGTTATTTTTGGTGGGTAGGAGTAATAAAGAGATATAAAACGACGCACATAAAATGTTAAGTAATGATTTCCGCCTTTTCAAAATTTTACATCCAAATCAAAAATTTTTAATGATAAAATTTGACAGAAGCACATAGAAGAGGGTCCATCTCATATCAGCCGAAATCACAATTAAATCTGCAGCTTCTCAACAGAAATAAATAGCAAAAATATCAACAAAATCTTAAGAAATTTAGCAAATTCCGGATTATATCTAACATTATGGTGCTTAACCGACCTCAAACCTGCTAAAAAATGACGTCGTTAATCTAAACTGCAGATGTAGTCTATTGTATCTTTGAAAAACAAACACCCATCGAAAACAAAGTATTTCGAGCGCCACAGACAGCTCATTCAGTACGGTGTGTACTATATAATTTTATAATTCCGTCTCTCTCTTACATGTCTATTAGGGTGGGTCACTGATGTATGAGAAAAAATAAAAGTTCTCGAATCATATTTTAATAGCAATATTTTTTTGTATTACGTTAAAACAAATAAAAATTGCAAAAAAAATGAGCTCCTAAGAATTAAGAATATTTGAAAAAAGTCCATTTTTTAAATTTTAATATTTTATTTACTATCAATTATTATTAATTTAAACTAAAAACAATTAATTAAACTTAAAAAAAATAAAAATTTGGTTCTTATACAGCATAAAACAATAAAATCCTTTTTGGTCACAAAATCTTGTTTACTGTCAAATCCGGGCATCTCTCGTCTTGATTTAAGTTTCGTCTCTATTAAACCATCGCTTGACTTTTTTAGCGCAAAGAGTCATGAATGTTTCTGACACTATTTTCACGAACCTAAAAGTCGTTAAAATACAGTGATATGCTTTTCTGCAATACAATGCTATTGTTGCTATATTAAAAATTTAACAAAATTGAAGGTCAATGCGCGGGCTCTTACACTAAAAATAAATTAATAATGTTTTACAGGGATCTAATTCAGACAAAAATACAACATATTTACGCTATTAGAAGTCGATAAGAAAAAAATATTTTTTTGACCAAGCCTAATGTCTATATCAATGATTTTATAGGTACTAACAAAAATGTGATTTGCAAATATCAAATATTTCGTTGGGCAAACAGATTTTGAGCCAGCATTAACCGAGTTCACAAGTAAAAACCTCTTTTTCAACAATTCTGTTATGTAAATCTAAACGTGAGAAAGTTTTTTTTTCTGATTTATGGCAAATTAATCTTGTGACTGACCACTTGTCGCTTTTGGAACATAATTTCGAAATTTTATTTAAATTTAATATTTATTAGACACTTTCAAGAATTACTAAAAGACAATAAAGAAAAATATTAATGGAATTTTATGGTTCATTATGAATGAGATGAGTGGACAACATTGTATGCGAATTGTAAAATTAACTCTTTATCGTGTATTCTTCAAGTTGTATGTTTGTCCCCTTAAATCTGTTCTTTCTATCTTTTATAACGTGTCATATTGTCTGAATACGAATGGAAAACTGGTTTAAAGATGATGAGACTTTTTCTTTGTTTTTGTTTTTTTTTTTAATTTGTCAAAAGAAATTTATGTAGAATGATGGAAGAGATCATCCTTGCTATAGATACAATGATGGCCAGTCTTTTTTAGTTCGCCACATTCAACCAATCACATCAGGTGAACGTGACATCAGAAACAAAAGATACAAAACGAATGTAAGTTTTTTTTTTTTTTAATTTCAAACGTGTCGTCTAAGTAGCAGCAACATTGGAAATATTGAAAATGTAGTGAAATTTTTTTGCAGATGCTGCAGAATTTTTGTAAAATGCGGTATTCTTCAGGAAGCATGAGGGAATCAACAGATTGTATGCAACTTCCGCAATTTTCTAAAAGTTCTTACGATAAAAATTTATAAAAGAAAAAAAAAATAATTTGAACCAAATTCTTAGTTTTTAATGGCAAATTTCACCAAGTGCAGTTATAGTGATAGTTATTTATCACTATAACTGTCAAAAAAAACATTGACAACTGCATGCTCAGCAATGCGGAAAAGTAAAATTGAGACTCCAGTCTATAGTTATTCATGCTTTGTAAATTGATCTAGAGAAAGAAGTAGCACTATTTTATGTCGATAATGTTGGCATTTTTTAGTTTTTTTTATCTATAGCTCGTCTTTAAATGCTGGATCATCTTCAATTTTACGTCGCAAAAAGTGGATGCAAGATAATAAAATAAAAAGAAAAAATAATGATGATAATTTTCAACAGTGATTTTTTGCCGTTTTGTTCTTCTATAATATTTTCATTGACCAAAAACTTTTGGATACACTAAAGAAAAAAAAGCTACGCAAATCAGAACTGGGAACAAAATCAATATTCAAAATAACAGAAAAACATAAAAATGTTTAAACGTAAAAATGCCGCCTTTAAACAAAACTATCAAAACAGCCAATGAAAATCACCCGATTTAAAATCTGTTTCGTTTAGTTTGGTTTTTTAAGGCCATTTGCCAGCTGCTGCCGTTATTGCTGTTGTTGCCGCCAACACCATTATCTCGGCGATACAGAACATTTATATATAAGTGGCAAGCTGTTTTTATTTTTTCAATATCCGTTGCATTTAACAATATAAAAAACAATAAAAAAAAAATATATATAAAAAAGCTTCAACTGTTTATCCATACCTGGGGATATTTTAATATCTGTCCTGCATTTATTCTACACAAACTAACACACATACACACACTTTCATAACAAATAAAAATCATGAATTTCCTTCTTAACACTTTTATCGAATTCGTAAACACCAACGCCATCAGCTTGATCATGCTTACGATCATTATGATGACGATCATCATGCATGCTGCAAGCATGCCTGGCTGCACTTAGTTACACAAACTCACGTACTCATACACTTACACCTTCTTATTTTTTTTGTTATCCATATCTGTGTTCAAAGATCTTTATGGAAAATTCAATATCTTGCTCGGATTTTGACACATTTGACAAATTGCTTTAATATCCTTATTTTGTTCTTGGCCCCAGAAAACGCGTTTTGATCATTTTCAAGGTTTAAAGGTTACCAAACATTATGTTGATCATCATCAATAACTCAGTGTGTTCACACTTGTATTTCTGAAAAAAAAAATACAATCAAATCTAAAGCAGAAATGAATGAAAGAGTAAAATAAAAACCGCTTCGAAACGAAAAAGATTATAATGATAATGCTGTGATCGTTTATTTTTTTTTTGCAAGTTGGATAAAATTTTAAGCTCAATAGAGTCATAACATCTTATTGAAAGTCATCATCAGGTTGTGAAATGTTTATAAATTTTGAAGATCAGTAAACATTTTTGCATTTTTAAATACAAAAAATATTGTAGTTATAAAAACGTTAGTAAAAATTAAATTTTCTATGAAAACCTTATGAAGAACGTTCCTAAATATACCATAGGTACGAAATTAGGAAAGGTATTTATATATCTTGCTGTAGATTTGATTTGTGAACTGCTTAATGAAAAAGAAAACAATTTAGATTAGTTTTGAGTTATGCCCATTGTGCCAACAAATTTATGCAATGCCCTAAAATCATATTATATTTCTTAATTACAAATTTATTTTCTGTTAAGCTTAAATGACTTCAGCATTTTTTCTTTCTTAATATTCAATTAAAGAGTTGTACTCATAAATAGTTTCACGTTGATCGCTTACGAAATTAGTGTGATTTTCTAAGAACTTTATTGGTACTATTTCTTTCTTATTTTTGTGTTTCTTGTGATTATTTTTGTTTAGATATTAAAGAAAGAAAAAAAAATCACAGCATTCTCATGTACAAATCACATTTATATAGAAAAAAAACAAAGTGTATACAAAATATAAATTTAAAGATGATCAAAAAATAATCTGAACAACAATAAAATTGTACATACAACACAAAGTGCGAATGATATTTAGCAGATGGCCTCTAAAACACACACAAACAACAAAATATGTACAAATCTGTTCCCCAATATAATTTTAGATGGCCAAAGTACACAGCAACTACAATGGCACAAATTGGAAGAAAAAACAAGCACAAAAACAAAAACAGCTTAGGACAAGTTAGAGAAAAGTGTTAAGAAATTGTCGAAGATGTGATCATGCCATTTCACATAAACATCGTTAACATTTTTTTATATCATCTAAATAAAATCTAGGTGTTGTTAAAGTATTACGAAGTACTATACTCAAAGTAATTTTTCTTTGATTATTTCACACAAAAAAATTGTTTTAAAAAAATAGCACAGCAGGTTGTCTCCACAAAAAAAAATTAAGAAACAAATGAATGCCATAAAAGACGCAGATTATTTTCAAGGAAAATTGTGCTTTTGAAATAATGTACGTACATTGTACATGAGCTTATTTTTCCGGCAATTTAAATAGAAAAGGTGATCATCAAGACATTTAGAATTTTGAAATTATTCTATTCTTAATATTTGACAAATCCAAAATGTGAAATTTTCCAGATTTTTTTTTTTTTTTTTTGATAAACATTTAATAGGAAAATGTTCTTTGGTGATGACGAATTTAAATTATAATTTTTTTCTTGTTTTAAGTCTTTAAATTCTTTTTCAAGACAAATAGATAATTATATCACCGTGAAATCCCCCTTCCTTTTTGGAGTTACATCCTCCGAGGCAAATTAGGTGCAGCCAACACCCGAGATCCGGACAAAATCCAAATTTGACAAATCCCTTGAGATCGCGGCTAATAAGAGATCATATCTGGTACCACGGGAGCCAGAAGTGCCCGGTGACATGCCACCGGATTGACGATTACTTGAGGCGAAAAATACCTCCTGTCTTCCTGGGTGATTATCTTTGCGGAAGTTTCGCCAGTCCGCTGACTAGATACTTTCAGGGATCATGTAGTAGTTGTTGTTAAAACCTAAATTCGGGAAGGTATAGAAGTGATAAGCCCTCCAAAGGGATGATTTTTCGTTATTTATGGGAGAGTCCGGCTTGAGGGAGGACTATCTCTGATGCTTCTGGCATTTACCAAAAGCAGTGGAGTTTAAATAGCTCGAGCTCCTAAGCAAGGAGAGAGAGTGTATAATTTTGACGGGCAATACAATCAAATTGCTACCTGCGTGATTTTGCACCTCAAGCACGGGCGTGGTTGTTAAGCGCATAGCTTGGCAATAATGTGGATTGGATCCACCATTTGATTAGGTTAAATGGCAAGTGCATCTGTTTAAATAAAGTTTGTAAAGTCCTTAAACTATAAGTCGCTATACACGTTCGGTTTCCAAGCCGTCAACATATTTTTAAAAGTCGTGAATTTTTTGATTTTAAAAAAAATCAAACGAAAAAAAACCACATAAAAATAGGAAGTCACTATATAGCAGTGTTGCCAAAACTTGGAGACCAAAAATGGCTAAATTTACGGGGAAAAATGGCTAAAAATGGCTTCAAAAATGGCTAAGAGCTTTTTTAAATAAAAACACATTAAAATTCAGTAACAAACCATAAATAATTCATTTAAAGTTGTTTACGATGAAACTGTAAGTTGAGATAAATTTCTTAAATAAGAATAAACGTTTTTTAATATTTTGAAAGATATTTAAAAAATTATATCATCGTGCGTATTAGCTTAAAATAATTTGAAGGTAAATCATAATCACGACAACATTTACCCAACCTTTTGATTCCAGATCTACAATAAAAAACAAGTAAGAAAATATGGTCGGTTAACCCCGACTATATGATACCCTACACCTCATTAGAACCTGTGTACCAAATTTTATTAAATGATTTGCAAATTTTCGATCTGTACTTTAAGCACAAGGTTTACATGGACAGCCAGCTAGCCGGACAAACATCGTTAATTCGACTCAGAAAGTGGTTCTGAGTCAATCGGTTTACGAAAAGGTGGGCTTAGGACCAATATTTTAAGGTGTTACAAACATCAGCACAAACGCATAGTACCCTCTCCACTATTGTGGTGTTGGTATAAATATTTCATTGATAAAATCGAATTAACGGTTGCTAAATGTAACCTATTTTTCAAATTACTTTTAACGATGTTTACTTGGCGAAATAACCTCTCTACTTCAGCATTAGACCATTGAAGTGGGAGCAACTTTATAGTAAATTCTGAAATTTTTAAAAAAAATTTGTTGCCGCCTGCATCTCTTTATTGAAAAATTGCAACCAAAAAGAAACACCGATGTTTGTGTTGATCCATTTTATAAATTTAATATTGGACTACTGTTCCTTTATTTTGAAAGATGTTTCATCATCATCGTTAATAGCGATATTCAACATTTGTAAAAGTTGTGATTTAAATTAAAGGCGTTTTATTTGTTAAAAATTTATATTTTGCTTTTATAAATTTTTATAATAAAATAAAAATTATTCTTTTAAAAGAAAAACAACAAGAAAAATGTTATTGCTAAACAAGTTAAAAAATGTCTAAAAAAAATTGCTAATGGCTAAATGCATTTTTTAATGGCTAAACAAGGTGAAAAATGGCTAAATCTAGCCACTAAATGGCTAAATTGGCAACACTGGATCCTATAAAGAATAAAAATAATCTGGATCCTTTTAGTATATTAATTGTGTTTACTTTATCTTAAGATTTTAGGAGATTCGCTAAGAATAAAATTGTTGTTATTGTGAAGCATAGTAAGTAATAGGGTATTCATTGCGTTAAACGTTAATCGGTTAACCGATTAATTACTACCCGATTAACAGACCGGTTAATTAAAAATTAGCTTTTTTCACTTAAAGATTAAACTGGTTAATTCCAGTCGATTAACCGATGTAACAAAATTTTTAATTTTTTGTAGTATTAAACCATCTTTTTTTTGTGTTTTAAATTATGAGTGTTTTCCACAAACGTCAGTTGCAGAGCAACTCGCTTTTTTAATTGCATTCTACAATGCAACCATGTAGAATTTTACAATATTATCAGTACCAAAGTTAACTAAAAAAAGATACCAAAAGAACACCAAAAAAGTTCTGAAAATACAGTTCAAAAACAGAAATTAAGGAATTCGGATATAAACTTTTTTGCAGTATGTTCGGTGCTGAGCTTTGTCAGCATGAGTTTAATAATGGCTTGACAACAACAGAAACTCTCGATGGTAACACAACAACAGAATTAACCGAAACAATTAGAAGTGTTAAGCATTAAAAAAAAACAGGACTCTAATCGCATAATGGAAGATTAAAATGATTAAATGGGTTGCTTTCGATAAGTGAAAGAATTGTTTCCAAGTCAAGTTTTGTCAAAACTAAAGAAAAGAATCGCTTCAACCTAAACATTTAAACCAATTGATTTTTCGAAAAGATTATTTTATAAGATCTCTTTAAACTATTGAAATGATTAATAAAATGATCTCACAATATGTATAATATGTATTAATTAAAATATATGTATTACATAGTAATTATTTATTTTTTGTTTGCTCGTTTTAAGAATTGTTATGTTTTTTACTAATAAACTCCAAATAATAAATACCATAGTGAGTAAGTAAGTCATACAGAAATTGTATTAATATAATCGAAAAAGTTGAAACAGATTGCCACGTATGACCATTTCGGCAACTTTAAAAGAAATTTAGCAGCAAATGTTGAAGCGTGTAAACCATTTTTAACTGATTCGTGAAACTTCCTTTCGGTTTTAAATTTAACAATTTATATACCAAGACTCCGACGATTTAGATCAATGATTTAATCAAATTTGAAGCTAAAGTTTACACTTTTTTAGAACTTTAGTTTTATCTAGATTGGGATAGATTGAGAGTGTAATATTCACATTGCCGCGGCTATTGCAATAGAACTTTTTTAAACTGGATATCTGTTCTCGATATCTAAAAATTCTTTATTCCTAATTAATTAATTGATCACAGATTATTAATTAATTACTCTCCCAATTTTCGATAACCACGCAGGGCTGCCAGACTTAGAGATTTATCCCCAAAGTTGGGGATTTTATGCGAGAAAAAAGGACAAAGAAAGTCATTTGGAGAATGGGGATTTAAAAAAAATTCTGGGATTTTTTTCGGAATTTTACAAATTTTTAATGTATTTCCCTTTTTCATGATTGCGCTTATTTTTCTTTGTTTCGTATATAAAATATCAAAAAACAGTAGCAAAACTTGTATCTTACTTGTATCAGCAACTAATACGGTGTAACTGCCCATCTATACCAGAGATAATTATTGCGACATACATATGTATATTGCAGTAAATGTAAAAATTATGTTATCTTTAATTTGTTGTACATATGTATTGCCGGCAATTTATGTTGCAATAATTGTTAGTCCATTTTTGTTGACAATTATTGCTAACATAAAACGTCAAATTTGGTTGTCAATCCTTGATTTTTTTCAAATTATGAGTTAACAAAAATACGTTTTCCCATGCCAACAACATAAGCTGAGCAATAAGAAATATTGCTCCGTTATTCTGCCGACGTTATTGCCAACTTGCTGAGATAATTATCTTTAGTGTAGACCTAGGGTAAAGGGTCCTGAAAATTATTACCATTTTTGTTCAGTGTGAGTAAAATCTACCTTATAAACTTATGTTATTATTCTTGAGTGAGTCTTTTTTAAAAAAAAAGAATCTAAAACCGCTGACAACACATACAATTTTCAAGTAAATATGTCTTTCCCAAAAATAAGTAACTATGAAAGACAATATAATAAAGTTTGGGAAATACTGGGCTATTGGTAATTATTTATGATGCATCAAAGTACAAAATAAATGACGGATATATGTATTTTAACTGTTGATTTAAAGAATGGGTTAAGGATGGCATTTGAACAAACTCCAAATTCATTTGTCTTCAAAAACAGCATATTCACCCCTATCGTGAATAACAAGTGGAATTTTTGTTCCCATGAAATTTTCATTCCCCTCGAAGGGAAAACAGCAATCGTGAATCTCATGTGAAAAATGGTTCCAGTGAATATAAAAAAGAAGAAAGATGAACAAAATTAAAAATCAATGAAATTTTTGTTCGTTTATTTTTTTGCACTATTTAAATTTTATGTAGTAAAATATTTTCCAAAATTCTGCCTCCACGTCTTTCGAAAGCTTTACAATTTAGCTGATAACCGACCTGTTGTTTGGCGTTTTGTTGACCAATACATCGGTTTGTGCCTTTTTAACGGATATAGCCCTTAATATTCGATTTATAGGAGGGACTTCTTACATACATGTTCTGTTCCCTAGCAAAAATAAAGTGAGAAAGTTTAAGGGAAATGTGAACAAATTACGAGGGAAAAATCTTTTTTTGGTAAGGGGAATTTTTCCACGTTACTATTCGCCTTTGAATTACCTTTTTTTTAATGGGAGTTTTTCATGATCGCAAATATGTGAAAAAGGGGAAAAATTATTCACGATAGGGATGATTGTTCGTCTTGTCGCATGAAAAGAATTTAAAAAAATGTGCCGACACCAGTCGCTACAAACAAAATAAAAAAAATTTTTCTACTAAATGTTTTTATTTGGGGATGTTTGCGGGTTTTCCATTAAGTATAATTTTTCTTATTATTTTTATAAAACATTTTAAATTTTTTCAGACAAAAAAAAATTATAATATTAACTTTTTAAAGTTTTGTTTTTTAATTTGGAGATTTATTTTTTGGGGACAAGGAAAAAAGTACCTGGCAGCCCTGTACTGTGGAGGGCGCACTGAAGAATTCCTTTCGTATTCCCTCAAACCAGTATTTTAACGTAATATTTTTTTCATAACGTACATTATTTTTCTAAGGTAATTAATTTTCTCTAGTTAAGTGATGTTTGTGCGGATGCTTTGTTCCATAAACCGTTATGGAAGAATTGGAAAACTGTACAGAAAAAAAATTTTGGGTTTACGAAAATACCATGAAGCGAATTGCAATAATTTTCTTTAACTTTCGATATAGAACATCTAAGATATATTGTAGTTACTGTTTTGCTAGGATCACTGATGACGTAAAGTATAAAAAAGCGAATTGGCTCTATAGGTCAAGGACGGGATATCTTTAAGTAAATATCCTTTTCGCAGAATAGCGGCTAAAATTGTATATAAAGAGGGTCAAATCAGCCCAAAACGTCTATACAAATGTCCTTCTGGCTTAAAGGTATTGGCACGGAAGCGGTCATCCAGAATATTTTCTGTATCCGAATAGCGTTAGGTATGAAAGGTAAGCCTTTTGTCAAATTTGCATGAAATTTAATAGTCTATAATATCTAATTGACTTATCGGATAGTAACAATGTTTTAAAAAGAAAAACTATTATTTATTTAAATTAATTAATAAAATAATTCTTTATTTATTGTACTCTAATATTAGCACTTATGTATGTACGGATTTTTTAATCTATAGACTGAATTAAATAAAAAAAAAAAATAAATAAAAAATCGATTTATTATTTCGCATTGCCCCCTTAAAAATTACAATTTTATTTTATTTTCTTCAAACAAATTATGGTAGGTACTATAGATTCGGAACAGTCGGATATAATCTTCTCATTTGTTTTTAATTTATTTAGCTTTTATTTTAAATATAGATGTTAAGCTTTCAACTACAACTTTTATTACTACAGGTCAGATCTCTAAAAAACTGCAATCAATTGGCATTGAAATCAAAATTATTTTAATCAAACGAAATGAACTGACATCTTGTCAAAATTGCATTTTTTTATTGCAATTGTTCTTTTTAGGAATCACTGAATATTATTAATGTATTTGCAATAAATTCCACTGCAATAAAATTTTTGTTGAAATCATACGATTGCAATCAATTCCTCTGAAATCGCAACTATATTGAAATTCCAACGAAATAATTATACACTTTCAGTCCAGCGGTTTCAAGCAAAAATTACTGGATTCAAATTAAAGTATTGCAACCAAATCGATTGCAATCAATTATGTAATATATGAAATTATTTAAAAAAATCGATTAAATCTTTTTTGTCGTATTGATTTCATGATTTTAAATTAAACTCATACCGTCAATTTTTGAATGCAATCAAAATATTGGCAATCAGTTACGAGAAATCTTGTGATTGCAATTCAATGGATTGCAACCTTTTAAAGCTCTGTTACAGATTCTAAATATCTAAATGTTTCTTTTTCTAAAATCTGCCCCTGGGGACTTCACTGTACAATAGTGAGTATATTGGGTTTTCTTAAAAAAAAAAACACACTCGCACAAATATCCTTTCAACATTTCATCAAACATAAAAAATCGTTCAATTCTAACCTATAATTTTCTTAAATTTCATTAATTTTATTTTCTATGTAGGTATTAGATTATTTTTTTTTTATTAAAAACCATTTGCCAGTTTGTGTTAATAGTGACTGAATACCGTTTTAGACGCATTTCCAAATAAGCAATAATAAAAAAATGAACATTAAAAGTCAACCCATTTAAAACCCTTTTAAGCAACTTAACCAGACAGTCACATACAGATCTAAGGCACAAAAAAACTGTCGAAAAAATACTTTAATCTTGAATATTTCTTGGATAAAGACGGCCGGGTCGGTCTGTCGTTCGTAGTTCGATCGGTGTGTTAAGTAAGTGAGGAAATAAACCAACAGCCAACCAAAAAACAGCTGCATTTGTGGTCGAAAATGAAAGGAAAAAAATCATACTCGAACTCTCGTCTATAAAGAATAGAAAATAAAAACTAATGAATGAATTTATTTTTTGTCTGTTTATTTGGTTAAGTGTCGTTTTTTCGTTGGCCTCTTCTGCGTTTCGTTGTGGTTGGAGTTGTAGTGCGTTATTGTTGGTAGTACTGTTGCTGCTGCTGCAATTGTTGTAGTTGTTGCTGTATAAATGAAAAACCTCCTTTTGGACTTTTATCGCTAGATAATTGCCGTCAAAATTACAGGTTTTTACATTCACATACATTTAAGAAAACGACTAAAACGACTTAAATTTATTATACGCCGTTTAATAAGTGGTATGAGTTTTTTTCTTTTTTTTACCTCTTTTAAGCCATAAATGTGTGAGAGAATTCGTTTTGGACGACATGGTAGAAAACTATCACAACTAGAGCTGTTTGTCAATTTAGTGGGTGGATTAGGAATTTAGTGAAAAGTGGGTTTTGTAAGTTAAACTTTTTTTGAAAATTTGTTCTTGTTGTTGTGTGACAACAAGAGTCCTAAGCAGTGTTAGCACCACTGAACAAAAAAATAACACGGCTGTTTGGCCGTTTTTTTTTGGAAAAGTTACTTAGTTTTTTTTTATTTTTTTTTTAATTCCCTAAGCTTATCCCGCGAAGCTCTATGCTTGTCCGCAGGAATGAGGCGTTGTCATTAACAAATAATAGGTTTTCCCCCCGCAAAAACTGATGCTTCCTCGAAAGCAGTAATGGAAGGGAGAATTCGAAATGAAGAGCTTGCATGAAATTCCTTGCGTAGAAGCTCTGCTTTAGAGATCTGAGCTTAGAAACGCGAAGAAAGTTAGTGAAAATATTAAGCATTGGTAAAATTTTTATTTCAGCGTTTCAAAAACTTTTTATTAATCTAAGAAAAAACAAGTTAAGCTTGACCATACGCTACACCACAGTATTTAAAAACCAAATTTTCGAGAGCATATGGCTATATGAATAGGAAGCTTTCAATGTTATAAATTTCGTTAAAATCTATTAGATAGTTTCGAAGAGCCAGAAATTGCCCTCTATCTCCCCTCGTTTTCCTATTTTTTAAAAAAATGCATAGCTTGTGTGACCATACATATGTTTTAAATTTCATTAAAATTGGTTTAATTGAGGGCACAAAGATCCTATTTCGGAAAGCAGCTTCCATGGGGGCTGTATGAAATAATGGGCCGATTCTCCCTTGTGCCAAATAGAAGTTATGTACCACACTGCATCAGAATGTCATCAAAATTGCGACCTGTAATTTGCGCACAAGGTCTGCAGGCCTGCCAGCAAGCTGCATGGACATCGTTAGATCGACTCAGAAAGTGATTCTGAGTCGATCGGTATACTCTAAAGTCGGGATAGGACCAATATTTAAAGTTGTTACACATATCAGCACAAATGCATTATACCATCTCCACTATTGTAATAAGCGAATTACAGAATACGGCTTTAATCACAGTCTTTAAGAATTAAGTCATCCAAATGTGCTACTGAGAATCCGAATAAATTAACCACATTGTTGCAATCCCATTTCATAAAAATGGCCATCTTTTTTAAATATTTTTATTGTAAAATTATCAAGAAATATTAACGAAAGGGGCTACCTACTAGGGCCCTCATATTTTATATTATGCAAATTTATTATAGAGGCTGTCCAGAAACTTCATTTTAATTTTAATAAAATATTGAAAATATTTGTATTTAAGTTTATTACAAATAGGTTCCGGTTAAAAATGAACAATTATGTCGGTCGATTGACCCCCCCTTCTGGCTCGGCCGGCTCACACTATTTTACCAAAACCTTCAATCACGTTTTTCAATAAACTGTTGTGAATGGTTGATATCTGTTTTTAAGCCCTTAAAACTGTAGTGGGATTATGATTGTACACTTTCGATTGAAAAAACTCCTACAAAAAATAGTCTAAAGGTGTCAAATCGCTCGATCTTAGTGGCCAATTAACTTTTTTTTCAAAAAATTTGTTTCCCTTGCTGTGTGGCAAGATACACTTTTTAAGACTGATAAAGATACGTAAAAACACTTATAGAAAACACATTTTTTGATATGATCACCCCTCATTTTTAACAAACATTTTTTAAACACATTATGGTTAACTTTAACCATATTATTCTTACCGACAACCATTTTTGGTCCTCCATCAAGATGCACAACCACATAATGGGTCTCTTCGAATATAATGTATACAAAACTAATGTATTAATTTTATAAATTTCTAATTCACCCACGTACATTGTCTAAAAATTGCAAGACACAACTGCAACTGTAATTTCAAATAACGCCGCCACCTCTCTTACATTTCTTTAGAATTTTTTTATGAACATAAAACCATGATTATACGTTTGCCCCGCCAATGGACAAGAAGATGAAGCAGAGTGTCAGTCAATATTAGAAGAAAACTTTTAAATGCGTTGACCAAGTCATGGCCAAACAAATCGTCATTTAAAGTCCCATTAAAAAAATAGAATGAAATGGTAAAAGCAAATAAGTAGGCGCAGTCAAAATGTTCATTTAAATAGTAAAATAAAAAAATACATTTGGTATTTAGAACACAAATATGAATAGAAAGAAAGACAGTCGTTGTTATGAATCTGACTCAAAATATTTAAACGCGGCAGCTGAAATTAGAATTGGTTTTGACTAGCTGTTCGAATGTCTATGCAGCATAAAACGTTAATAGAAGGAAATGCCTTTTGTTTTAAGTTAAATCAAAAAAAAAAAGAACAAAATTTACAAAAAAAAAACTCAAAAAACACATTTCAATAATTGTAGGTTTTCATTAAAACTACTTTAGTTTCAATGTAAAAGGGGGCATAAATGAATGACTGTTTAAGATCGAGTCTTAAAAGTTGGGCGTGTAACTTCCTTGGAAATTTATGTGACGACATGCTTTAAGGGTGTGATGTCCTGTTCACTATATGACTTCAAATGCACAAAAATATATGTAACTTAAACGACTTTTATAAATATGTCTGATTGCCTAAGGACTTTATTTCTGTCGAATTCTTTTGAAAGTTAAATTTTATGTGGTTTTTGTTTTTGTGCTTTAAATGATAATTTTCTGCGGGGTGTTGCCGCACTTTTCAGTCATTTTAATGAAATATTTGATTTTCATGTTTAACTGCTGGCAGCGCTTAATATTACAAACAGTTCTCTACTCTTCGTTTTTTTTTCTCAAAAAAATGCTTAAGTACAAGCTTGACTTGTTCATGGTAATTGACCAATTGTGATCAATAAAGTTTGCATACGATTACACCCATTTAAGACTGACATTGCAGTTTAATAGTTTTTTAAAAGTTTATAATTTTTATATGATTTGTAACTTAATATTGTTGTTTGTATATGAAAATAAATGTAATTTAATATTGATAATTACAAGTTGTAGTTATTATTTAAAAGCATCCTTAACAATTTAAGACAGTTTTATGTAAATTTTTAATAAAGTCTTTAATTCTTTAAAATAATACAACATGAATAAAAAAAAAAGAAATTCTTGTTTTAGGTAAAAGGTATTAACAATTTATTAGGAACAAATTAAGAGTATTTAAGTAAACCAGCTTATGAAGCACTATTTTTAATTGTGACAGTCCGGACTGGATTTGCAGTTCTTTATTAAACAACTGAATTGTCCCTAACTGGCACAAGTAGTTATTCAGTTGAGATTATGGAATGTATCTGGTCAAGCAGGTTTAATGGAAAGATTGTACACGATAAATTTACGACACATGCAATCGCTTACCACCGCACAGCGAATCTCATCTTTTTCACCTGAAATGTGCCTTTAAATAAAAATGTGATAAGTACGTTGAGTTATGTGTGTTTACCGCATTTCCATCATTAGTTTTCTTCTGTCACGTGCAGATCCTTTTGAATGGACATTTCTTGTTTCACCTCCAAAAAAGACGGAAGTTTCTTCACTAATTTTACTAAAACTCGAAACGAATTTTCCGATTTAATTTAAAAAAAAACATAATAAAATTTTTATTTTTACTTTCTTCAACTGGTTGTGATCAGTTGTAATTTTTGTTATGTTTTTGTTCACCGCGATATAGCAAAGTTGTAAACCATAATACGAAAACTAAGAAATTACAACTCAACTTTTCATCGGTTTAATATGAGTTATCGAAAAAAAAAATATTCTTAAAAAGATTGCTATTTTACCAACTTTTTGGTAATGAAACGGTTGGTTTAAAAATTCTTGTTCATGTGCCTTTTATATTAAATTAAAAATTTGTTGAAAAAAAAATAATTTTTTTATCGAAATTCCGAAATTTTTGTTTTTAAAAATTCATAAAAAATTGGAAAATGCAGCAAAACTTCTAATTTTTTCCAGACCTATAAAAAGCGAAATTGCAAACAAAATAAAGTGGGGTTTAGTCACACATTTGTCCCATCTAGGGGCATTCTAGGCGCTGCAGGGGCCACATTTAGGAATTTCATTAAGCGACAATATTTGTAAAAACGGCTAGCACCACTGGATTCAGCGTTCCCGAATAAGGTTAAAACGACAAGTGCCCAGCTTCTCTAAAATAGTGTCAATTTCTATCTCAGTGTAATTAAGCCTTGTATTAATGCTTTTTATTAAAATTGGCCAAATTAGGACTACTTTGACTGCAGTTAAGCTGTCTTTCGAATCGAATTTTCGTTTAAGCTTGTCGCCTTAAGCCCGACTTTTTTTTTATTTAAAACCCTTAGTTATAATATAAATAAATCTGAATACTATTTAAACTTGATAAAAATATTTGTCTAAACTTTTATTTAAAATGTCTTCTTGACTTCCTCTGCCTCAATAGCACTACATTAACTAGGGATGCCAATCGGAACTGGTTTTCGCAAGTCCCGGGATTCTGGATTCCAAAAATTCAAATCCCGAAATTTTTAGTAATATCGGGCTGTTTTGAAAAGGTGTTTGGTACAAGTCAATAAAAATATACAAAATGAACTTCTCAGCTATAAAATAATTTCAGATGTATAACATATTATGGATATTTATTGTAACATTTTAGGAATGAAAATATAGGGTTAATTTTTTTATAAAAAAATTACAATTTTTTTTTTTTGGATAAATCCTAATACTTCTAATCTTGTGAAAAATAAAAATATATGATACTATACAATTTTCCTTTATTAAGCGTTTTACATACATTGCACGAACTTTTTGTCTAAGAATACCTCTAGTGAAATTTAATACATAAAATATTTGTAGAACTTTAACCCTCTAAAGTGTCGTGTTGGTATACTTTTGTGTAGAAGCTGGAAATAAGGACAAAAATTGCTCCTAAAATTCAGAGTTAGAGAGTAAATACTTATATTTTTTTACCTCATAATTACATTTAGTATATTTTTTACTTAAGGAAACCCGAGCTAACTTTTCATTGCATTTTGCATTGCAACTATTGAGGCTAATTTTTTGTTGCATATAAAAAAAATGTTTTTTAAAGATTTTTATTAAAAAAATTGTCTTTTAAAGAGGTTAAGAAACAAAAGCTTTATAATTCATTTCGTTTTTACAACTAACCGATAGCTAAAAGTAGACTTTAACCGGCCTTTAGTGTTCCATTATTAAAACTTTACTTTAACCTAAAGTGAGCGCTAAAGTAATTTAATGCACATCCTACCTGGTAAAGTAAAGTTGTAATTAATAATGGAACACTTTTTATACGACCGATAAAACGCTACCTTAAGCTATAGCTAAGTTTATGAAAACGGGCCTTAATATTACGAAGTAAATTTGAAAAATATTTTAATACAAAGTTTATATATTAAAATATTTTATATTATTAAAAATTTTTTTAACAACCAAATTCATAATAGCAAGCAAACAATTTGTTGATCAAGCACTTATCACCAATCATTTTGATTACTAATATCAGCAAAAATTTTAAATTGTAATTTTTTCTTAACTAATGATTAATTTAATTGAAAATATGATAAAAAAAAACTGTGCGTTTTGAAAAAATGTGTCAACTGTTTAAATTAAAAAAAAATTAACATACAATCTTTGTACTTGGGGGATTCACAAGGTATACTAATAAGTCATATCGTCATAATAGCTGCGTTCGAGAACAGAAAAGTTTTTACTATTTTTTACTGAACTTTACTGCATTTTACTAAATTGCGTTCGCGTACACAAAATACAGTAAATGAGAACACAAATTGAGAGCGAAAAGTGACAGTTCTTGTCTGAGTATTTACAAATTTTTACTGCAGAAATTTTTGCAGTAAAATTTAGTAAATCAAAAAAACATATGTTTCAAAAGGTAAACAAACAATAGTAACACACTAAATGCTTACAAATTGTGAAAAAATTGTTAAATAAAAGAACAGTTGAAAAAAAAAATAAATAAAACAAAAAGTGAATAAATATTAATATTTAACTTGTTTGCGAAGCATTTATTTCGCTAAATACCAGCATTTGAAACTTTTTGTTGTTATGTTAATTTTTTAGAGTTGTAGAAGTGTGAAGTACTTGGGTACTTAAGTAATCAATAGCAAAAATTTATTCTTTTTTTTATGAATAAATTAAACCGCTAAAAATTTGTAACATCAAATTAAATAAAAAACAAACAAACATGAAAGATTTTATGAAATAATTTGCTTGTATTTTCCAAAAATTTTCGAGTACCGATAAGAAAACGAGTTAAGTAGTCAAAATTGTAAACATTTTTCAGCACTTCAATTATTTTCCATCAGCTGTTGCCTTTGTTTTACGAATTTTTACAAATTTAGCGTTCGCGTACTTTTTTGGACAACAGTTTTTTGTGAGAACAAATTTTACAATTTTCTCATTTACTGCATTTTACTGTAAAAGTACTCAAACGCACCTAATGTAATAATTAATATTTTGCATTTGTTTAAAAAAATACTGTTGTGTTTCAAACAAAATAAAAATGTTAATGCTGTGTTCATAGCTGTATAGTAAAAATCTAAATTATAAGCGGTTGCCCATAGCAGTCATATATGTTTTTCATGTAATTATTTTAAGCCATATGACTTTACGACTACCTTGTGAATCCCCCAACTGTATTTAATTACCTCGGTTGATTCAAAATAAATAACAAACAAAAAAATTAATAATATGGTAATTGAATTGAGCAAACTAGTAATTAATTGATTTGTAATGTTAAATTAAAACATTTATTCAATGAATTTAGATATATGTACATACATATAATTGAAATGTTAATTCAAAATAAATTAACAAATTAAAATTAATTTACCGTAGGTTCCATTCCAACCCTTGGAAAACAATTAAAGACCCGAAGTGGTCTACTTTAAATACAAATTCAAACACAATCGCAAATAATTTTTAATTTCAATTGAAAACATATATGGGCACTTCCAAGATTGTAAACGGGACATTCGCACACGTTTATATTGACAAAACTGTAAAAAACAACCTGATTTTCATTTTTTAAATTAATGATTCTTTTAACTCTCAATAAGCTCTTTAATTTCCGCAAATGAAATTTTTCGCTTACTGTCGTGATTTCCGAGATAATTGCAAAAAACCAGTGATTGTAAACGGGACAAAAAACGGAAGTGGGTTTTAAGGGGTAACCGTTTAAACAGTGATTTCTGCGAAACCTGACACAATATTTTATTAGGATTAATTTTAAAATGTTGCGTACTAATGTGCCCTAAAAATGGTTTCGATTTCAAAATAAAATATGAATTACATTTTTTTAAATAAATTGTTAAAGAAATTGTAAACGGGACATTGTAAACGGGACAATTTTTCCACCATGATTTAAAATTATTTACGTTGTTATTTATAATCCTTTATATAAGAAACTTAATAAAAAATGTTTTTCAGATCATAAATATGCCTTAGATTAGAGTATTGTTGTTCCAAATGCATATTTTCTAATATACACAAATATGTGCTAAAAGTTTTAGTACTTCGTTTACCATTTATCTTTTTTTTTTCGAATCAATTAATTTATACGCATATATTAAAAAAATATAAGCAATTCTCTAAATAAATCTTGAAAAGAAATTTTTTTTTTCCATTTTTTGTGGTTGACGTTTTTTGGAAATAGCCATATAGACTTTTATCGAATCGATATTTGTTAAGATATCGATATTTATTATTTAAAGAAAACGATATAGGTATTACATGTTATTAAATTTTACCTTTTCGTTGTTTCATTTTATTTTAAATGAAAACTAAAGTAAAATAATAACAAACTAAGGGAATGATACAAAAAACCAGTTCGTTAATTCCCAAGAGCCTTTCTACGAATGTTTGTTTGCCTTTATAGCCAAAGGAACATTATATTATATCTAGGTACTTTCAGTTGTCGTACCACTTCCTTCAAAACTTTAAATACTTAAAAAAAAATTATTTTCTACGAATCGAATAAGCGTTTTCTCTATTTATAACTTATGTCATCATTTCTTACAGAATCTTATCCGAAAAGTCTTTTATACAGATGCTCTGCATATAAAATCATTAAATTTTTTGAAGCAAGTGGGTACAAAATTTTCCGTTTTTATAAAATAAATCTGGGTCTTTAAACAAATTAAATATTCTGTACATTTTAACTCTTATTCTTTCAAAATTTCAAAGCATTATACATTAAACATTGCCTTACTTATCGGATATGAATTCACATCTCTTTGCCGTTTGGCAAAAGTCAGAAATTGTAGTTTTTCGTTATGTCAAATTGTAAGCAATTTATTTGGTGTATTTCATAGAGTTTTTTCCTATGAGGTGATGATAGCGATTATATGCAGTTGTGCTAGACTTAAGTGATTTACGCCAAACAAAAGAGAAAACAAACTAAATTAAAGCCAATCAAAGACTCAAAATGCGTGTTTTTGACTAAACCCCTTTTTGCCTAACGGCTTAGATCTATATCTTGACACAACTTATTTACAGTTAAACATATCAGCAGCATAATTAAATGAAAAAAAATCCCGGGAATTCCCGCAACAATTTCCTGGGATTTTTTCCCCGAAAAATGTGCAGGATCCCGGGAAATCCCGTATGAAAAACACGAAAGATAATACATACTAAATTTATATTTCTTTAAAGTATTAAAAATGGATAAAAATACTTTTATAAAGCTATCAGAAGATTATTTTAATTATTTTAATGATGAACTTGTGAAAATTTATGAATTATTTATAAATAAACATTAAGCGAAAATCGAGGCCGGTTGAACACGTTCATGTTAGCCGATTCTACATTATACTCGGTTTAAGGTCTGTTCAGTGGATCATTAATGAAGTGATTTAGTTGAATCATGTCAATTTGAAGTCATTAACAAATCACTTCAATGTATGGTAGGTAAATCATCTCGAATGTGATTAAAGCTTAATCACGTTCGAGTTGCTTCAATGCGTTTAAGAACCCAAGAATGAACATAATATAAAAGTGTTCACGTACTCGTAAGACTTGCAACGAGAGAGCTAAAAAAACCATTAAAACTTGAGAGGCAAATTCTTTGCTTAAAATTTTTTGCTAGTAAAACTTTTAAGAAAAAACAAACTTTTTAAAATGCGTAAATTAATATTTTTCATAAATTTTAAATTAAAAGTTTTTCAAAAACTATATAAGGGAACAATAGCCATTTGCAAATACATTCAAACAATTGAATTCAGGAAGAAATGAACTCGTTTCCTAAATATTTCCCTAACATGCTAGTTTTTTGGTAAAAGTTCATTAATTTTTTTACATTTTAGAGTAATTGAGAGAAAAATTTTATTAATCTTAAATTTATTCTCTCGCTGCAAGTTCCTGCTGGAAAAGTAAATGAACACATCCATTATTTTTAAAAGAAAACAAAATAATGTTCTACGTTTTTACTTCTAAAAAAGTTTGGAATAGGTATTTCTCTTAATTTGAACCTAAATATTTTGTTTCCTTTTAATTTTACAGTTATTAATTCAGTCAAACCACATGCGACAATGGCGATGATGATGACTTTATATAAATTAAAAATGTTAAATGTAATATTTATAACAAAAGGCAAGAAAAAATGTAAGAATTTTTTCATTTTTATTAATGTTTTAGATGGCGCCATAAGGCTGCCACTGAAACAATTGGATTTAACACAGCACGTACAATAACATTACAAATGATGTGGAGAAAAAAATGAAAAAACATCCAAACAAATGAAAGATGAAATCAACAAAATGAACCATGATTATAACTACTGCATTATTTTATATTATTTTTTTTTTGTATTGTCATACATACAACAACCTGAAGCACATTGATGGACGACACAATATGTTCCTGAGATACATTTAGTTGTACTTGTATGAATTAGATTTAGTTTAACTGAGTTGCATTAACCCAGCGGTAAAACTCAGAAGACCTTCTTACTTCAGGCCTTTTAAAAGGCCTGCTTAAAATTGTTTTTATTAAAT
This sequence comes from Pollenia labialis, assembly GCA_949318255.1. Taxonomy (NCBI): domain Eukaryota; kingdom Metazoa; phylum Arthropoda; class Insecta; order Diptera; family Polleniidae; genus Pollenia; species Pollenia labialis. Next base: position 94,536,848 of record OX439142.1, on the reverse strand, counting down.
TCCTATTCTTATCTAACTGCTAAAGAATGCCTTATAGAAGGCCTCGGCTATTTGGTGTAAAAGATAAGATAGAGAAGGAGTAACATTTTTTGTATTGTTTTTTTTTTGCACAAGCAAAAGCAAAACAATTATTTTTTTGTACCCGTTGCCATTCTTATGTACCTGCTAAAGAAGCGAGAGCGGAAGGCCTTCTCCGCAATGACAACGTGTGTAAAAAAGATATGAGTATGGAATGGAGCGAGAAGGCCTTGTATATCCAAAAGAAGGAGTACAGAGGCCTTCTAGAAGGCATCCGTACCCCTTCTTTTTCCCGCTGGGAAGTAGTCATGTTATCGTGTAAAATATGATTGAATGTTTTCAGTATTGAAGAGAAGTTGTACTCGTAGTATTGTTACTTTTGTAATTAAAAAAAAGTAACAAAAACTTGTAAGTACTGGGAGGAATAAAAAGAAAACTAATCGCTTTAAAGTTTTTTGTAATGCCGACAAATGTGACGAATGAAATCTTATTGTTAATTTATTGCTTATTAATTTGAGTAGTTTAATGGTGATTGGCTCAAAAAGAAGGGGCATTTAGGAGAAATTTTAGATCAACTTTGAGGGATTATAAATTTTTGATATTCAACTTAATGAAATCTTCTTTTTTTTATGCTGGTTAGTTATTCCAGTAGAAAATATTCGATGCAAAAATCGTAGATCGCTTAAAAAGTTTTCGTCTTCTTAAAAAAAATTATATATGTGACCTTCTCCGAGCAAAGGGACCTAGTGAGTGAAAATGAAGTTTTGAGAAAAACGCATCTTACCTTATTCTTCACCCATTTGGGTACCAGAATCCACTCTTAAGTCGAAACCCGTTTTTTTGACACACTAGGTCCCTTTTCTCGGAGAAGGTCACATATACTAGTGTTTGCCAAATGGTCGAAATTCTACCATAAATTTGTACGTCCATATGAAGAAAACATAGTACATCCATGTACACATATATTAATTTACATGTTTTGAGCATTTATTTTGCCATCTTAGTGGATCGATTTGGCGAGGGACCAACGTCCGGTTCATATTTTATCTTCCACGTGAGTTTATTTAATTTTGTAAGTTCAATATAAAAAATATCAGAAAATATCAATTGAAAAACAAAAAAGTATTAAAAAATTTCTTTAATAGATTGTCATCCACTCATTATATTGCATGTTTAATTTTATTTTTTTATGACTAATGTTAACGAAAATAAATCAAAGTACCAGATGTTGAACAAAAAAGTAACAAAAAGCTCCCGTTACATATTCTTATTCACTCAAGATCATGAATGTTTAATTTGTGTCTTTATAGGTCGAATATTAACAAAAATTCAAAAAGTACCAGATGTAAAAAAAAAACCACCAATATTTTTCATCTTATAGGCTTTCATTCACCCAGGACCCTGCACCTATAATATTTAAAAATTATCATATGCAGCACGGAAAAGTTGAATAAAGAAATTTCATTTCCCGCATTTACATATATAGTCGAAATATTCGAAAACCGGTTTCTTAAAAATGCCGAATAATCGAATACCCTATTTGTTTAATATTTGATAATTGAAAAAAAACTAATTTTGTATTTTCACTTTATGTGTTCTGCGTATGTGTTATTAGCTAATTTGAATGCTCATTACTCCGAAAATATTCAGCCTTATTCTAGTTGTCGTTGTCGTACTCGATCAAGTCGTTTTTTTTGTCAGAGATAAAAGTAACACACAGCTAGTGTTCTTTAATCTCTTACAAAAAACGACTTGATCGATTACGAATACGACAACCGGAATAAGGCTGATTGTATAGATTTTAATAAAATATGTATTGTGCACTTCTGTAAGTAAATACAGTCAAATCCCGTGGATTCCCCACAGCTAGTAATAAGTATGAAATTTTTGTGCAATAAGTTGCTTATTCCTTGGGAGCGAAAAACGAATGTCATATCGAGCCATAACCGCAAATAAAGCTTTAGCTACTAAACCAAAATTTTACAGAAGAAGGTTTTTTTTTATTTTACTTCATTAAAACTTTCTATGAAGGTTGTCGCTTAAGATAAAATTGTTTTTGCTATAAAATCGAATCGGTTCCTAATGTGACCACGATATTTAAGGAGCTGAAGCAGAAAAGTCATTTATTAAATAAAAAAAACGAAAATTGAAAATTATGTCGCTTAAGCTTTTTTTACGGATTCAGGTCGGTTCCTACCTGCGCCAACGAGCCAGCCATAAAGTTTTCGTATATGCTCCTGTTTAAAGGGCCCCAATTAAGGGTAAGCAATGAATGTCTTGCTATCGTTCCCCAGAGACATCCGCTTTACTATCGATAAGCACCAAGCACATTCGTATAAACAGTATACATTCCTCGGGTTTATTCGCCAGTTTAGGATAATGGCCTTTTTATAACAATATAGTGCAGTTGCCGCTTTAGTAGTCCTGAAAATGTAGTTCATCTTCCAGTTCAGTTTGTTGTCCAATATAAGTCCAAGGTATTTAGTATTATCGGACAGTTTCAGTGTAAGCCCACTTATCCTGCACGAAGAAAAAATTATGGTTGGAGCTAACCATATTCAAAGAGCATCATACTATGGTTAGATTTTAACAATGTTTTTGTTTGCAGGTTACCATATTATGTTTAAATATGACTAAAGTATGGTTAAAATCAACAAAAACAATTCCTGATATCAACCATAATATAGTAAAAATTAACCATATTTTGGTCAATATTAACCATAATAATGGTAAAAACTGACCAAATTATGTTCAAAATTAACCATAATATGGTCAAAATTTCATATTATGGTTATTTATTTCATAAATTTTTTCAATTTGTTTGTTAAGTGTCATATTATAATTTAATTTTATTTTGTATTCCTGATAGGTGTAATGTACCCACTTTAAAAAAAATCCCCTTTTGATTCATATTCCAGCCTGTGACCACCTTTATTACAATTTTTTCTGTTCTACTACACCTTTTAAAGGTGAAATTGAGACAATCCCAATTAATGAGAAAAACAAATTAATATTCAAAAAAACGAATTGATGTTGAGAAAATACAAATTGATATTAAGAATTCCAATTTGATATTGAGAAAATACAAATTGATATTAAGAAATCCAAATTGATATTGGGAAAATACAAATTGAAATTGAGATAAAACAAATTAATATTAAGATTTTTTCATTATTATATTTTAAATATGTATTGTATACATAAAAAATACATTTTCCTTTATTTATGTATAATAAACATTACAAATTGCAATACATATTGCGTTGCATAAATATTGTCATTGACATATCTGTCAAAAAAATATTAAAATAAGTTTTAAAGACAATTGATACCATCTTCCCGAGGCATCCTTTGGAGTATGATGAATCGATGGGAGCAATTAGGAAACCTCTTACAAGATTTAGTTAGTCTGTGTGATAATGCACCACGTCATAGCCAAATGGAAATAACTTTTGAAAATTTACCAGAGACTCTTCTTCGACTGGCTCCTTATAGCCCAATGTTGAATCCAATTGAGTTTATATGGTCCAAAATAAAAACATACACAAAAACCCACCTTAGTATACCAAATGTGTGTTCTCCTGGTATTTGCGAACAACGTCTTGTTTATTTGGTAGATGTTATCGACGAAGCTAAGGCTACTATGTAGTTTATAATAGTTAAATGTATGTATTTTAATCAATAATTAAAATAAAATTAATGAGAATTTTAAGCAAACTAAGCAACTGTTGTAAAATGCAAACGACCAGAATGTTGTTGCTTTTAAAACATATTATTTTAATTTTAAATTAGACATACAATGTTCAAAATATTATAATTTCAAACAGATTATTGTTACAATTAACCATAACATGTTTGGAGAAACCATAATATGGTCATATCTTTTGGATGTATGAATTTGACCATAATATGGTTGGTAATAATATGGATAAGGTAAACATAATATGTTTGTGTATAGTTTTTTATTTTATTGTTAAATTCGACCATATTTGAAGTTTCAAGGGAGGTAAACACTTTATGGTTAAATAGAAACAAAATATTATCAATCTTGGAAAAAGTTTTGTTCAAAATAACAAAAGTTTGTTTGTTGCCATTGCAGGGACCCTAATATGTTTTTTAACTATACTTTAACCATGTTTTTTCTCTGCGTGTGGGTGTGAAAAATTTAGGAATTTTGTACTTACTTTAAAAAAGGACCTGTTCTTTTTTGGCAGAATTGAAAAATCTCCATTTATATTTAAAATTGCTTTCCTACAGAACTAAAAAAGAAAAATATCTACTTAAGAACTTTTTCCTTATCGATACAGATTTTTTTAAGCCATACATAATTTAAAAGAAAACAAAAATATTGAGACAATAACTCAGTAAAACATACTGTATATAACTCAACTGAATTCAACTAAAATATTATTAGAAACACTTTTCTCTTGACCTCTGTATTCCATTTGCATCCTGTGATCAGTCCAATAGTCACACCGTTTTACCAGACAGTTGGTCACTTAGGCAAACTGACCAGTGAGTAAGTAAATTTTTCTTGTACCTTTCAGTAGAACTGTAAGTTGAATTTTTTTCTTTCTTTACTGCATTTCTGTAGAAGTCACAAAACTTTTTATTAGACTTGCCAAAGGCGACACGTTCGTCCGCTGTTTGCACTGAGTAAGTACATTTTTCCTTCAAAAACTCATGGACAGCCAATTTTGTGGCAATTGCAAAAAACAAAGAGAAAAACAGAAACGTTTAAATAATGTTGATCTTGTTAGCGTAACCTACTCGTAGTTAAGGACTGTAAGCACCTGACAATAAACGAAAGAGGCAAAATGAATAAAAAAAAAGTACTGATCCAACTGTGAGTTTGGTTGGCGATTTTTTTTTCTCATTTGCTGCATTCTTTTTACACTATAACTGGCTGCAGTTGCATGTTTTTATGTATATTCATACTTATCTTTTGCTGTTACATTTTTCTTAGTTTACAAACATGTTGAAATTGTAAATTTAGAGTACGAGTGCCAGAATACGTTGCACGTAGTTCATGAAAAAGTTATAATTTTAAGGATATCAGTACATCTGAAATTGGTGGAAGTTTTGTTGTTTTATTTTGTTATTTGCTATTAAAGTGAATTTATGACAGGCGGCAATTGTATGATTTTTGACAACCGGAAGTTTTGCTGATAATAAAACCAAAAGGTAATTGTTGATGGTGTCTTTTTTGAAGCAATTGTGAAGAGGGTTTTTATTTTAAGTAGTAAATATGAATTATTTGCGAATATATGTATGTAGTTGTTTTTAATATTTATTTATTTGTTGACTGCTTTTTTTACTGCTGCTAATAATTACATAAAAGAGTATTACAAAGAAAGTTTAGCTTCTTTGCGCTTTTTTTTACTCTGTTTGCAAACCAGTGGTTACCAGATATGTAAGACAGAAGATTAAAGGCCCAGCCATAAGTTAGCTTAAGCAAATTTACGAATACATGTAGATCATGTGAGGCAAAAAATATTGAACTTAAGGAAACTTTTTGTTAAATTTTATGAAACTGTCATTTGCTTAAGCAAAGTTTCGCAAACTGATCGCACATTCCGTAAGGAATTGATTTCCAAACTGTGGGTTGCGACCCACAGGGGGTCGCGTTATAACAACAAGGGGGTTGTGAAGTGTTTAAAGTTTTGTCTGTTTGTCTAAGGGCCATTATTACAACTTGCCAATAGATAAAAGTCGGATTTTGTCGGACCGATAAATAGCTTTAAGAGTATGAAACCAAGTAAATTAAGGTAACATCTTGAAGCTAAGCAATGTGAATATATTGATAAATCCATAGATTTTTTCAAAGAAGACTAGAAGAAATGAATAAAAGAAAACAAACATTTAAAAAAACAGTCTGGTCATCGTTAAAAACCGAACAATTGTAGTGATACTGTAGGCAAACATTATATTTTAATCTTCTATAATGTTTCTTTTTTACATTGATAGAGAAATGAACAAACAAAAATTTAATTTTGCTGGCTTTTTGCTTTTGTAAAAAATGTCCGGAGTTCGGACTCCGAACACAATGAAGTTTGTGGTTAAAGGTCGCTTTAAATATTGTCAGGCAGGGTAGACCGTTTATTGACGGAGTTTTTATTAAAAAATTGATAAGCTAAATTTTTCAGATGCTTAACTATAATATTAATTTAATAGAATCTGTGCCCTTGTCCCGCAGTACTATTGCGCGACGTGCTGCGCAATTAGGAACAGCTCTAGAGTTGGTGATTAAGGAAAAATTAAGAAATTGTGTATTTTTTTCCTTTTGCTTAGATGAAAGTACCGACATAAATGACCTCTGTCAGCTTGTTATTTGTGTTCGTTCCGTCGATAGGGAATACAACGTTTTCGAAACAATGTTTTCTCTAGAGACTTTTTACGGAAATGTTACAGGTAAGTTGTTATTCGATGTTGTATGCGATAAGCTTCTATCGATTGTAGATCCTAACAAATGTGTTGGGGTCTGCACAGATGGTGCAAATGTTATGTCAGGTAGGTATGAAGGGTTCATCGGGCAGTTGAGAAAACACGGGTTTGATGTTAATACTTTTCATTGTGTTATTCATCAGGCTGCTCTAGCATCAAAATTTATAAGCGATTGCCCCGCAATGAAGACTGCAGAGCAAATAATAAATAAGATAAGAGGAGGACATCACTCGCTTACACATAGGAAGTTTGTTAGTTTTTTAAAAACAAAAAATGCCTTACACAATGACTTAATAATGTTTACCGAGGTTCGTTGGTTAAGCAGAGGCGACTGCCTTAACAGATTATTTGATTTAAGGGAAGAAGTTCTTCAATTTCTGGAAATAGAAAAAACTGACAAATGCTTATTAAAGTCTCTTAAAGACTATCAGTTTATTTCAGATTTAGCTTTTTTGTCGGACACCACTAAATTTCTTAATGATTTTAATTTAGAGTTACAAGAAAAAGAAAAGAATTTATACGATTTGTCCAAAATACTATTTAATTTCAAAACCAAATTATATTTATTGTTAACACAAATTCAGTTGGGTGATTATACGAACTTTCCGAAAACGTCTTTAATTTTTAACCAACAAAGGAATATTAATACATTAGAATATATTAATATATTTGAAACGCTGTTTTTGAACTTTGAAGATAGGTTTAAAGATTTCAATTACATTAACCCACTTCTTGAGCTTTTTGAAAACCCTTTAAGTGTCGACGTTACTAAGTATGAGTTTAAAATACAATCAGAACTTATTATTTTACGAAGCGAAGTAAATGTTCTACCGAAAATTAATAGACTATTGTTCTGGAGAACTTTGGATGACTCAGCCTATCCCGAACTCAAAAAAAATTCTTTAAAGATTCTTTCATTTTTCCCGTCAGCATATCTTTGCGAAAAAATTTTTTCGGACTTAAACTTCATTTGTTCAAAACAGCGTAATAAATTAAATCCAGCACTTTTAAAAAATATTTTGCTTTTACGAAACTGTCATAAAAGCATTAATTTAGAAGAGTTAATTTGAGTTTCGGAAAGTTCGTGTAATCGCCCAACAGAATTTGTGATATTGATAAATATAACTCGGGTTTGAAATTAAATAGTATTTTGAACAAATCATATAAAATCTTTTCTTTTCCTTGTAACTCTAAATTAAAATCGTTAAGAAATTTAGTGGTGTCCGACAAAAAAGCTAAATCTGAAATAAACTGATAGTCTTTAAGAGACTTTAATAAGCATTTATCAGTTGTAATTAATCAGGACATATGATGTCCTCATATTATCTTGCGCGCCGCAAGTTTTCTTAAAATTGCATATCGCTGGCTTAATATTACAAAATTAAGTTAAATTTTTTTGGTATGGGACAATTTACAACTTTTAGTGTTGATCCGCCTTGAAAAACAATGTTACATAGTTGAATGTCTTCCAATATACCACTTTAATCTCTTTTTTTAATTTTAATAATTTCAAGACTATTAAAAGTCTATTAAGGTCTGGTAGAAGGTTGTTTTTTATATTCTACTCAAAAAAATAATTTTCTTCATCTGAATCACTGTGGTAAAAGTCTGTACTAAATATTCTTACATATATAAATAAATCCCAAATTCTTTGGTTTCAGTCTTTGTACTACAACATATTTCAAAAATTTGTTGCTCGAAGAAAATGTTCCTGAGTTAAGATACAATAAAAGGGTATTAAAAACGTACCTGCTTGTTTTTTATAATATTGTTAACATTAGTTAAAATAGTTTTATAAAAACGTTGGTCTTGTAAATCAAAATTAAGATAAATTCTTTTAAAACTTCAAGAGAAAAGAATATTCCACAACCTCTTGAAATTATTCTAAACTTATCCAGCAGAAAACAAATTTTCGGTTAATCGATTAATCAACATAAATTATTCAAATTATTCGTTAATCGCAACTAAGCAATTTTAAATTATTCGAACAGTTTATTGCCCAAAATTATTCGATTAATCGAACAACGGTTTATCGTTTGAATACCCTTTTTTCTGCACAGCAAGCCTTTTATTGCGCTTAAAAAATCAAAGTTCAGCCTGTTAATTTAAGCAATAAAGCCATAGTGAAAATCCATTTTTAGTTTAATTTACTTTACAGTTTAATAAAAACTTAACAAATTAAATTAATAAACAAAACATAATGAAAAATGCCAAAAATTGGAACTAAAAATTTTGTGAAAATCCGCAGTAGGTTTTTTTGGGAAAAGGCCCTTTTTTGCTGAGTATGATTTTTAAATGTTATTCCCCGATTTACAAGAATAAATGCGTACTTGCAACGTTTTTCCACTCTACCTCTCTAGAGCTATGTTTGGTGGTATGCTTTTAATTTTTCTTGTTTTATATGTATTTTTGCTAATTTTCAACATTTTATTTTCGTTATCTTTTTAATGCTCCACAGACTTTTTATCCGTTCCATATATCCACTACTTCCGATAATTTCGTAATATTTTTGTAACTTACTTACAACCCAATATAAAATGGTTTGTAAGGTAGAAATGTAAGAGTTTCGCTTACAATCTTGATTACGCAAGGCTTGAATTTTATATGGTGAGTTTCCTTTTTAAAGCAATACATTTTGGCAACCAAAAGCACTTTATTTAATGCATATAAAAACTGGTGAACGTAGCGTTCCGCTTTACACAATTAATGTTTATTTTTATTTATTTATTTGTAGCATTAGAAAATAATTATAAATTATTGACTAACGTAGATACATGGCCATGGCTGCAAGGCCTTAGGCTCAATAAAATTAATATACATACATATGTTATTATTATTTTAACATTTTTTTTGTTATATAAGATTGTACAGATTTGTTGATTTCAGGAATTGTATTATTAGGGATATATTATCTTTATTTGGAATCGATAGTAAGGAGATAGGATTACTGGTATTTTTAAAAATTTTCTGTCGTTGGTTGTTGAATTTTGGACATGACAAAATTATATGTTTTAAGGTGTTTAGATTAGGGGTGTTGCAATTGCAGACTTGTGGTAATGTCATGTTGATTAAATTTCCGTGGGTGAGTTTTGAATGTCCCAGTCGTATTCTTTCAAATTTTACTATGTCTCTTCGGTTCAGGTTTCCTATATTACCGTGAAGAAATTGATTTATCGTTAGCTTGTTATGATTAATTGTTTTATACCATTTGGAAGTAATTTGGAAAATATTGTTGTTATTATGGTGGAGTTCTTTTAGATATTTGTTAATATCAGTTTTATTGTAGTTATATGAAGTTATTAGCGGAGCTCTTATTGCCTCTTTCGCTGCATTGTCGGCAAATTCATTACCTTCTATTTTACAGTGACCTGGCGTCCATATTAGAATTATTTTTGGGTATGTTCCTATTAGTGTATTTCTTATCAGGGATGCATATATATTTCTGTTATTTATATTTTGTATGGCATTTAAAGAACATAAGGAGTCGGTACATATTGCGAAATTGCCGCTTTTGTTTTTTACGAAGTTGGTAGCTTCCATAATTGCAATAATTTCCGCGGTAAATATAGATGTGAAGTTGGGTAGTAAAGTATTTTTTATTGTCTTTTTGTTTGACGTTACACTGAAGCTTATAAAATCATTTGTTTTAGAGGCATCTGTGAAGATGAAAGAAAATCTCTGATATTTTTCCTGGATTTCATTGAACAATTTTCTGTATACAATTGGATCTGTGTTATCTTTTGAAAATTTATGTAGAGTGGTATCTATTAATTCTTCTCTAAAGTGCCAAGGTGGCCTACTTGTTTGTCTACAGAGTTTATTATCCAGTGGTAGTTCTAATTCGTTGCAGTTTTTAATAGTTCTAAGTACGACTGATTGGATTATTGGATTTTTTTTAGATTTTATGCATTTTTTTATAATGTCATATAGAGGCGTGTCCTGACTGTTTAGTAGAGATTTTAGTAATCTTGATGTAGCTAAATCCCGTTGTAATTCTAATTGTTGTATATCGCTCTCAAACAGCATGTTTGAAATAGGAGTAGTTCGAAAAGCTCCCATGGCAGTTCGAACTGCTGCGTTGATCTTGGTTTTTATTTTATTCAGTGATGATTTTGATGAAAACCCGTAAAAAGGTAGAGCATAGTTAATTTTTGATAGTATTAGTGTCCTAATGATAGATACTAATGTTAGGGTATTACAGTTGAATTTGGGGTTGGATAGACATTTTAAAATATTGAGTTGTTTAGTCAATGAGGTTGATATATAATCTATTTGAGTGTTCCATTTATATTTTCTATTAATGTAGAGCCCAAGAATTTTTAGGTAATCCACCTCATTCAGTGGAATATTACCACTCGAGATTCTGTGAAAACAGTTCCTTTTCCTGCAGATATGTAAACTTTTGCATTTTGATTTTGATAATACCGCACCTGAGTATTTGCACCATTCTTGTATATCGTTAAATACTCCATCAACATTTATTACAGGATTTTTTGTACGGTCAGATCTTATTATAAGATTAAAATCGTCAGCATATGCCGTAAAGTCTATGGTTTTATGCATTGAAATCCTTGAACAGAGCTTATTGTAGGCTATTAAAAACAGAATTACCGACAAAGGTGAACCTTGTGGAATTCCATTTTCAAGTGGCATACAGTGGGAGTAGAAATTGCCGACTCTTACCATAATCTTTCTACTGGACATAAAATTTTTTATATAGTTGATAATTTTTGGCCCAACTTTCCATGCGATCAATTGATCAATTATTGTGTGTGTACCAATTTTTTCGAAGTCTAGAGATATTACTTATTGTGACATGCTTTTTTAAGGAAAGGCAGTTTGCAATTTGATAATCTACATAGAGCAGAGAATCAATTGTTGATTTGCCTTTCTTAAATCCGAATTGTCGACTATCTAGAAGCTTGTTGGCCGTGACAAGCCACCATAGCCTATTTGATATGATTTTATCAAGGACTTTAGATAAACAAGAGTTCAAAGATATTGGCCTATATGAGTTGGCCATTGTTTTATCTGAATTTGGTTTTGGAATGGGGACTATCACACTTGTCTTAAATTGTTGTGGGATTAAACTATTAGACACACTGTTGTATAGTTGAAGTAACCTGTGTTTCATGCCATTTGGTAGGTGTTTTAGCATTGGATATGGGATTCTATCCATGCCCGGAGATTTACCTTTCAAGTTGTGAAGTACGGCTGATAATTCGGTAAAGATTATATCGCGCTCAATAATTTCCGCTTCAGGTGATGGCGTTGGTAGAGATGCAGGGTCAAATAAAATGTTCTTTTTTTGGACACGGAATTCTTTGGGGAAGTTGTTATCATCCGCCTTTTCAGACCAAAATTTACATAGTGTATTAGCTATCTCAATTTTGTTAGTGGTAAAAGATGAACTATTATTTGTGCGTAAACTATGTATATGATAATTTGATTTATAACCGGTAAAGTTATTTATATTTTTCCAAAGATATTCTACTGAGGTTGATAGTGGAGGTTAGTTCATCTATTGATTTTCTTTTTGCGGACTTTATTTCCCTTTTAAATAAAGCGTTTATTTTTTTAAAATTTATAAGGTTCTGATCACTGATATTTCTTTTAAATCGGTTCCATGCCGTGTTTTTTTGTTTTTTTAATTTTTCTAAGTTTAAGTTCCACCAAGGAACAACCTTAAGCAAAGTGTTTGTAGAGGTTTGAGGAATAGATTGACAAGCAGATTGAATAATAATTTTCCTTATGTTAGCCGCTTCTCTATTGGTATCAGTATTTACCGGTCGTTCTGTATTTAATTTTGAGCAAAGTTTTTGATATTTTATCCAGTCGGCTTGTTGCATTTTAAATTTTGGTTTGTGTTGAATATTGGATAAATTTTGGCGAAATATTAAAGAGGTAATAATTGGGAAGTGATCGCTACCAAATAAGCTATTTTCAACTTTCCAATTTACCATTGTGGCTATTGAAGAAGAACAAAATGTTAAGTCAACATGTGTGAGAGTACCATGTGTACTCAAATGAGTTGGTGTTCCATTATTAAGGATAATGAATTGAGAATTTGTTATGAATTTCTCTATGATTTTTCCCCTTTGGTTGTTTGTTGGAGAGCCCCATGTTCTATGCCAAGCATTAAAGTCTCCTGTTATTATAGCAGGAGTTTGTAAATTTCCAAAAACGTTATCAATGTTAATTGTTCGTAGTTTGGTCTGAGGTGAAGGAGGGATATATGCACACACTATGAGGAATTTTATTCCAGATTTTACTTCAAGACATACTGTGTCAAAATCTTTTTCAAGAGTAACGACCTTATGTTCTATTGTTTTATGTATCAAAATTGCTACACCTCCATACCTGGTGGTGGAAGAGTTTGTGGAATAGAGATGGTAATTGATTGGGATAGGGGTATTTACTAAGGTGTGTATGTGGGATTCTTGAATAGTGATAATTTTAGGGCTATACTGCTTAATCAGAATTTGCAATTCATTATAATTATTGATATAACCATTTATGTTCCATTGTAAAATATTAAACATCATATGCTGTTAAAGTTATAAAATTTTGTTTGGTTTTTATATTGCTACAAGTGCTAGGCGGGATGAATTGCAAACGATTTGTATATGTAAAGAGTGTGTGATATAAAATATTGTGATTTGTTTTAAAAACAATTATTGTTCGTATCGTTAAGAATGAGTTTACATAAGAGATACATTTTATTGTTATTTTAGAGAAATAAGTTAATAAAAACTTGGGGATAGAGAAAACATATGTAGAAATTATAGAAAAGGAGCTTAGTTTGATTATAGTTTTGAAAATAATTAATGTGTTAAAAGTATACAGTATATTTTTATAAATAGAGGTATTGAGTGAGCTAATTATGGAATACATTGTTAGGTATAAGAGATTTTTACTTCTTCCTTATTTTACCTGCTACGCGCTTAAGCTTTTGTTTGTTTTTGTTTGACGTGTTTTTGGGAATGAGAGTTATTTGTTTACTGGTTGTTGGTTCGATTGAATAGCTTTCTGCTGCTGATACTGATGATGTTACACTTTCCAATTCCACATCGTTTCCTTCATTCTCCGATATTTCTACATCAGAGATTATAGTAGAATAATCCCTTATGGGGCGATTTGGTATTTTTTCTGTTGCTATGTGGGATGAATTACATTGTGATGATAATGTGCTACTATTGTTGTTGCTTAGTGTTGGGTTTTGAGAATTTTGAACTGTTACATTATTAAAATTAATTTGATTTTTTAGTGTTGAGGAATATGGCATATGTATGTTTGGGTGTCGTTCCTTATGGATATTTATAGCTTTCTTTTTACTAACTTTTTCCAATGTAATGATCGCTTGAATCTCCTTTTCTTTTAGGAAAATTGGACATTTTTTGTCCACGGTGGCGTGATTAAATTCAAGATTTTGTTCCTTGCAATTTATACATGATTTTGTTAGAGCGCAAGTGTCTTCAGGATTCTCCAAGTGGAATTCTTGGGAACATTGTGGACAGAGTTTTGTTAATTCACACGTTTTACCAATATGTCCGTAACGGAGGCACGTTTTGCAACGTAGTGGCAGTGGTATATAGGTGCGGACTCTCACTCTCTCGTATCCTATTGAGATATCAGATGGAAGTGTTGTAGAGTCAAATGTTAAAATTATTAAGCCAGTTTCTTCCAGCGTCAAACCCGTTTTCCTCTTGATTTTTTCAACTTTGAAAACATTTTGAGACTTTAGTTCCTCCTTTATTTCGTCTTCGGGAATTCCGCGAAGGTCATTCGAATAAATGACCCCTTTGGAGAAGTTATGCGAATTGTGCTCGGATACTTCTACTTCGATAGAAGGAGCAAGGGACTTAAGTTTTATTAACTTACATGCTTGTGTTACATTTTTCGTTTTAATAAGGATGGTTCCGTTTCTTAATTTATTGCAAGTTGTAACTTCACCTCCGCATATGGTATCGATTACCTTTTTAATTAAAAAGGGCGATACTTTAGAAAGTGAGTCTTCACTTTTTATTCTGGTCATAACTAGGTACTTAGGACCTGGTGTTGTTAGCTTTAATATTTTGTCCTTGTCTATTAAAAGCGGTGGTTGGAATATTCCACCACTGTTAGGTGGAGTATTCATATTGCTTTGTTTACACACTTTATTCAGAGAGAGATCACTAGTAGAGATAACGTCTTTACACTACAACGCTCAAAGTCGAACTGAATTAATGTTTTTTTTACAGTTGTTTTTAGTATTCTCCCTTGCAAACCTGCTTCGTTTCTCCACTTACTTCTCTGCATCGCAGATGTCTTATTGCGTAGCGCATAATTGTCCACTTATTTTTATAAATGTACCATTAGTGCTTCGCAAAATGATGAAATTTCTTATTGGGAGAATTCTTCCACTGAGTGACTCTTTGTAACTGACTTTTAACGGCGATAAGGTGCAAAATTCTGGGTGATTTGATGTTTTCGCAATGTAAGAGAGTTTGCGAAATTTGTCGTTTACAACGCTATACGAGGCTTTGTTTCAATTATGTTTCCGGTTATTTGCTTAAATTTAGTAATTTCGTCATAAACTGGGTCTTTATACTATTTCAAGACACAAAATTTAAGGTAAATACTTTGCAGAGAAATATCCTAAAACTCCCAAAGACTTCACGAACGAGTTTTCGATGACACACCCTACATATGATATAGGCTATTGTATAATTCCAAAATAAAGTTCAATGGTTAAATAAAATAGATTATTCTGAAAGTTTGTCTAAAACAATTGTGCTTTTAGCTCTGGACTCCTGTGTTTAACTCAAATAGGTACCTTTTAAGTGCTGCCTATAAGTGTATATTATAGTTCTAGTTTCAAAAGTGTAAATAAGTTTATACTTTCCGTGTAGTTAAATATTTTTTCTATTTCATTTCGATTTTTTTAACTCACAAAACTTTTCTCTTTCTTTAAAATCCCCTTTAAATTATTTAAAAAAGAAAAACATTAACAACAGCACGAGTACCCGCTTAAACCTAAAATTACACATTTTATAAAATACAATTCTTTTTTATTTCTTCCGTCACATTTTCTTTATTTTTGAAAGTTCCCAATGTCCCTCTAAAGAAGTACATCTTGTCTTAAACTCTATGGCTGATGTTTAAATTGACGATGATGACGGCGTCAACAGTAATAGCAGAATGAAGTTTTGTGTTTAAAAAAAATCACAATATTGGTTCCAAGATCAAGCGTAGCAAAAGTCAATAATTCACAAAAAAATAGTAATAAAAAAAAAATACATTGAAAAAGAATTTTGTCCATTCACTTACACACAATTGAAGAGTAGCAGAGTGAATGTCTTTCAAAATACTTGCGCACATTTAGAGACTTTAAAATATAAAATAAAAGGAATTAAAATTCTAAGGGGAGTTAAGCGGCGATTTCTGAGAAATGAATTGGAAATATTTTTCATCTATACATATGTAGATATGAACATTAGACCGACCACTCACTCACCTTATATGAGCAAAAAAAAGTTGAAGTTGTACCCCCTGAAAATTAACATTGACGTTTTTTATGAAGATTCCCAAAATATTTTGGCTCTAGCGATAATATCCCGTGAGCTAAGCCGCGTAAAAAGGGACCGATGCTGTAATTCTCCTTATGTCCCTGTTGGACTATAAAAAGTTTTAAGAATATACAATGAATTTATTTCCAATTTCATCAACATCGGTTCGGCTTTTAAGCCTATAATGAGTAGCAATCGGAAAATCAGTTTCGCATTCGGTCAGGGGACGGTCGAGCGCAGAAATATACTGGGAGAGGAATAGATGGTGACCAGCGTTGAAATAATTTGTTTTTCTTTTGAGTACGGAAACTATTACTTTAATAGATCTCTTCTAAAACGATAGTAAATATTTTCTGAATATATGAGGTTTGCGCCCTGAAACCTTTACTAAATAAGTACCAGTTCGGTACCGACAAAGTACCAAAAACCTCTGCCTAATAGACTCTCATTTACTCAGGACTTTGCATGTTTAATTTGATGTGTTTACAGAAACAAAAATTCAGAAAGTACCAGTTAAAGAACAAAAAAATACGAAAAAGCTCCTCTTAAAGATTAGTATTCACTCAGGACATTACATGTTTAAATTTATGTTACTAGGTCCAATACTTACGAAAATTAAAAAGGTACCAGTTAAAGAGCAAAAAAGTAACAAAAATATCCCTCTTACAGATTATCACTCACGCAGGAACGTGCTTGTTTAATTTTATGCTTCTAGCTCCAATACTAACGGAATTGAAAAAAGTACCATCTAAGGAACAAAAAAAGTACCGACGAATTCCCTGTTATAGATTCGCATCAGCTCAGGACATTACATGCTTCATTTTATGTTTCTAGGTGCAATATCTTCGAAAACTAAAAAAAAGTATCAGTTGTAGAAAGAAAAATTACAAAACAACTGTCCCTTAAAGATTTTCATTCATTCAGGGCCTTGCATGTTCAATTCAATGCTTCTAGGTCCAATAATAACGAAAATTAATAAATACCAGTTGAAGAACAAAAAAGTACTCTTATAGTTTTTCATCTGCTCATGTTTAATTTAAAGCTTCTACGTCAAGTATAAACAAAAATTCTAAAAGCACCAGTTGAAGAAATTTTCATTTTCATTTAATGCTTCTACGTCCATTTTAACAGAAATTCAAAAAGTACCAGTAAAATAACAAAAAGTACCAAAAAGTTCCCCCATGGACTCTTATCACGCAGAACATGGCATGTTGAATTTTATGTTTCTAGTACCAGTTGTAGAACCAAAAAGCTAATAAAAAGAATTTAAATTTCCTCTTTTGGTACTTTTTTTCTCCAAATTGAAGTATCAAGTATTTCAATATTGTAGTGGGAGCCCATAATTTAATACGTATGTATATACCAAATAAATAGAGAAAAAAATGTACCTAGATTAAGAATATTTTCACTCCTTAAACGTATGAATTTTGAAAAAGTACCAAATGCTTATTTGTATTTTTTAGATAAGTTTTGAATGCGACTATCCTTTATTTCTATGTTTACTGCTTGAAAAGATGGATGGGATGACAAAAAAAAGTACCAACATATAGGATTTACCCGTTTTCTTAATAAATCGGTCGAATTTCAAAAAAGTACCAGACACCTGTCCGCTTATTTTTCTGGCTCCACGAAAAGCCCCCCAATGAAATAACACCCAAACGAGAAATGAAATACTCCCCAAATTTTTTTCATACATTTTTGGGTGTTATTTCATATGAAATAACACCCAATTTCTTTGGGCCCTTTTACATTTTTTTTGAGAATTATTTCATTCCTCATTTGGGGTTTTCAAATTATGAAATAGTCTCCAATGAAATAACACCCAACAAATTTTTAAAATTCGGGGCTTGTTTCATAGCGTGTATAATTTGGGTGTTATTTCATTTTTTATTCGGGGTTTACTTCATTTTTAAAGCTGTTGGTTTTTGGGGGTTATCCTTGCTGAAACTGACTCTTTTATGAATTTTGGGCATAATTTCATTTTTGTTGCTGATGGGGTTTATTTCATTGGGGTTTATTTTATTTTCATCATTGGGTGTTATTTCATATGAAATAACTCCCAAATATTGGGGGTTGTTTCGTTTTCGGTTTGGGGTTTATTTCATTTATTTTTCGATGTTATTTCATTCACTGTTTTTGGGTGTGATTTCCTATTTTTTGGGATTTATTTCATTGGGGGTTATTTCCTGGGCGTTATTTCATTGGGGGGCTTTTCGTGGAGCCATTTTTCTAAAGAACAACGATAAGTATTAAATTTTTTCTATCTCTTTTAGTTTTGAAGGTATGACTGAGGTTAGTTCTGTTCTAAAACGATAATTAATATTTTCTGAGTAGTGGAGGTTTAGCGCTCCTGGACTTTTTCCTAAGCCCTTTAGTGGAACCTTATATAGCTTTTGTCCGGAAGGAGGTTCCATTATTCATTTTGATGAAAAATGTTTAAATCGGAACGGCAGTTTCGAAGATTGATTAATGTAAAAAACACACAAACGTAGAAACATACAAACTTTTCTGCTTTATAATAAAAGTAAAGATAAAGTAACCAATAGCGAACAATTCTGCATCACTTACTCCAAAATTGTATACTTTGAGTTATGACGACGTTACAGCAAATGCGCGATAAATTCACATCGGCAAAAAAAATTGGTCTAAAAACTTTAATCCTAGCTTTTAAGAACTCTTATGAAAACTTCGAATAGGGAAAATTTAATTTCTTTAGCAAGATTTATTCAATGATTTCTACATTTTTATATTTAAATACCATCAATTTAAATTTTAAAAAAAATGGTTAAACTATTATAGGAAAAACTTTAATCGTTATTACCAATCATAAACAAGAAATCCAGAATGTAAAGTAAGTACATATCTCCAAAATAATTCCCAAATCTTTCAAACATCTTAAGAAAATCGATATGTCGTCAAACTTAAACAGTCATCGCTAAAAAGGCTTAAAAATTGCCACATTTGACAATCTCACCTTAATTCTCCTTAGACTCTTTCTACAGCCTGAGTTAAGCAAATGACTCTCTTTCTCACCCCTTCTTTCAAAACCAAATAACTTATGTATATCTTACTAACAGATAAAAATTGTATTTAAGGCCATAAAAAGACGGCTAAGAAAACAAAACCAAAACCAAAACAAAACCAAAACCAAAACGAAACAATAACAAAAACATCAAACACGAAATTCCGAAATAAACGATTAATCTTTCGATAATTTACATGTGATTGACGGAAACGAAGCAGATACCAACAAACAGCCAACCAAATAGCCAGCCTATCAAACTGAAAGTATCTATCTATAGTCAAGCAATATGTAGATACAAATGTATCTGTACATAAATATTGCTACATAAAGCACACATAATTACATACTAATACTTGTATGAACTATATAATTTATTGCATGTACCCTGTAGGAAATGTCACTTGTGAAACTGTTCCGATTCCCTATTGACTTTGGCATTAGTACTACTAACGAAATGCATTCCATTGCTATAGACATTTAGTATGTGCTTGTCATATAAAATCAACCACTGCTTTAGAACCAGTAGCGCGATTCACTAACTTTTATAACGATAATCGTATCGATAAAATAAATATAACGAAATTTTATCGAATATGGTATTCAGTAACATTTTTAACGATATTCGTTGTCGTTAAAAGTCAGCTGTTACTTTTAGCAATTTTTTGTCGATATTTTAGCGACAATAATTTAAGTTGTGTTTATTTAATCGATAAAATGTATTTTATGTTAAAAATAACTTACAAACATACAAAGATATATTCATATGTATATGTATGAACAAACACAAAATCCTAAATTTAAAACAAGCAAATTAGGAACAAAAACAAATTTCTAAATGTAAAATTCACAAAAAAAATATAAAACCACAAATTAACCCTTCGTTTTACTCATGAGTCTCGCCAGACCTTTTTCAATGTATTTTGAATGAAAAAACATGTGTAACACGGGGGGATAAGAACAATTTCATTTGTTTTTATTTTATTCTCTTTTGTGCTTTTCGTTTTTTTTTAACATTTTGTAGACAGAGATGTTACAAAAAACAATCGTTAAAAATAAGTTACAGAATCACACTTTCGTTACTGCAAGCGAATATTTATGTCGACAAATTTAACGATTGTCGGATCGTTAAAAGTTTTGAATCGCACCACAGAGATGCACTTGTAAATTGCAATGGTACGAATCTACATTTTTAAATATTTTTATTAGATTGTTGCAGAAATAATATTAGTGGATAGGAAATGTTTAATTTTTCTCAATGCCAAAAAAAAGTGTAGATGATTTGACAATGACAGCGTCACCAAAATATCTGCAAAATAATCTACAAAAGTGGCGGCATGAAGTCACTTGATTCCAGATTTCCTACAGGGTACATACAACAAATATTAAATACAATTAATGAATTAGTTGAGAAGTCATATGTATTTTAAAGTCCAATATTAAAAATCACATACTCATTGAGGTCACATTTTGTTTCTGGGTTTAAACACTTTTCTTTTGTCCAATAAGGTTGGTCATATGTTTTCTTCAATTCTTTTTTTTATCTCTTTTTAAAGACAGTCGCGTATTTTGCTTTTTAGTTTTTAATAAATTTTTTGGGTTTCAAAATACATACGTATGTATATACAAAATTTTTAAACAGTCACAACAATCACTTTACATTTTTGGGATGTTGATAGCGATGGACGGACGGAATTAATTTCAACGCATATCTGTTGTATTATCATCGTTAAAAATGGTTTAATAACTTTAATTATTTCCTATTCTAATGACCAATTTTATCAAT
Source organism: Pollenia labialis (assembly GCA_949318255.1). NCBI lineage: Eukaryota > Metazoa > Arthropoda > Insecta > Diptera > Polleniidae > Pollenia > Pollenia labialis. The sequence continues at coordinate 94,516,030 of OX439142.1, read as the reverse complement.
ACTTATTAAATAGCAATTCGTATATAAATATAGTTTCTCATATAATTTTATTTCTATTTGATATTAAAAACCAGTTTTGAACATAAATTCGTATTTATATATGAAGATTCAAGGCCCATCTATCAGGTCTGCTTACTTGTACAAAAACAAAAAACGATTCTTTTTAGTTGTCAAAAATTTACTACCACATATACAAAGCAAAAGGAAAAAACGTGTATGTGTGGCATACCATAAACGTATACATGCACATGTAAGCAAAATGTAAACAACTTTTGACAACTAAAAAGAACATAAACAATGATCATCAGGCTTCTTGCGCAGACCTTTTCAATGGGCCTTGTGAAGATTCAAATCATTTAAAAACTTGATTTTCAATAAAAAAAAAATTCCCACCAAACAAATATTTAAAACAGATCATATGACAAAATCTAAAAAATATGCCCAAAGATACGCAAAATAAGCATTAGTATGCTACAAGAAAACTTTTTTGTTCTTTTTTAAGTAGATTGCTAACTAAGTCGCGAGCTTAGGACAACAATCGTACATGCAGTTTAGGAACAAATATAATCTTGTTGTCCTATTATTATTTTTTTAGAGTCCAATTTGCGGCATCTAATAAAAACCCTTTTTGTAGAAAATTACTTTGATAAATCCAAATTTGATAATCAATATATGATTTAGTATCGATTTAAGTTTTAATACAATTCAAAGAAATCAATATCGAATTTCAAAGTTTGGCCCTGGAGTTTTTAAGCTATTAGTGTACAAAGTATCAGTATCCCTCGCGAATGGTAGTCATCTTGCAGCGATGCGAGGGCTTAAGTACAAGGACGTTTAGGGTCATGCTGGCGGTAGTGACGTCAGTCAAGACCGGTAGGGCCTCCCATGCCAGAAGGGTCTAAACCGAGTACGAACCAAGAACTACCTCCTGTCTATAGCGTCTGTTTCTCCTAGTTGGAGCGGCTAGTGACTATGCGTCCGCTGGCCTTTTACGGTAAACTGTTAGGCCTTCTGAAGGCTGTCGGTCCGCAATAAAATCCACCAGCGTCTGTTCTCATACTGAGCGGCTGATGGACTGCGTCTGTCTCCAGAGGAGCGGCAGGTATCGTTTCGCCTGGCAGTAAGGCATAAAATGCAACCCCAACTCATCCCCGAAGGGTAACCCCCCCCCCCCCCCGAAGGGTAACCCTGGACCACCACCACAATGTGAAGATGCCGGCTAGTATCAAGGTCACATTAAATTGATAGCGTGTGCAGATGAGCGTTCAGCGCTGCTGTACAAGGATGCCGTGGAGTCCCTGGGGGAAGTTTGGCAGGGCGCCAAGATTGGGGCAATACCTCTGGCCGATGTACCGCAAAGGCCCAGATCAATTGCCAAGATCCCCGCTGAGCCATCCGACCCCAAGGAGATCCTGGAAATAATACAGATCAGTAACCCCCAGCTACCCACACAAGACTGGAAAGTAGTGAGGGTTTCTGTATCTGTTGTTTCATGAAACCACCTGTGTGGAGACCAGGAAAATCTGGCCCATCATAGATATAAAAAGGACACGGCGGGCATTACAGCTGTCCAGACGTCATCTAAGAAACCTGATTGCGGTTATAACTGGCCCATTGGAAGGCACTCCCAGAGGCTGGGGCTCCCTTATAATGACTTGTGTAGAAGTTGCGGCGACGAGGAGGAGGAAGAGTCAACGGAACATCTTCTCTGTAATTGCCCGGCATTCGGAGATTTAAGACTCGTAATGTTTGGTCGAAGAGCCCTTGGGGACAAAACTTGTCTCTCTTATGTTGATGTAAACAGGATCCACTCCTTTATTGAATCGACCGGATGGCTGCATAGGATAACATAGGACCCATGAGAGACGGTGTGGCATGGTAACACAACGGGAACTAATTAATGGACCAACGTGAGCTGTGCTTAATCACGGCTGCCAATGGAACCTAACCTCAGTATAGGAAACATTATCATTTCGATCAAATGTGATTATGATTGTCATGAGCACCTGTAATATGGCCTAATCAAATGGTGGATTTTAACCAATACGTGATTTATGTATATATTTTTCAAGTGCCCCTGTGAGTGCTCGGATGACACATAATTATAAATAACGGCCAACAAGTGATCTCCGAAAGTTTTCCTCCTTAGAAAGGCAAGGCTTCCACAAAGACAATTATCCTAAAAGAGAGTAAACATTTCTCGCAAGAAGCATACAACCAATAGTCAGAGCGTTGCGTGCTCACTGGCAGCTACTGACTCCCGTGGCACCAAAGCAAAATATTCAGGTAAAACTCATTTGAAATCAATTGGATGTTTTTTTGCTTGCACCTTTACTTTTCCCAGTGTATGTAACATCAAGCGGTTGAAGTCCTCAAGATGCTTTTTCTACACACCCTGATAAGTGCAGCACAGCCCCTGGGTGAAATCATTTCGATAAAGTTAAGAAAACTATTTTTTCCGTTTTTATAGAGTGGATAAAGGACGGGAGGTAAATGATCAATAAAATTGTTAATAAATAAAGCGCTGATTAAATAATTTCGTACGACTAGTTTTAAGGTTAAAGAAAAAGACGTAAACTATACAGAAGGAAAAACATTTGGAATAAATCAAGTTTTTTATGATCACTTTAAGTACGAGTCGTACTCAAAAATTCAAGTACGAATAACACTCAAACGTACTCAAAACAATCCTAAATGGGATTACTTTCTAAAATCAATCCCGGAATTTCTTGAAATAAGTATAGAATTCTTAAATCAAGCAAAAAAAAAGATTAAACTTTTCGTTGTGTTTAACCCTCCGGCTTAAGCCTGGTACTCTGTTCAAATTTTAACGTGAAATGCTGTCAAAACGCATATGAAAAAAACCTTGTGCGGAATATCTATGAAAAAATGTTGATAGAGTTGTACTCTGTTCATTTTGTGAAAATGTTCCGAAATGTTTCTGGCAACATTTTTTTACAACTGCGAAATAATGTAAGCTGCACTTATTTCACGTGGAATTTTAGGCAAAAGCAAATTAATTAAATTAGAAATAAGAAATTAAAATAACACAACCGGTAGCAGTTGTTTATCCATATTTACTTTCTTTTTTCTTATACTTTTTTATGCGGTTTGTTCTTACGCAGAACAATATTGCATACTTTTCAGGAATAAAAACGTTAAATTGTAGAAGCTCGCATGATGGGTAATAATGATACATGTCAAAATTTTCGTGTGAAATTATTAATGTTGCTCGATATTTTTCACAAATTTGAACAAAGTACTAGGCTTAACGCACGATATTATTTTCAATACACATTGAAAAAAGGCGTGGCCTGGTAAAAAAAGTAAATTTGAACTCTTGCTTCTCATTTAGTTAATATTTTTGGTTAAATATGTATGTATATATAATTTCTAAAGTAAAAGCCATATCGGGCATGATGTTAGTGTTTTATCATTCTGTACGGTGTAAAACGGGTAAGCAAATCAATAATAATAATTTTTTCTTTCTTATTTCTTTTTTGGTTTTTTTCAATCACGAATTCAGGATAAAATCAACTTTATAATACTTGAATCAAGTGTATTTTGAGATTGAGTCAATCTTAGTTTTACTTAAATCAATCTCAATTTCGGATTATTTTAGTACGAAATCGGGATTGAATATGGATAATTAAGTATTTTGCGATTGAAAATCCGTACTTGAATTAATCATTCTGTACATGATTCACGAAAATCCGTACTCACCGTACTATTAATAATAATTTGAGTACGGATGTATTGATTTTTCTTTTGAGTGTAGGACTAGTTCTAAGGTTAAAGTAAAATGTGTTTCCAAAATCTTTACTAATAGTCACTACCAGGGAAGAAAATGTCCAAAAAAATTATTTAATGCGCATTAAATATTCAGTAAAAACTTGAAAATATCCTTTAAAAAAGTTAAAATGATATTGCAGAAGTTCTGTTTTAACTGAAATGTGCAAAACATGCTGCAAACGGTAAATTATGTTTTACAAAAGCGAAGCCAAAATGCATAAAAAACGGATAAATTTTAGTTTATCAATAAAATGAAATGGGAATGGGAATTTAGCACATTTAAGCAAAACCTGGACAAATATATTGTTTTTGTCTCCATTGGCCGCCCAAAAAATAACATGCAATTGCATATTTTTCGGATTCCGTCAAACGTTTAACGCAATTGTCTTACAAGAGGCGGAAATCATGTTTTCATATCTTTTTAAGTTTTGCAATCATAGAGAGTTTGTAAAATAAATGTTACGAACATGTCTCATTTAAGACAAAGTAATGGAAAATATACTTTCATAAATACTTTACTCCACTTTATAAATTTTGTTTTTCGGAAATATTGCTTTTTGGTTATAGGTTTCGTTTCGTAAGATTAAAATTCAATATTGAAATTAAAAACTTTTCAAAATAATAAAAATACTTGATGAGATAGTAATAAACTAAATTAATGTTAAAATTTAAGCATTGAAGTCATTTAAAGCAATTTGCTACAAAAAAAAATTTAATTTAAATTTTAATCATTATAAATCAACAATATTGCTATAATAAATTATAAAATAATATTCAAATCGAAGGTATAAACGCAATCTATCAAAATTACTTTAAAGCATTTTACATTACACCGGCTATAATTAAAAAAAAACAGAAAAAATAAAATAGAAAAATGTTGTTTTCTGTTTTTCTTCAAATCACTTTTATAATGATCACCATAATCCATCACCAAAATTACCTTAATAAATTGTTACAAATTAAAAGTGATTAAATGATATTTTTTCCAAAATGCCCTGGTAAATAAAAAAGTAAACTCCCAGATTTGGAAAGAGAAGTATAAAACTACTTCTAAATATCAAAGTAATATAAAAAAGTACCAGTATAGTTAAAGTACTTTTGTTAGGGTCTTAACTCCTCCCTTCGTTGGTCTGTTAATTAATGACATTTACAAAATCAAAGAATAATATTGTCTTTGTGTATGTTGGCACAACCCCTCAGGTTCAAAATCAACATTTTGTCATTAGATTTAATTGTTTGGCCATAGTATTTACTCACATTTACCGAGAATATTATTAACTGGTTAAAAATTATAACATTAAACTGTTTTTTTTTCGAAAACTTCAACAATAAAAAGGTGGAATAAATGAAAACGTTACAATACACGCATGCGCAACTCATTACCTTCACTCTGGTTTTTTTTTCATTAATTGTTTAAATGTGGTTTGAGGCAAAATATTAACATTAATTTTTTTTTCTCTTTTTTATTAGAACCAATACATGTACAAATTTAATACAAACAAACACACACACACACATACACTTTTTAAATATAAAATATGTACCTTTTTCGGCTGAAGAATAAAAAATATTCCCATAACTCAAAATCATTGGAAACTATTTACTGTGATTACTTCTTGTCATTTTTTCACTGCTGCGATCAATCACAAAAATAAAATATACAAATATATTTAACCCAACAAACACGGAGGTTTGATTTCAAACTAAAAATTATCTGAAAAAAACATTTTCTCAGACGACCATTTCAAAATAATTTGAAAGTTATAGCATTCCGAATAAAAAAAGCGAAATTATTTTCAAATTGCATTTTTTCAACTTGCTTTTAAACGTTAATCTCAAATATTTTTTTAAATGTAAATTGTAATACAATGTGGAACATTTTTAAATGAAAAATATTTATTTTTAATTTAAATTCATTATTTATTTTAATAAACTGTCAGCTAATTATTCGGCACCATAGCTGCTGCTGAAAGATGAAATAGCGTTCTTTTCGTTCTCGTATTCTTGGAAAGACAAAATACTTGGCTCCTTTTAATTTTGAGAATTGTCATTGCTCTGCGTAGCGGCTGCCAGAATCACTCAAAGCAAAATCGCGCACAGCAATATGTGAAAAACCGCTAAAACGAAAAATGGCCCAAACAATAAATGATGAGCTGGCCTAAGCAACCAGTGAAATGCGCAAAGAAGCTTGCTTTCCCTCGACAATAAATTTCAGTGTATTTATCAAATATGAAAAACTGGGAATTTAGCACGTCATACGGAAATCGTATTAATAATAAATTTTGTGTTCCCGAAAATAACTTTGATAATATACATACTTGCATGTGCCCGTGCAAAAAACTGAATTGGCAAATTGGTTTTTTTTTTGTTGTTTTCTTACGAAGACAGTAGAATGAAGCAGTTTGTTTTTAAATTTTGTTTTTTCTTTTTACCCACTTACAACTACAATTCGAGTCGAAAAGAACCCAACCAATTGTAGGGGAATGTAAGAAAAATAAACTCACTGTTTATTGTTGGTGTTTTGTTTGGGCTTTGATATTGTTACACGTAAGACTGGAGTTTATAATTCTTATTCGCTTAAGGGTTTTATTTGTATTATATTTTTGGCCTTTCTAAAATCTTTGGAAAAGGTTTCCTGATGAGCTGGCCTAAGCAACCAGTGAAATGCGCATAGAAGCTAGCTTTCCCTCGACAATAAATTTCAGTGTATTTATCAAATATGAAAAACTGGGAATTTAGCACGTCATACGGAAATCGTATTAATAATAAATTTTCTGTTCCCGAAAATAACTTTGATAAACATTGAAGTTATATATATCCAAAAAAGCTGAAATAGGGCCAAAAAGTAACGATTATTCACCAAAATGTTATGTTCATAGTAGCTTAAAACCTACATACTAGGGTATTCAAACGATTTACTGTTATTCGATTAATCGATTAATTTTTGGCGATTAACTGTTGGAATTATTAAAAATTGCTTATTTTTGATTAATGATCAATTTGAATAACTTATGTCAATTAATCGTTTAATCGAAAATTTGGTTTTTTCACAGCATCAGTTTTTTTCTTTTATGTAAAATAACAAGCCGGTTCGTTCGTTTTAACAAGACTGAAACCAAAGAGTTTGGGAATATATATTTTGTTTTTAAGAATGTTTAGTACAGACTTTTACCACGATAATTTAGATGAAGAAGATGATTTTTTTGAGACGAATATAAAATAACGTTCTTCCAGACCTTAACAAGACTATTAAAAGTATGTATTAAAAGGGTTTAAAATCAAAAAAAAATTCAAGTGGTATAATGGAAGACTATAAATTTTTAGAAAAGACAAGAAAAAGTACAGATAATTTAGATTGCTGTTTACCGCTTTACTTGCAGTTTATCCAACATCAACAATAAGTGAAAGAATCTTTTTTAAATCAAATTTCATAAAAACAAACAAATAATCATCTAAAATATAAATATTTCAACTGTATACTCTTTTTTTGAAAGATTATTTTACGATTTTTGCTTAAATTTTGGAGCTTTTTTTATTTAAAACGTTTTCCATTTTTATTACATGTACATACCTTTTAACTTTTAAGTACCTTGAGTTTTTTAAAAAAACTTTTATTTTAAACGATTTTGTTATTCGTGTTTAATTCCCAATTTTTATTTTTGATAAAAACACTGAAATTTATTGTTGATGGGATAAGCTATTCCTATGCGCTTTTCACTGGTTGCTTAGGCCAGATCATTAGGCAACTTCATCCATAAAGATTTTAGAAAAACTGAAGATATTAAACCAAATAAAACTGTTTTCAAAATTAAATTTTGTTTTCCCACGAAAATTATTTTGATAGTAAAATTTTTATTTTAAAAACTAGAATTTTTTGTCTTATTTTTAAACTTCTAAACTAGACAAAATTAAATTTATTCGCTCAACCGATTATTATTCGATAAAATGTTTACTTCGAATAATTATTCGAGCATTTAATCGATTAATACAAAACCTCAATAAATTGAATACCCTACTGCAGACTTATTTGAGACCTACCGCACTGATTTTCCTATGCAAATTCACACTCCAACTGCTTAATTAATTTTTTTTCTCATAATTTCTATTTTTCACAAGAAATTAAGGTTTGCTGAAGGCGAATTTACTTCACTTAATATGAATATTTTTTAATTGTAATCCCATTAAGCTTCAATCGCCATTTTGAAAAGTTTACATTTTTTCACTTTAGAGTTGCCAAGTTTATTTTGGATTTGAGAATAAAATTTTTTATTTAATGTCAAATATTTATATTCAACTCATTATCAATTTAAATATGTATTAATATTAAAATCAAACAATTTAAAATGTTTTGAGAATCGTGCTTCACAGCAAATATTAAAGTCAATTCATATCAAAGTGTGTTTGTTGGGAAGTTTTCAAATATTTAAGTGTGTATTCTGAAGTTGGGAGTATGTCGGTTTGTTAAACAAGACATGAAACAGAGAGTAATGCTTCAACGATCATGATGGTTGACCTGTTTGCCTTAAAAAACAACACGGCCTGTTTCACATAATCTTCCTGTGACTTAGTGTGACTATTTTTTATTTCTTTCTTGGTTAGATGACTGAATTTTAAATCGTTAATTTTTTCTTGGTTGGCATTAAGGTTACCAGATAAAAATATAGATAGGAATATAGTGGAATCGCACTTGTTCAACAATACTGTATAAATTCAAAATTTAAAAATTTTTAGTAGAAGCAAAACAATTTTTAATTTTACTTTGAAGGCATATGAAAATGAAGTTTTACACCAACCGTTTCATTACCAAAAAGTAGACAAAATTACACGATATTTGTACAGCTATCGATGTTTTCCAAAAAGTAAAAAATAAAAATTTTGAGTCAAAACGCTATTGTTGCACTTGTTCAATATGTTTGTATATTAAAAAAAAAAAAACTGTTACGCATCCCTTGTTTACACTTTATTTTATTAGGAGATATTAATAGTGTACAACCGATTAATCGTCTTCGGCTTTGGTATCAGCCAAAAATGGCTAATCGGCAAATAACCGGTAATCAGCATTAATTTTTTCGAATTTTGCCGAAGGCAAATGTTTTTATGTAACAAGTACTTGTTAATTAAAAACTTTTTTTGTTGGATTTTTTATAATTAAATATTTTTAAAAATGAATTTGTTTTTATTTTTCTTTTTTTGAATCTACCCCCTGTAAAAAGATCGTGCTATTCTATTTACTTTTTGGCAATAAAACATTTTATTTTTTTTTTTTTGTGACTTTAGATAAGTAAAGTTCGGCTTTGGCTTCGTTTTGGCCGAATTTAGCCAATTTGGCCGACCATCGGCCTACAAAACTGGCTTCGGTCAGACACCAGCTATTAACATTTTAGACCTGCGTGCCGAAATGACCTAATTTTTACATTTTTTAAACACCAACTAAGAGTTACATTTAATATCTTCCTAACGGTATTGCTAACTCTTTACAACTAAAAGTGTCACAGTTTGAAGAAATCTATTAAGTCATCATCCAGACTTTTAATTTTTGTTTCTACAATTGTTTTAAATACCGGGGTCTAATTACCGTTTACGATATCGAGCAAAATTGATCGAAATTATTTATTTTGGTACCATGAATCTCGATATAAAATGAAATTTATGGAATTTGAAATAATGGTATTCGATATCGAGTAACTCGACATTACATTTCTTGAGAATTCATTCGATACGTCAGTGGCTATCGTAAGCATAAACATACAATAGTTTATTCGATACGATAGTATCGAATGCGGTGATTAGACCTCAGCTTTGAAATTGCATGTGTCCAGATTATGAAATTCTGGTTTAAAAATTGTTTGTTTTTTTATCTTCTCTTTAATCTTCTTCTATTTATATTTATACAGCCAACTTCAAGTTGGAAAGCGCAAGAGATACAAAACCACTGATAATTGCAGAGTACAACGGACTGCCCTGTTTCAAGCTTCTCATATCTCTCATCCATAAACTCAACAATTGCTGCAACAAAAATTGCAAATCGTGCGGATGACTAATAGTGGTTTATTTGGCTTTGGCAATTTTTCTTTCTCTTTCTTTGTGCAAATATTTTGTCAAAAAGTTCTTATATTTTTGTTATTTTTGATCACTCTACCAAGAAAAAAAAGTACACAAGACAGAGCCCAGCGAAGAACCTATTCAGAGATCCGTCCAAAAAATTTCAATTAAATGCGCAATTGTATGACTTTCGGTAGAAAAGTTAGTATTTTAATTCCGTGCAAACAACTTAAAAAAGCTTTTAATTTTACTACTTCGCTTTGAAATAACTGCGTATTGCTTTCAAAAATGGTTGTACCTATCATTGTACTCCATTCTTATCTTCCGATTTTTTAGTGTCACCACTTGCAAAGTGGCAATAAATTGTATTATTATTGTGGCATCACCGACAAAATGGCATTTGTTTTAAAAGCAGCGTTGCTATTTGTCAAGTTGTTCCTTTTTTGCGAGTCTTGTTTAGTTAAATTTTAATTGAAATACCCCCAATTTCACCAAGTTTAGTTAAAATTACAACGTTCGCAAAACACTCTGAAAACCACTACGTAAGAGCTTTACCAATATATTTGAGTGATTAAGAACATGGGTGCGTTCGTAAATGCATCACTGCGTTGCATCAGTGATTTCAAATGGTTATATATTTATCAGTGAAGTTAATTTGGACCAAACAATTGTGAAATAATCCACAGAAATAATAGTCACACAATAAAAAAAAAATATAATAATTTTTTTATCGGCTAAAAAAAAGTTTGCTTTTCTGATGCAGCGCAGTGATGCATTTACGAACGCACCCCATATTCCCATTGCTTCAAACTTCCTAATCACATGTCTGCAGCTATTTCTACTCCACTGTTGGGTATATTTGTGGCAAATTGAAGAGTTCGTCGCCATCTCCTTCCTTTTCAAATTCAAGGGTCGTAGATGAAGGATAATATGCAGCGCATCGGTGAGCCACAGTTAAGTCATTTTCTACTCTGTCATCAGCCTTCCCTAATGGGCACCCCTAACCAAGATTAGCCACCATGATAATATTTACTCAAAGGGAAATATTTTTTTTTAACCAAAATTCTTAGTTTTTTAAGTGTCCACTGTCATCCAGGGACGAGGGATTATGTGTCATTAAAGATTTAGAGCAGAAAGAATTTGAAATACGTTTAAAGATGGTAGATGTTAAGCGTATTCTTGCCAAATGTCAAAATGAAATAGTTGCTAGCAGTCTTTTACATAAATTAAACTATTTTCAAATTGTAAATGGTAGCTTTGGTAAACTGTTTTGGTTTCTACTGTAAAAGTGCTTTCCCATTGCTTTACTTTTTGTACGGTTGGCAATTTCTGTATAACAAAATAACCAACACATGTTAAGGAACCGAATGTTGTCAAGAACTGAGTAAGACCCCGTTAGAACCCATTGCTTTTTACTTATCATATGGCCAAACTTACCTGTTTTTACTTTCGCACATGTTTCGATTATAAATAACCTAATCATCTGGCCACCCTAAATTGCGTTTGAAGATCAAGTAGTGTTTTTAACAATACATGCGATTGTTTTTTTATATTTTTTATGAAAAAACTTGAAGACAATTTAATTTTCAAGGTGCTTCTTACATTATTTGAAATTAATTGTTTAATTTGCAAAAACTAATAACAAAAGTTTGTGAATTTTAGGAAGGAGAAAAATAATGTTAAACACAATTTATTACCTAAATTATATGTTTTATGAAAGCCGCAACAAGTTTGTTACTATTTAAGGCTTCAGGACCTGTATATTGACACACGAATTAAAGTTTGTAGGGATCATCTCTAGGATATTTCAATATTTCACCTTTTTGGTGCAACAAAAAGGTAACACGGCACAGGACTGAGTGTTGGTTAAAGCCTCCGTTAGTATGCTTCTTCCAGGAAATGCTGCATTTTATTCAAGGAGATTGTCACCTGCCGCTGACAAATTACTTTCTGGGATCACGTTCTGGTTGTGGTTTAAGCCCTAACACCGTGTTAAGATATGCATTTTAATTGATTTTTTCGCAATAAATGACATTATTGAGCTCAATTATCCATATAAAATTGCAATTTCTTTGTTGCTCAATTAATACGAAATATTGTTATAAATATTGAGTAAAATTAAAATTCGACATTGGCCGAAGTGTGTTTAGTAAGCAAAACACAACTTACTAAACAAAGTGTTTTGACATTTGGCAACTGAAATTACAACAAAACAAAGGCCCATCCATTAGGTCTGCGCAAAGCTAGATGTTTATTCCTTAAAGATGTCAAAAGTTGTTTACATTTTGCTTATACATACATGTACATTTTTGTTTTGAGTTCGCTAAATTGTGTACATTTGAACAGAAAGATAATTATGTCAATAAATCGAATATTATTGACTCAGTAAAAAAGTTATATCTGACACGGTGTAAGTCGCTGGAATTTTGCCGGATTATACAGCCAAATTGTTACCTGTGAGTGTGTTGATACCTTTCATATTTTAACATTTGGTTTCATTCTCCGGGGAAATTACATGAGATTCGGACAAGATAACAGATTGTACAGCGGAGTGTGTTATCTTGCCGGACTATGCATTCAAATTGCTATGGGTGCTGCTGCTCTCAACCTTAGTCTTTATAGTAAAACCACTACTAAACTACTAAGCGCCATTATTGCAACTTACAAATAATTATTTTTAGGATGCTATCTGGTTTTTGGTTATTACAAGTTAACATTAACCTAAAAATTTACTGATAAACTAACATCAGGATAATCCTCATGGTAACTTTTCAAATGCACTTTAAGACTTTAAAGCTGCCTTATTTTCTGCTGATATATGGTTACATTAATGACAGTTTAATGTCAAATTAGATGATTAAAATTTTTTAAAAAAACACAAATAAACTGGGAAAATCAAACAATTTCCCATAAAAAACAAAAATAATGCACAAAAGTTTGACCTCTGCTTTCAATTAAAGAAATAAACAAAAGAAGGTCGTTGCTCCTACGTATTTCAAACACCAAAAGTTGTCGGAATCTAGTGAAATGTTGCCACAATATATAAATTACATTTTATTATTTTATCAGACAGTTGTAATAATGGAGTAAATTTAATGGTCACTTTATCATTTAGATAGCTATTGTGCACGTTATCTATCATGAACTTTATAATTAAGTTTTGATACAATTTGAATTAGGGTACAATTTGAAGCTTAATTTGTGGTTTTGCGACGCAATCCTCAAAGTAATAACGCTTTCAGAACAACTATTCGGGCTGTTTTCGACAACGAATACAAATCAGTGAAATATGACCAGTTTACGGCCCCTATTACGGGTCACAACTAAACTCAGTTGACTCAGATTAAGACAACTGGTTGTGATCAGTTGTAATTTTTTTTGTTATGTGTTTGTTCACTGCAATATAGCAAAGTTTTAAACCATAATACAAAAATTTGGAAATTACAACTCAACTGAGTTGTGAACCGTAATAAGGGCTAAATAATATAGAAATAACAGGGACCGAAAATAACAGTTATTTCTAAATTTGAAAACAAAATAAGCATGTAGAAGCAAAAGTCGGAAAACTGATTCAAGTATACCATATTGATCCTTATGAACTTTTCTATGGTAAAATGTATTGATTTTTAGAATTTGGATTTATATTTATATTTTTTAGAGCAAAAATAACAGTTATTTGTGATTATAATTTTTTTGAACAAAAATTACAGTTATGGTTTGCTTTTTATTTTTTCGATCACAAAATGTTATTCTCTTAAGAAATGTACGCGTTATAACAGTTCGTATGTCTTTAAATACAATTTTCAGAAGAGCCGAAAAACCATGCAAAATCAAACTATGGGCTAGGAAATGTACTTTTTGAACTTTGTTCTAACGTTTAAAAATTGGAATTGGTCCATCTTTTTTCAGATATTTTTAGAACCATGTGAGGAGCGTTTAAAATTAAAATAAATATGGCATCATAAAAACCACAGATTTAATTTGACTTTTAATATTTATTTTAATATGTGATCATCATTGGGATTTCTTATGCACATTTAAATAAATATTTAAAGCAGTGTTCGAAAATAAACAGTACATTATTTAGTGTTCGGCTCACACACCTAAGAACGATATATATTTTTTTTAGTGATTGTGTAGACGAACACAACACTTAATACCGTTCGTAAATATTTTCAAGAAAGAGCCGAACATTTTATAGTGCTCTGTTCTTTGTTAAAAATCATAAAAATTGTAGTGATACTGTAGACAAACATTATATTTTAATGTTCTATAATGTTCTTTTTTTATAACATTGATAAACAAATGAACAAACAAAAAATGTCAGCAACGACCGCACCACGAACAGCTTGTGTGTGTATTGTGTATATGTTTTGTTTGTGTAAAATTATTTTGATGGCTTTTTGTTATTATTTTGTATGCATATTTTGTTTTTGTAAAAAATGTTTGATTTTTGTTTACCAGCCAAAAGGGACGAACATTAATTGAGCCTAACCGAACACAATGAATTTTTTGGATTTTTAAAAAAACCGAACGGAATTAAATGTTTTCATTTTTTGTTGGGTTTGATAAAAACAGTATTTTTTTTTTGTGTTCGAAAGATGACTAACTGGGAAACGTTATTATTTTTAATGATTTTATGCACAAACACTATTAGCATTTGTGTTTTGTTTTTAAAATTTTGTAATCTATACGATTTTGATGAATTTTTTTGAAAGTAAAAATTTTTTTTGTATTTGAGTATTAAGAAAAATACATTTTCTCTCTTTTTATTTATAAAACTTAAGACCAGCTTATCTAAAGAAAATCTTCTTTGTAAAAACTTCTTATATATTTTATGCATAAGATACATGCAAAGAGACATTTTTAGACACTATTTAAAAAAAAAAAAAAGAAAACTTAACGCTTGAAATGCACAGAACCATATAAGCGCATATAATTAAGACACTTTTACGCATGTACACCTGTTGGACGTCACGACGACGTAGTTGGCGATAATAGAAGTATGTATAAATATAAAGAAGAAGCCCCTTTTAGACGAAACGTTAAATTTTTAGGGAAATATTACAAATGAAAATATGTTAATAATACTGTCGCAATATATCACATGCTAATTATACTAAAACTCAGATACATGCCGTGGAACAGGTATACTTTTACGGCAATATAGTGAATTAATATTTGAAAAATTTTAAGACGTAAATGAAAAAAAAAATTAATTGTCTCAAGGGCTAAAATGTGACATTAAACTCATCATATTAAAGTAAATACGGAAAAAGAAAAAACACTAAGACAAGCATGTAAAATAATAAAAAGACGAAAATATAAGAAGCGACCCCTTTTTGGAAGGTTTAACCACAAACGTGTGACGATTATTGTGCCACTGTGTCAGGGGATTGTCTGAGAAATGTTAGCTATTATTCTATTCAGCATTAAAACATCAGTCATAACCAGGGAAACCAGAAATATGCTCTAAAAAACACGTTTTATGCGCATTAAATATGCAGTTAAAACTGGAAAATATGCCCTAAAAAATCAAAAATTGCTAATTTGAAGGCAAAATATTTAACAAAACAAAATTTGCAAAAAAAAAAACCTCAAAATATTTTCGCTTATTATTAGGTTAAATTTCATATAAAAGATGTTTGCGCCGAATATTATCTAGATATTAACATCCATATGGTTTTTTGTCTTAAAGGGATTTTAGGTACGGTCGCTAAGTGGTTAACAAATTTTAACATTTGAAGGAAGTGGAAGCTATTTAAAGATGGGAGCTTTAGGCAAATGTGAAACGATTCGAAAATAATTAATTTGCAGTAAAATATTTTTGGGGCGAATTTGATTTAAATACCATCATAAAACCCAAAAAGTCTTATTTGGAAAGAATATTTGGGGAATATGTGAAATTATAAACCATTTATCATATAAGCATCAACAAAAATTGAGCATGTATCAAAATATGCCTCAAAAAGGAAAAATATGCGCTATAAACTTAAAATATGCTGCAAAAATGCTCGTTTAACTAAATTATGCACAAAAACGGTAAAATATGCACTAACAAATCGATGCCATAATTCATAAAAGGCTTTAAAATGGATAAGTATATTGTTTCTGCCTTCATTGGCCGCACAAGGAAAAACATGCAATTGCATATTTTCGGTTTCCCAAGTCTAACTTTTGCTGGCCGTTTTTTCTCTTTTGCTTAAAAAGTTCATAAATGATTACACTTACATGTCACGAGTGCGATTACTGCATAAAGCCAGTGATGTCAACCTAGCACTTTTAGGTCTAGATTTATCCCTTTTTAAGTACCCGAAACGTGAGAAATTACACTTTATCTCTTTAAGACCGTGTTGGCTTTTGCTCCCGTAATTTTACCTTTTTTGTTTTCTGGCTCTATTGAGTTGTGAAAACTGTCTTAGAAATTTAAAAACGTGCGAATAAGAAAATATCGCAAAAACGGATAAGTTTCGAAAAAGTTTGCAATTTGTAACAATACATCTTTATAGTTTTGCTTTAAATATATTGATATATCCCTTATCAAACGCTGTGGCACTTTTAGTGGCATAAATTTCTTTTAAAATTAGGCAAATTCATATGAAATAAAGTCTAAATAAGATAACCGATGTTCTGTAAGCTACGAAGTACCTGCTGAATTACGTTTCAAAACTAGATCTAACGAAACAAACAAAAAGTCAAAATAGATAGAGACTTGAAAAAAGACGAAAATAACCAAGAACTATAAATTATATTTAACAACGACCAACTTAAAAATAGTGTTAATGCTACATAAAGCTTCAGTTGTACCCGTACCTTAATTGAATGGAATGTTAAATGATCGGGTACTCAATACTACTCCTTAATTACTAGTTTTTTTTTTAAATTAAAAATATATACATGGGAGAATGTTTCCTGATGATCTGGCCTAAACAACTATTCAAATGTGCATAGAAACAAGCTTATCGTCCAACAAAAATGTTCATTGTTTTTGTCAAGAATAAAAATTGGATATTACGCACGACAAACAAAATCTTATTTATTAAAAATTTTGTATTCCCAAAAATCACGTTGATAACAAATATGCACGGCATAAAAAAAAACTGAACGGGCAAGTTGCTTTATTTTGAAACAATAAAGCAAGAACTAAATCAATTACACAAAAAAATACGCTTCTCGATCAGTATCGAACTGAAATGTACGGTTCTAACGGTAAATTAAATAATGCAGATGAGTGAAGAGCTAATTGTTTTGGTTTCTCTCTTTGTCAATTGAAAAGGTTTTGTTTTGCTCATGTGTAATACAATTTAAAAATTTTTATTTGTTTTTTACATTTTGCAAACGTTTTTTAAAAGTTTTGTTTGTTTTTATACTCTGATTTAAGCACTTTTTGCGCTTTATTGGAACAAATTTTAGGCCCCTTTTTCATATGTTTTCACCTGTTATCACTGTGTTGGTATCACTGCCTTAAGCTTTATGTTGGTGATGTCCTTGGGTATCATAGAACGGCTATGGTTTTAACTCATATCACGGAAAGGGAGATCTTTAAACGTCGGATTAGTCTTTGGTCGGCACCTGTCGTGAATTTCGACTTTCGACCTGTGTACTATTCAATACATAGAAGCAGCTTCAACAGTGTATGATAGAAAGCTCCACCTCCTTACCAAATGGTAAGTGCATGGTTTTGCAATAAAATGTTTACCTGTGCATAGGGGTCTCTACTCGGTGTTAACAGCACCGCTGAACGAATATGGTTGTATGTACGCTTGAACAACTCTGGGAAATATTGCGACATCACTTTGAAAATCATGGTAATGTTGCAGAATGTGTGCGAAAATTGCGTACAGATTTTGGATGAAGCTCATTTTGATCTTGGCGGGTATGTAAACAAGCAAAATTGTCGCATTTGTGGCACAGAAAACCCGCACTGTTTGTTGCGAATTTTGGTCCAGAGGCATAATTGGGCCATTTTTCTTCGAAAATGAGCAAGGAGTGGCCGTTACAGTCAATGGCGATCGGTATCGGGCCATGTTGCACGAATTTTTGTTTACAAAAATTGAAGAGTAGGATATTGACAACATTTGGTTGCAACAGGACGGCGCTACGTGCCACACAGCCGAAGCAACACTCGATGTTTTGCGCCCTGTTTTTAAAAATCGCATTATCAGCCGCAAGGCTGATGTCGTTTAAAGGACAATATTCGTGAAGCCATTGGTGAAATATAGCTGCACACAATCGATAATGTGCTTAAAAATTGGACCGACCGTGTAGGCTACTGCATGGCCAGCCGAGGCAGCCATTTGAATGAAATTATTTTCCTTTATTAACCGGAAGGATTGTACTTTCAAATAAAAAAAGAAATTTGAGAAAATATTCAGTAGTTTTTATAGCATTTTCAAAACAAAAAAAGTTATTTGGCGGACCCTTTATTTTGTTCTAAATTTTTAAAATATGTTTATTATTTGCATGTAAATATGAACACTTTTTGAAGAAATATGGGGTGTTATTTTTAACTTAGACTAAAATTGTTCTTAAATTTATCACACATACCACGTTTCTTTTCATAATGATGCAGAAAATTTATGACAAACGTTGGAACATTTTGATGTGGAAAAAAGCTTGATATACAAATTACTGCAGGCAGCATAATGTCGCTGCCACTTATACTTTTGGAAAATTTGCTACAATAAATAAAAACTTTGTGAGACATTTTTCGAGCAGACGAATGGACAGCTACATACAATTTCCCTAATACTAAATACAGAATATTTAACCTATTTTACATAATTGATGTGCACTTGTTTTATTTGGGTATACCAAATCTTTTAATAAACCAATGGAACTTAAAAACAAAGATGTATTTTTTAATTTAACAAACATAATTTTGACAAAACTCTCCTTTGCCATTTAAAAAAATTTGACTACCAGACAAAATAATGGAATATTTTCCAAAAGAAAGATTTCTAAATTCCGGCTCCTTTGCTGCCAATCGTCTGCAGTTGTAATTGTGTTTTCCAGAAAAAAACCTCTTTACGATTTTTACGGTCATTTGGTTTTTTTCCTATTAACAATATTGAACGCTTCGCTGAATCTCGATAGTAAGGCGATCGTTTGTAAGTGAGAAGTTGATTAAAAGTTACAGCGGCAGAACTAATTGTTTCGTTTTTCGAGTTTTATTCATTTGTTATACATTTTAAATGACTCTGGTGGATTTTTATTCTACGAGCTTTAAAAAAATGTAAAACCAATTGTCAAATGTCATCTAAACTAAATAATAAACATAAAATTGGTTAAATATGTGTGATACATCACTACCATTGTTATTGCAATGTCGCTTCACTTCTCACCTAAATCCCAAGGCCTGTTATTATGTTTAATAAGCCCACTTGTCACCTCATTACCACTTTCTTTTTCGGCCTTTCAATTTGTTTTTTTTTTATTATTATTGTGTAATAATCGTATTTATTTTTGGGCAGTTTGTCCAACCAAACGCTTGAACTTAATAAAATAAAATACACTGCGGCATAAAATTTAAATAAATTGAAGGGTTTTAGGCATAAATTTATTAAAACAACTTGCTAAATTTTACAGTTTGTAAATGATCAACTTAAAAGTCATGTACATATTTAATTTTAAGGTAATAAACAGCGTTGCCAGAAGTTGAGAAAAGCCCGTGTAGATTTTTCTACAATTTTTTTTAAACTATAAGAGCATTTTTAAACTAGAATTTTTATACTAGAAAATTGCTAAAAAAAAATTACAATGTCTTTTCCGAGAAAAAAAAATAGTATTCTGATTTTTTATCTCTGGTAAATGAAATTTTATACAAATACTCATTGGATTAATTTTCTTGAATGAAACATGAAAAATGATTTTTTGAAGCTCTACAATAATAAATTGCAAAATATGCAAATAAATTGCGATTTTAAGATAAATGAGACAATATGCAAAACCGATTTTTCAAGCGAAAGGCTTATTATGAAAATTGGGGTTCAAATCAAAAGGCGTATCGTGCACGATTTTTAAAATTAATTTGAATTTAATCGTCCAAATGTGCGTACAATCGGAAAAATCGTGCAAAAATTTGAGCAAGCCGAGTCTATAGGAGATGTGAAAACACCAGTGCATGCTCGTACTGCAGAAAATATTGCTGCTGTTTGAAATAGTGTGGCTAAAGAGCCGTCCAACTCAACTCGTCGTCGTGCCCAGCAATTACACCTCTCACGCTCGTCGTTGATGAACATTATGCATAAAGACGTGCATTTACACGCTTACTAGGTGCAATTGACTGACAATTGTCAGAATAGTGACAAGAAATGGCAACAGTGGATGATAAATTTTCGAAGAAAGTCATCTTCAGTGATGAGACATATTTTCACCTCAGTGGACTCTTCAATAAGCAGAATGGCCGCATTTGGGCGAATGATAATCCAAGAGTGACTGTCGAAAAACCAACGCAGCCACAAAGAGTGACTCTTTGGTGCGGTATATGTGCTGGCAGCATCATCGGGCAGTATTTTTTCCAAAATGAGGCCTTCAGGCAGTTACTGTGGACAATGTTCACTATCATGAGAACTTTTTATTGCCACTTGCCACACATCTTACGAAGCAATGTCTCTTTTGCGCGACAAATTCAATGGTCATGTTATCTCACGTGGTGGCGATGTCAATTGGGCGCCAAGATCATGTGATTTGATACCGTTAGACTTCTTTCTTTGGGGTTATCTGAAAGAAAACGTCGATAAGCCAGCTACAATTCAAGATCTAAAGGATGAGACAATTCGGCACATTAATGCCATATAATGGAACACCTTTTATTAGGCCGGTTAAAGTCTACTTTTCGCTATTGGTAAGTTGTGAAAACGGGTCTAAGCCCATGCCCATAATCTTCTGCTGAGCTTAATATATTGGTTTTCTTATGTGAACTTTAACTTTTTGTTTGCATATTCATACATAAACCAATGAAATCGCAAATTTTATAGAAAATTATTCTAAAGAGAAAAAAAGGCAAAATTAAGAAATATTTGTCAATTTAACAAAATCGTTCATTTTGCTAAGAAAAAATTGCAGATGTAAAAAATCGTCAAATAACGAAATTCCATTGATAGCGGAGAAAATCTTAAAAACTGTAAGAAATTACTTATTTAACAAAAAAGAAATCGCTGGAATTAAAACAAATTTAACATTAAATAAAACATAAAAAACAATTGTCTAAAACATATAAACAATTTAATTTCAATTATTATATCACACAAACAAATTGTACTTTTTAGGGAAAAAAAACAAAAAAAATTTTATAAAAGTTTTAACCAAGGCCCATCTATCAGGTCTGCTTACTTGTACAAAAACAAAAAACGATTCTTTTTAGTTGTCAAAAATTTACTACCACATATACAAAGCAAAAAGAAAAAACGTGTATGTGTCGCATACCATAAACGTATACATGCACATGTAAACAACTTTTGACAACTAAAAAGAACATAAACAATGATCATCAGGCTTCTTGCGCAGACCTTTTCAATGGGCCTTGGTTTTAACTTTTCAAAAACTTTAATTAGTATTGTTGTAATTTTGTTGAACTGTTTGTGGGTTTTAATCTAAATTTTAATTTAAAGTTCAGAAAATTTAATTTTCATTAAGTTATTTTTATGAAGAAAGGAATTTTTACAATATGAAATGAATTAAAATTTATTGAAAAATTTTCATTCTTAACTGCCGCGAGAATCGAACCCAGGCTTTCACGGACATGTTTCAATTACAACCACTCAATCTCTTCAAAGGGGTTCGCCGTTTAACACTCACAGCCATTGACGACATCTGGCAGTCAATAGTCAAACATCAATATTTAAACCAAATTGTATTTAACCTTGGGTACATCCAAATTTGCTTTGAATGATTATGTACCCTTATTGATTTACAAGTTCTTCCATACTTCTGTTTTTTCGTACTTTTTGTCAAGAATACTTCTTGAAGTCCAAAGTACATTTTTCTGTTTTTAATTGTTCTTGTCCTTCTTTTTCTTGTTGACCTTTTTCAGAACAACTTAAAGGACAAATGGAATGATAGACCTCGTGACTTAGCTTTTAACAATAATTAGTATTGTGGTTATTTTGTTGAATTGTTTATGGGTTTTCATCCAAATTTTGATATTTTAATTTGGCTAAAGTTCATCAAATTTATTTTTATTAAATTATTAAATAAAATAATAATAGAAATTCTATTATAATTTTTGTATTTTTATTCGGTTATAAAACAAACCAAAAAAATTAAAAATCTGGTATCACCATATTAAAACAAATCGCTGATTTAAAAAAAAATCGCCTGTTTGAAAACTTATTGAGTTTCTTTAATGTCCCCTCCTGTTTTTGCAAATTTTTTTTTTTGATAACTTCTGTGTCAAACTCGTAAATTATTTTTAGCCGCAGGTTGTTAATCATAATTCCAAATTACAGCATTTTTCTTTTGATAAACAATGCAAATATTTGGTTAAACATTTTGTGCATCAGCAATTTATTTTTTTGTTTCTTTACTTAAACAAAGAAGATTTTCACAAAAAAAGAACATATTTTTATATTTAAAGATAAGACATTTCGCAATTATTATTCATGCTTTTGGCTACTATTAGCGTGGATTAAATACAAACAATAATTTTATATTGGGACCGATGACCAAAGAGCTGTTAGGGGTTGATAATATCGACTTAAATAAGGAAAATTAAAAAAATATCAGAGTATTTTAAATATTTATTTAATTTACACTCAGCAAGTTTCCTTGCGTAAGAAACTATTGGGAAAACGGAAGGAAGGAAATTTTAAATGCAAAGATCTTTCCTTAAACTGTCATTTATTTTTATTATCAATTACGAGCCAAAAAAAACCAGGAAAGCATCAGGTTTGGATGGCGTTAAAAACATCATGCTTAAGCAATTGCCTATTTCCGCCCTTACATATTTATCTTTTATTATCAATTGTTGCCTGAAATTACAATATTTTCCCCAAAGGTGGAAATTCGCAAAGGTCATACCTATTTTGAAACCCAATAAACTTCCTAATTCAGTACAGAGTTATCGCCCGATAAGTCTTCTCAGTAGTCTGAGTAAGATTTTAGAAAAAGTTCTTAAAATAAAACTCAATAAGTTTATGGATCTGAACAAAATATTACCACAAACTAAGTTTGGTTTCACCCCATTTCACAGTACAGTTCACCAAATTAAACGTATTTGTAATCATATAAATTCCGAGTTTATAGATGGAAACTCAACCGTTTTGGTTACGTTGGATATTGAGAAAGCTTTTGACTCCGTTTGGTATAACGGCCTATTATATAAAATGATTCAATATAATTTTCCACTGTACATTATTAAAATCATTGAGTCATTTTTGAAAAATAGATATTATTGTGTAAGTCTGAATGATATATATTCGGATCTAGTTGAAATTCCAGCTGGAGTTCCACAGGGCTCGGTTTTAGGACCATTGCTCTATAATTTGTACTGTTCTGACATGCCTCAACCTAGGGGAGTAGAATGTGCAGCATATGCTGACGACACTTGTTTATATGCATCACACCAGTATGGTCAAAATATAGTTGCAGACTTACAACCAGCTTTGGATCAACTTGTGGCTTATTTCCACAGTTGGAAAATCAAAATTAACGATAGCAAGACAAATGCAATATTTTTTACTCGTAGAAGAAACTTGTGTTTTTATCCATCAAGTCAACTCAAAATCAATGGCACTAATGTACAATGGAGTGATAATGTTAAATATTTAAGTGTTTTACTGGACAAAAAACTAATATTTGAACTACATATCAAAAAACAGATTGAAAAATTCAACTTAGCAAAAGCAATGTTATATCCTCTAATCGGGCGTAGCTCATTTTTAAGTCATGATAACAAAATAATCTTGGCTAAAGTAATTTTTCAATCTTTAATTTTGTATGCCTGTCCAGTTTGGGGAGTTTGCGCAAAAACCCACATTAAAAAAATTCAAATCTGTCAAAATAAGCTTTTAAAGATGATGCTTAATTTACCATGGCATTTCTCCACCACAGATCTTCACGAAGAAAATAATATAAAATTAATTATCGAAAAAATAAGTTTTTTAACAGAACGCTTCAAGGTTTCTTGTAGTATGTCTAGTAACCCACTAATTTCCGGCCTTTATTAAAGAAGACCAATTTATTTATTTGATTGTGTATCCATGCATACATATGTATATTGCGTATATGCTTAAATGTGTATATATGACTTACAATTATATAGGTATTCATGGGGTATATGATTGTAACATACATTTTTCATTCATATTAATTTGTCTAAAATATCAAATCAGAGGTTTTTATAATGATACTTTCCTCTGAAGTAAAATATTTCTTTATAATAAACATCCTCTTATAAACTAAATTTTATTTTATAGATGAAAAGTTAGTATAATGACTAAAACTCTGTAAATTGTGTGATAACTTTAGGTTAAGTTTTAAATGTTTAAATAAATAAATATAAAAAAAAACTTATGTTCCAATTGAATTAACCAAGCATTAGTTATATTTTAATTTAATTAACCGAGCAATAGTAGCCCAGTAAAACCTTCACTTGGTTTTAAAATCAATAGCATATTTCATTTATTATTAAGTAGTTTTCTTCGCTATTATTGTCACGACATGTATTATATAAATCATTATCATAATGAATTAAATAATCGTTTTGAACTTTATAATTTACAAACATATGTCTGCTTCTAAAATCCTTTATTAAATTGTAACTACACGCAGAGAAAAACCATGTTTATATATGGTCACCACCAACAAAACTTTTTTTAAAGAACTTTTTAAACATATTGGCTCGTACTCATAGTGAAAATAGTGTATAATTTAAACTAAAACCGGCTTTAAATGCATGTGAATACCGTTGCTTTAAAGTTTAATTTAGAAAAAGTCGACTTTATTTCGGCAATAATTATGGTCCATTATGTTTAATTTAACCATATTATTATCACTAGCTGTTCAAAATTCCAATATTGCCCCCAAAAAACCAAAAAATATTAAAATATATTCCACAGATGTCGAGCGTCTATTTTGATATTGGATCATTATTAACATAGGTTTTTTGTAAATATCTTCGGAACTACATAACCGATTTAAGAGTTTGATATCTCGTTTTGAAAAACACGACAACGGTTTTCAAAAAAATAAAAAAAAAAAACGAAAAAAAAACATACATGTATGTATATTAGAGTGCCCCTTCACAATATGGGGTTTCATACGCATTTCAGTAAAATCCAGCACGAATTTGCACAAATTTTAGCAAACTTTGTGGTAAACGAACGCAGCTAATGTCATTTATAAATTTAACTCTTGGGCAAAAAAACCTGATGTATGTAAATTGAGAAAATGTTTACAAAAACTTTATGAATTTCGATTTAATTAGCACAGATAAATTTTTCCAGTATATGTAATTCAAGGGGTTCTACAGAAATATGATTGTTTGTTTTACAAAATTTAATAATAGAGTTTTCAAAGTTTTCCCTATGATTTATTGTGTTTCTACGTTATGAAAATTATAGTGAAACATTAAAAAGAAAATTTAAACATCCATAATTAGCCAAGTGTTACATTTTATTTATATTTATAATTTAGTAAATCGGATTTCTCTTTAATTTACATTTTTTAAATTACAAACACAAAAATCACAAACAAACTCTCTGATACAAACACACGGTGAAAATTTGTAGCTGCAACCACCTTTAAAGACACGCATCTAACCGGGCACCGATTGAAGTGCGTGCATTTGTTGCTGCACCTACTAAAACTATTCGTAGGAGCATCAACATTATTAAATTAACCATTTGTAACTGCTAATTAAATAGTCCACTTTGAAACAAAAACAAAAAATAATAAAAAATTTAACAAGTATTCGAGCACATACGAATTAGATTTACAAGTAGCCAACCAAAGTATCCCGTGTACAAAACTCTTTTTTCTTTTAAACTTGCGAAATCAAATGAATGTCTTAAACAATAATCATAGAGCAAATATAAAAATTGCACGAATTTCAGTAAAATAGCAAAAGAAAAAACATTATTGTATATTTTGAGACCAAAAAGCCCCTCTTAACATGAAATGGACAGTTAAGACTATAAAACCGTAAACGGCCAATGTAAGAAGGCATGCAACCAACCACAACAATACAGCCATATTCCAGCAGTAGCATTTCTAACACATACGAAAACAATGAATAAACAACAACCATCAAAGTCATCGTCATCATCATCATCAACAGCGCCATCAGCAGCTCTATCACATCTTTTGGATTTGAAATATTTTGCCAAGCCATCTACCCATTCCTTCTCCAGCCAGTAAGTGGTTTTGTCCCAAATTCACGCATTGATTTTCCACATTGTCAAGCAGGCAAGAAAGCGAAACGACACAATACAGTAAAAATTAAATTAAAAAACAAAAACTGATAAAATTAAAAAGTTACTGCCAACAATCTTCGAGGCAACCAACCATTAGACCCACCACCACCACTACCACTACCACGACTAGCATTATCATTATTTTGCAAGAAAAATAATCAAAATGCTTAAAAACAATATAAAACAAAAAAAAATTTTAAAGATGCCACTGGACGAACGCATACACATGTCTTATTAGAAACTTTATGGGACGCTTTGATGCACATCATCCACTTGAGTTTAAAAGATTTTTTAATGTAACGCAACACGCTAGTTGACGTTTACAAAACATAAATGTCTGTTTGTATGGGGCCTAGGAAATTTTGGGTTGATTGGTCTGATTTTTTTTTTATAATAGAATGTTTCTTTGTAATTTGATAAAGCCGGGATTTACGATCGGTACTTAAAAGATCTTTAAGAATTAGGAATTTCTGTTTACACTTGAAAAATCCGCCAACTGAAATTTTTTGATTTTTTTCAAAAAAAAAAACTTTTTCTCAATTTATTTATATTTTACGGAATTACACTTGAAAAATCCGCCAACTGAAATTTTTTGATTTTTTTCAAAAAAAAAAAACTTTTTCTCAATTTATTTATATTTTACGGAATTAAGGGAACTTTATTAATCATTTGTGGAAAAACATTAACTATTTGGCATATCACGTTAACTTACCCGTTTTTGTACGAAAAAATAAGGTTACACAGTTTTTCCAAAAAAAATATTTTTTTTAATTAAAAACTTCAAAAAATATATAATAGCATATAATATTATATGGAACTATGGAGTTACCTTGTTTTTTTTTTTTAAAATGCATGGAGTTACCTAATTTGTCCATAAGGCCATAGAAATATAACAGGAAAGTAAGGCCCGACCATTTGATACCGTTCACCACAGTACATAAAGACAAATTTTCGAGAATGTGTCCTTTTGGCAATCATGGACCCGCCAGAACAGAATTATGTTATAAGATTAATGGTGTTTTCTTTTCTACAAAAAATGTGATATTTTATTTAAAAAATGGAATTTTGTGTTCGTTTTTTAAAAATGTTTTGCTCTCTAAAAGGGAAGCATGTTTTATTCTAAAACATATGACATTTCACTTTACGCCCCGAATAAATCGAGAGTGTTGTTAGTTTGTTGTATAAAAGGTGATATATGATGTTTATTATATATGGGTTTTTTTATAATGGTGACGATTGCCTCAAAAAGCAAAAAAGCTACGCGAAAATTGCAAAATTTCGGAAAAGTTTGCAAAAATAGCGAAAAATTTCGAAAATTTTTATTATTTCAAACGAGCCATAAAATTGATAAAAAGTCCTTTAAACTATAAGGAATGGTAAACATTCGGTAAAAATTGCTAAACTAGAGGACATTTGCAAAAATTTTGTAACAGTGGCATTACAGATAAAAATCGCCCATTAAGGTTATTTCAATGACCTGTTGCAAATTATCAAAAAATTGACAAGTGACAAGTCTCCATCATGTTAGAACTTGAACCGATCACCGGCTTAGAACTGTTCCGTGACAAGTTTGGTGTTAGTTTCCTTTAATAACATTTATAATGAAGTTATGGCATTAAAATCTATTTTCGGGGGTAGTATTTGCATCGGAACCATAGTCAAATACCAATCGATTACAGTTCAATTTGGTAAGATTATTTAGATCGCAATGAAACAGTTTTGAGCCAATTTTAGTCTAAATATCGGCATAATTTGATGGTTAATGGGCACAAAGACTTTATTCCGGAAACATTCTTGTATCGGTTCTATGTGAAATTATAAGCCGATTGTCACCATTGGCCCTTAGGATAATAGGGACTTTTGCATCAAATTTTATCAAACTATCTCCAAAATTGCATGCTATAGATTCCGCATTATGTTTACATGTACAGCCAGCCAACATGTCGGCTTGAAGAAAGGATATCGTAAGATTGACTTAAGCAGTGATTCTGAGTTGATCAGTATTATAAAAGGTGGGTCTAGAACAGCAATAGGCATGGTATGCGTTGTATGAAATCTATAGATTTTGTTGTCAATTCTCTTCAATGCGTGTGCACACACCCAGAGATAAAACATGTTTAAATATGGTCACCTCCAACCAAACTATTTTTTAAGAAAATTTTAAACATATTATGTCAGCAGTAATCATATTATGGTTGAATAAGGCCTCAATCAAGAAGTTCCAACCATATTATTGTTGCCTCCAAACATGTTATGATCAATAACAACTAAAATTTGTTATGGTTTTCAACCAAAGTATGTTGCTCTTGAAAAAGAGGAAAAAACTTTAGTAAATTTAAAAACAAATTATTATCATATTTAACCAGAACATTTTTAGAGGCAATCATAATATGGTTGTGGGTTCGTAATGGAGGACTAATTAAGCCAGTATATGGTTGGCGCTAACAATTATATGGTTAAATTAACCATAATATGTTTAAAATTTTCTTTAAGAGTAGTTTGGTTGGAAGTGACCATATTTAAAAATGTTTTTTCTCTACGTGCACGTACGTATTAAAAGAGAAAACGCTGTCCCTAAATTTAGATATCGCAGGTCTAGAGTCAAGATTTTAAGTTGCTACAAACATCTAATTTTTTTCTAATTCTAATTTTACATACCAGTTAGAGAAACTGACGATACGCAGAATTTTTATGTCGCCTTTCGAACCATGTTGGCTTTAAGATAGAGTTGTAAAGTAAAAATTTACTGTTCAGCAGTGTACAGTGGTTTCCCCCATAGGACAAAAAATAATGTTTTTCTAAGCTTTATTGCACTTTGTTTATTGATAGCACTCTTAATTTTATGAATCTAACAAATTTTGTTATTTTTTTTTAAATTTTTTTCCGAGATTAAAGAAAACTGGAGTTTGTCTAAAAAGTTATTTGCGGTATTGTGGCAGAATTCTCCAAAAACCCTGCAAACATTAAATTTTAAAGTATTTTCTACCAACTGAAGCAATAAAAGCTGCAAAAAATAAGCTCACTAAAAAATCCCTGAAAAACAATTTTCACCTTTTCATAGACAGACTTTTAGTTATTTGGCCATCATCCGCCCACAACTTCTTATACATACAATTGTAGATTGTTTACCCCTCTTTACATTAAAAAATATTGTGGCCGCGGGTTTTTGCATATTTTCGCAAATGGAGGTGATTTGCATAGTCATCCGACTAAAAATAATGAAAAATATTAGTAAACAGCAAACATTTTTGTAAGGAAATTGTTGTTTTAAACAAAAAGTGAAGTGTTTCGAATAGAAAACAATATATTCACGACGATTTAGGGCCGAAATGGGACTTTTATAGCTGGTGGTTGCTGAATTCGAACGATGGCAACACAGCACGGAACTTTTTCCAAAATGTCGATCTTTCATCAAAAATAACAGGAATCGATAAGGACATTTTGCAATGATGTGCCATAATTTTCCAAGTTATAAATTCTGGTTTTGAAATCGAGGTCGAAAAGTTTGACGAATATGATGTAGATACAGCCAGAAAACTTGTTGAGGAATATTCCTCGTACTACGTCCCTCCATCGGTACACAAAATTCTGAACATGCATTGGTGTCACCAGCTAAAGCGAAAAATACGGATATAAAACAGCTTAGATTGCAACATACAAGAAAAATATGGCGCATTGCTACAAATACAGATCTTTTTAATAGGCTCTTTTTAAGTTCAGATTCATTTATTTCTTAAGCCCGAACCTAACCAACAAAGAAAACAAGAAGTTTAAGTCAACGAGTTTTGAATTTGCTTAATATTTTTGACCGCCAGTAAAATTCAATATTACTTTTACGAGGAAAAAATTGCCCGATTTAAATGAAATTACAATTAGAAACTATAAAATTAGCTTTGAAAATCAGTTATCGATCTGTGATTTTTATAGCGCACAATTTCGCCTATTTCAACGGTTTTGTTATTAACCAATTTAACTGCAGATATCGGGAGACTCATATGCAGTAGACTAGGAATAGGCAAAATATATCGATATATCAAAATATCCATATTTAAAAAAAATTAGTCGATATATATCGCCGATATTTAAAATACCGATGCATCAATATATCGATATTGTAATACGACTACCGAATTCGATATTTTTTAAAGTCAGTCTTCATTAAAAACTCAAAATTTTAGCAATTTTTCATTCCATTTAAATTTTTCGTAATTTAATTTTTTTTATTTCATCTGGTTTTTTTGTATTCTTCCCTTTTGTTTTTGTTATACATAATTAAATTTTTTGTTTTGATTAAATTTTTTGTTTTTAATTATTTTTGAAATAAAATGAAACAATGAAAAGTAACAATGTTACATATAATATGTTTGTTCATAAATACATATGTATGAAGAAAAAAATATAACATTTTTTAATTTGGTAAAAGTTTCAGCAAAATACGTTCGATACATCGATATTTTTGAAATGATAAATATCGATACTCTTAAAAAATATCGATTCGATATATCGATATATTTTTTCAAGTTGCCCATCCCTGCAGTAGACGCCGTTTGTTGCAATTTACACGCTGGTCGTAACATCGTAACTTGTTCTTTTGTTGCTTTTTAACCAGTATCAGAAGAAGCGTTGTAGACCAACAGTGTTCCAGTTACTCGTGACATACACCCAGCAATGATCTAAAAAGTGGCTCATAATTGGTCGTCCAGAATGCGCTTCGCCAAAACCCGAAATTTATTTCTAATCTTTGTTCGAAGTGGGGCAATTTGAACTTATATCTTTTCACACTTAAATGAAATATTGACTGCTTTAAAGAAGTAAAGAACTTACAATAGTGCTTACACCGTCATTATTTTCGAAAAAAAATACATATCGTTACCTAAAAAAAAAATGCCCTAACTGACAAAATATTCAAAAGCAACTTTTTTACAAAAATTACCTTAACGATATATACTTATGTATGTATCTTTGACATAATTGGCATCGATAGCATCACCACAATAATATCTTATTTTGTTTCTTAATATTTCAAAATCTTTTAGGTTTTCTTGTGCCCGTAATGTCTACAAAAAATAAAGTCGTGTTCATACCGAACAGTTAAATTTACCTATTTCAACCAACGTCTAGCCAACGTGTTTAAACCTTAGTTTTCTTTTAAAATATTGCAGCTTTTACACCATTGATTTCTTTATGCAGCTAGATTTCCTTTTGTAGAAATTACGAGCATTATAAGCGACTTTAGATATCTCACTTTCCAAGTGCAAGCATTTAAAAAAATAATCCCCTTTTTTATTGCAGCCCAAAATTAAATTTTTAGCAGATCGAATTGCAGGTAGAATTTGGTAATTAATAAATTTTTTTTTTAAGACATATTTTGTTAAAGACAGCTATATAAATCAAAAAAAAATCTGGGGATTAGAAATGCTAATACAATATTTTACTTAAAAATGTACTTGTATTTGACAATCTACTTTAAAATAACGAAATTACCTTGAAAAACTTCATAATATTCTGAAACCACCAAACCCCTTCTTTAGATTTTCCAAAATTTGAATTGCTCCAATAGCCATGACAAAACATGAATTTCAAACAAAATATTTGCATAAAAACTTAGTAATATAAATTTTAAAACAAATAAAAAAAACTACACTAAAAAGTCAACAACTTACAATACCACAAAAAAACTGAAGACAATATACATAATAAGGTCTTCAATTTTAATAACCGTGACATTACTTTACGCTGGACACCTGCATTTTGAAACCATATAGACAATAAATTATTAAAGAAACACACTTACGGAAGCAACAAACTAAAAAAGAGCCATAAAATTGGCATGACCTTTAAGGAAGGAAGCGAACAGCACCAGGAAAAACCTTAAAATTACAAAAATTTATAAGATCATGAACATTGATTACAAATTTTTTGAATTAACTAACACCACCTTATCTAAAACAAAAAGTCTGTAATTAAAGATCATTAACTGGCCGACAAAAAATTAAAATATATTTTCACCAAATTATATGCACTAGTTAGAGTCTCATTTCACCCCTAAATTGACATCGCAGTGCTGTAATATAAATGTCGCATTTTTTTTTTAAATATACACTTGAAATATAACATGTCATCTGAATATGAGTTGATATTTAATAATAAAACATTCTCTTTAACTATTATGCCGTGAAATTAAATCCAACTAAAGATCGGCCAGATAGAAAACAATTTGGTTGATGAACACAACAAACGACTTTTTTGTCTTCCAACATATTAACCGTACTTATCTTTTGGTGAAAATCCACAATTACATACGTCCGTTTTATTTCAACTTTGAATGTTAATGTTAATAAAGACACTTGTCAGCCCCGACGAATATAATAAATAGTTTGCACAAACAAATATTTTAAGGAACACCGAAAAAGAAGGAAAGATACAAATGAAAGTTGCATACAAAAATGTGTGTACATGTGAGGAGTATTTAGATACTCATATGTAGGAATGTAGGATTGGGGTTTAGCGAAAAAATATAAGACGACACTTGTTGGTGTGCGACTAAATATTAAATGGAAAGGTCTAAAGACAATGTTTTTAAAACGACATTAACAGAACGGTATGAAAGCAGGGGGTTAGTTCAATTTCAAAAGCATTTTGAAAGTTGTCATTCATTGATATTGCATTAGTTTAAGCTAGAGATCGAATTCGTTCGGCTATTTTCGTGAACATAGCTCGACAGTTTGCTTAAGCTCTCTTAAGACAAATAAGTAAAAGACAAGAATATTTTTAAACTGATCATAAGACAACGGATCAGAAAATAGTAGGAATGACATTTTTTTTTTTTTTACATTTTTTTTTTTTTAATTCCCTAAGCTAATCCCGCGAAGCTCTACGCTTGTCTGCAGGAAAGAAACCAGAGTCTCTGGCGGGAATCGAACCCGCAACCCCGGCGCTGATAGACTAGCTCACTACCAGCTAGGCTACCGGGGCACTCATCAAACATAACGCGTTATAAATATTGGCCTTATAGAGATATATGGGTATATGTTTGTCTAAAAATCATAACTTAAACGGCTGTAGCAATTTAAGTCCAAAGGCGCTGCTTACGAATAAGATTTGCATCAAATATCTACCTCTATTTTTTATAAAGTTTTCGCTACAAGTCTACAGATGCCCCACTTTTGATATTTTATTAGCGATAATACAAATACTTTTTCAAATAAGAAACTGTATATGTTTCTCCTGTACAAAGCAAATGCATATTTTTTTTCTACATTATGATTAAATAAAAACTAGATATTACCCGTGGCTACGTTCACTTGGAAATTAGTGCCAGATTTAAAGAAAAGTGTTTATTGTATAAAAAATTAACAAAAACTTTATGTAGTTTTCTACATTTATTCTTATTTTATATTAAAAAAATCAATAAAAAACATTATAGTGATTATTACTTTTGCCAACACATACATACAAGTTTTAGGCACTCGATACTCTGGAGCAACCAACATTTAACTGCCCATATAAAAAACAAATATGTATATTCCGCCCTCTGGACCATACGCAATCTTTTTACCAAATTATTAAAAAAGAGAAAAAGTACCAAAAGTACCAATTTTTCCGTTTTTACATCCCAAAAAGTACCCTATATTTTTATATGGGACATACGCCATCTCTATACCAAATTGTTTTAAAAGAGAAAAAGTACCAAAGGTAAAAAAGTACCAGGAGTACTAACTTTTCCTCTTTTAAGGCCCCCAGAAGGTACACTGTATGTATATCAAGTTTATCGAAAAGAGAAAATGCAAAAATTTTTACTGGTTTTTACCCCTTAAAAAGTACCAATTGAATACCTAAAGAGTACCCTATATTTTTATCATGACCATATGCAATCTGCATACCAAATTGATCAAGTAGAAAAATTGTACTAATTTGTCCCCAATTTCCCTCTCAGAAAGTACCCTTTATTTAAATCTAGACCATATGCTATCCGTCGACCAACTTTCATCCACATTCATTAAGCGGGTTTTAAGCATCCAAATATGCCAGCACAAACTTTACAATGATATTTTTAGTAGAATGATAAGTTTTCGAAAAATGCTGCTTTTTATACATTTAGTGTTTATCTTGATCGGAGCTCTTCGTTGGCTTAACTCTCCCGTTCAACAGTCAAATAGTTAGATTTAAACAACTGATATTTTGTATATAAATCACTCGCAGATGGATGTCATAAAAATTGCCTAATCTTATTGGACTTATTCATCCGTTAAGCCAGTAGCGACTTGTTGTATAGCGTGCCACATAAGCATCAATATGATCGACAAAGATAAAGAGCCATAGCTGGACGAGCTGTGTGAGTGTGGCTCTATCTTGTTGTAACCTCAAATCTGGATTGTTTCCTACTTTGGGCTTTAAAATATTTGCAATCATTGCCCGATGTTGAGTGCCGTTCACATTACACAGAAAAAAATTAAAAATTGATTTCTATTAAAAAATTTGTGATATTAATTAAAAAATTTATTATATATACACCAATTAACAAATTAATAGTTTCGATTAAATATTTTCCTATATAAGCAACATTTTCTGCTATAATGTTGTTGATATAAGTAAACTTGATAAAATTTTTAATTAAAACTGATTTTATTGTTGATTAATGGTTTAATTAAAAAAAAAAATTGGCGAGAATTGTTATCTATGTAGACGAAACTTGTTCGTTGTTTTCGCAAAAAATATGGTCCAATGATCTTATCTGAGTGGGTACATTTGATGTTTAACAATTATTCTCGAATTTTTGGTACCCCTTATTTATATTGAGGTGAATATTTTTCAATGTGATCTTTGTGTCTGAATAGTCGAATGCTGATTTTCTGGCATCGGTAACTGTTATGACTTTTTTCAAAAAAGTCAAAAAAAACTATTATTTTAATAAATTTTAAAATTTGACTGATATTTTTTTTGTCAAATATAAAAGTTGAAATTTGCCTTGTATTTTTTTTTTTTTTTTTTTTGTCAAAAATACTTATTATTTGAATAATATCTGTAGTTTTTCTAAAGTCTTTGGATGAAGTTTCCTGTTGATCGAGCCTAAGCAACCAATGAAATGCGCACAGGAATAGGTCATCCCATCAGTAATAAACTTCAGCTTATCATTAGTATGAATTCGGAATTTAGCAGAAATAAAAGTATTTTAAGGATTTTATTCCTTGGCTAATAACAATCTACTTGCTATACTCAAATAACGTATAGACAAATTCTTTCGGTCTGACTTTTTGGACTGAAATTTTAATAATAACTGTTATTTTCAATACCTGCAGTTTTTCAGATAAAATTTAACAGTTTTGGTTCTCTGGGTCTTTCCATCATAAATTCCTCAAGTTTTTCAAGCAAAAAAAAACTTACACAATTAACTTATTAAATTATAATGCTTATTCTGCGTCATACTGTATAGTACTCAGTGAATTAAATAATTATAAATCGGAACTATCCATCCCATTCATTCATTTCTTTTTTCGCTTTTGATTTAAAAATAATCGTAATCGAATATTTAGAAGGTCTCATTCTAAGAAGGATCAACAAATGCAGCTTTCATTACAGGTTACTAATTTATCTTTTACCTCATATCAAAAATATGATCCTCTTTGAATTTGTTTTACTGCAACGCCCCTGCTTTTAAGCAAGCAAACGCATTATTAATGTGGTCACCGGCACGAAGAGTGCGACGAAATGTGACGCTTAAATATTCATGAGATTGTTGCTGTGTTGTAACCAACGAGAGCTGCATAAAAAAGATATTTTTCTTTTCCTCCCATCCACTGAAATGTTGCAGTAGAAGAATTTCTATATAATTTTCCATATATTTGAGCTGCTCTTCGTTCATCCAGTGACAATGATCAAGTGTCTTTTTGTGTTCATATGTGGTTTGAAAAACACATAAATGCACTTGTCGCTTAAAAACATGTCTTTGCTGTTTGTTGGGGTTTCCTCTTAAGTAAATTGTCGTTTTATTATTAAAAAGTTTTTTTTCTTTGGATTCTTAAAGAAGAAATGAATTCATTGTTTCAAGTCGTTGGTTGGGTGCATAAATTAGTTACTTATGAAGTATACTTTTAAAGAAAAAATTGTCAAGGTTTTGTAGTTACAAAGAGTTTTTTAAGTGAAATTAAATGTAACTTATATTTTGTATTAAGTAAAGTGGAAAAAATTAATTCTAATAGAAAGTTCAAAAGTAGTTATAAGAAACCCTTCCGTTTTGCATTACCCTGTAATGATGACTGCAGAATTGAGGAATTGTAGATAGCGCTATTTTCGACAGTAGTCGAGAGAACTTTCATTTGGTATTATGGCGCACATTCGATAAAAATGTACTACAGTACATACAACCCTGTTAATTACCCCACGCTTAAATGCCTTTTACCTTGAGTTTTCAATCCCTGTTTTTTTTCTCCCATTTTTCAAACAAAAAAACCACGTTTCATTGCAAGGCTCTTAATTTTTTATTTTTTAATTTCCTAAGTTTATCCCGCGAAGCTCTATGCTTGTCTGCAAGAAAGAAACCAGAGTCTCTGGTAGGAATCGAACCCGCAATCCCGGCGCTGATAGACTAGCTCGCTGCCAGCTAACCTACCGGGGCACTCAATTGGGGAAATTGCCTTAACAAATTAACTCCCAAAAATAAATTACACCTAAATTTCATTCGTTTAATTGCCTCAGTACTACACAGCAAGTAATGCAACTTTGCATTTGTCCAAAAAACGAAATATATCGTATTTTAAAGCAAAATATTCCACTATTTAATAAAATAAACTTTATTCTGGTGAGCCCATAAGAGATATTTGTGCTGTTGTTTCTAGATACACCAAACATATGACATATTTTGTCTTAAAAGGATTAAAGGAAAGTTCGCAAACATTTTAAATTATATTAACATTTAAAAGGATAAAATAGCTTGAATATTTTAGGGATTAATATTAGAATGAAAGCTGTGTGTTTAAATCTGACATTTTGAGCCAAATTTAATCTTAATACTGTGTTTCCTTTAATAAACGCGTTTGAGTTCTTTTAAATTGCAAATCCAAATAAATACATACACTTATTCAACTTAACAAACTTTGAATTAATTTTTTGTTCACAATTGTTAGTTACGAACATAAACGTTTAAATGTCTCCAATATACTAACTTATAATACATGAGTCACCCCTTTTTATATTTCATAATTATTTCTAGATTTTTCCCGAACCTCCCTGTAATAACAACTTATTATATTCTAAAACCATTTCTACAAATGACTGGGAAATTCATGTAGGAATTATTTTAAAATAACAGTTGTGTTAAAAATTAAACATGACAATTTTAAGTAACTAATCTATCTATACGCCTGAAGCTAATAACTTGAAATTTGGACCAGAGATTGGTCTCCAAATCGATCCACTAAGACGGGATTTTTGGAAATTCAAATGTTTAGGGGGTAAAAAAGGGTAAAAACGGGAAAATACGGTAACGTTATATCTCCATAACTAAAAGAGATACAACAAAAATGTAATACATATCGTTGTTCTTTAGAAAAATAAGCGGACAGGTGTCTGGTACTTTTTTGAAATTCGGCCCTTTTAGATAGGAAAAGGGTAAAACCTAAATTTTGGTACTTTTTTGACACCCCATCTATCTTTTGAACCAAAGTTTATACCACATTCGAAACTTATCAAAAAAATACGAATACGAATTTGGTACTTTTTCGAAATTCGAACATTTAAGGGGTGAAAATCGTAACTATTTTTGGTACTTTTTTTACAAAACATTTTCCTCCATTCTTTGACATATTCGTTCTAAATTATGGACTCCCACTACAATACTGAAATTTTTGATATTTCAATGGGGGGAAAAAATAGTACCATAAAAGGAAATACGGGAAATTTGATATTTTTGTTCAGCTTTTTGGTTCTACAACTGGTATTTTTTTAACAATCGTTAATATTGGACCTAGAAACATAAAATTCAACATGTAATGTCCTGAGTGGATAATAATCTATAAGGGGAAGTTGTTGGTACTTTTTTGTTCATTAACTGGTACTTTTTGAATATCTGTTAGTATTGGACCTACAAACATAAAATTAAACATGCAATGTCCTGAGTGGATGAGAATCTATAGGAGGGAAATTTTTGGTACTTTTTTATTCATTAACTGGTACTTTTTGAAGTTCGGTTAGCATCGGACCTAGAAAGATAAAATTAAACATGCAAGGTCCTGAGTGAATGAGAAAATAAACATTAGCATACAGATATGTCCACGAAGAAAAAGAAGACGCTAACGAAGTAGCCGGCTAAATACTAGTATGACATAAAACTATAACTTACAAGATAACTTATAACTATAAATAATTCTTAGATAAATCTGAGTTCGAAAATACAGTGTAGCAAATAATAATTCAAGCTAATACGACATATATTATAACTTACAGGAAAATTTATAACTAAAACTATAAACAATTCTTAGATAATTTAACTTTCGTAACAATACGAACATGATAAAATGGTTTATGGACATAAAGAAAGAAGTTAGCATGGGGAAAATGTGATATTATAGAGTGATTCTCACAATTTTCATAGGTTTCGTTCTTAAAACAATTAAAACGTATTTACCAAATTCTATCAAATTATCTTTAAACTTCTACTTTTACTTTCCACACAAGTTTAACATGGACATGGTGTTTCGATCGGCTTTCTAAACGATGCGTCCAGATTTCTATGTATTAGTACAAATTTATATAATATAATAAACATATATAAAACTTTACAGTTTGGAATAACATTTATTTTGAACGAAAACTTGCTTTGGCTTATTGTAGAGTGAAAATATTATATATGTAGATGGCGAAATTAATGCAACGGAAAATTCATCTGTTAACCAGAATTTAAAGCAATTTTTTTTTATTCGCTGAGTATGTATTAAAATAAGTTTCAAAAATGTGAAATGTTTGAGCAATAAAAATGCAGCAATAGCTAAAACATGAAAGTTATTCGGCTTTAGGAAATATCGCCCAAAGAAAAATGGCCCAAAAACAAAAATGAAAAATCGCCCAAAAAAATTGCATGTAAAATTGGGCCTGATTTCATATGAAAAACGGCCCAAAATGTTTGGGCTATTTTTCGTTATTGTTGGGTGATTTTTCGTTTTTAAAATTGGGTGATTTTTCATTATGAAAAATCGCCCAAAAATTGTTATATGAAAAATAGCCCATTTTTTTGGGCCATTTCTTTATGACACTTTTGAAAATGTCATAATGTCCGTGGGCATTATGGTATAACAAATACCAGCTTCGCTAACTAAAGCTTCTCTGTACAGCCGGCCCTCGGCCGGGCGCAAGGATTTTCTACTCTATGGTATAAAAAA
Organism: Pollenia labialis; assembly: GCA_949318255.1. Lineage (NCBI taxonomy): Eukaryota > Metazoa > Arthropoda > Insecta > Diptera > Polleniidae > Pollenia > Pollenia labialis. The sequence continues at coordinate 94,476,408 of OX439142.1, read as the reverse complement.
AACCGGCTTCGCTAGCTTAAGCTTCTCTGCGTAGTCGGCCTTCGTTCGGAAACAAGGCAGATTTTAGAAGCTTTAGTTAGCGAAGCCGGTATTTGTTATACCATAGAGGAGAAAATCCTTGCGCCCGGCCGAAGGCCGGCTGTGCAGAGAAGCTTTAGTTGGCGAAGCCGGTATCCTTATAAGTTATATTTGTATATAACTAAATTTATATGAATAATAAACACTTTTTTGCAAATTAAGTAATTTTTAATTTTTTTTTTTTTTTTTTTTTTTTGAAAAAATTCGTTTCTGCTTTTTGGGTCATTTTTCATTTCCTTTTTGGGCCCTTTTTCGTTTTTTTGGGCAAAATTTCGTATTTACCTTTTTGGGTAATTTTTCATGTTTGGTTGGGCGATTCTTCGTTTGGGCGATTTTTCATTTTTTTTTTTTGGGCCATTTTTCTTTGGGCGATATTTCCTACAGCCAAGTTATTCACCAACAAATCGATGCAAAAATTTATAAAAAGCTCTTAAACGGATAAACAGATTGTTTCTGCCTTCATTGGTCGCATAAGAAAAACCATGCAATTGCATATTTACGGTTTCCCTGATTATGAGTTTGTATATTTGAGTATGCTTTTTTTATTACACGACCTCTCAAAAATCAATACAGATTAGGGATGGGCAAGTTGAAAAAATATATCGATATATATCGAATCGATATTTTTTTAGAGCATCGATATTTATTATTTCAAAAATATCGATATATCGATATATCGAACGTATTTTGCTGAAACTATTACCAAATTAAAAAAATCCGGTATACCTTTGTACAAACATATGTATGAACAAATTAATTATATGTTATTACATTGTTACTTTTTATTGTTTCATTTTATTTAAAAAAATTATTAAAAACAAAAAAATTTAATCAAAACCAAAAATTCAATTATAACAAAATAAAAGGAAAGAATACAAAAAAATCATAAGAAAAAAAATATATTACGAAAAATTTAAATGGAAGTAAATAAGTCAACTTTCCTTAATATTTGAATTGCACCCCAAAAGTACCAACTGGTTTTAGTCAAACGAGTAATCATCAGATATGGACATCAGGAGCACTCTCTGTTTTATGTGCACTCCAGACAATCTGCTTCTTGTATCCGGCACTGCTTCTTATAAATGCCAATTATTTTAGATCTTCATATTTGTTTAAAAAAACATATGATGGATGCATGCAATGATTCTAATTCTTAAAAAACATATTGTTTGAAAAACGGCGAGCATATAAAAAAGAGAGTGCTCCTGATGTCCATATCTGAAGATTACTGGTTTAACTGAAACCAGTTGGTACTTTTGGGGTGCAGTTCAAATTTTAAGGAAAGTTGGTACTTCCATGACTTATTTACTTCCATTGAAATATTTCGTAATTTATTTTTTTTTTTTATTTCATATGGTTTTTTTGTATTCTTCCCTTTTGTTATTATTATAATTGAATTTTTTGTTTTGATAAAATTTTTTGGTTTTTATTAATTTTTTTTAAATAAAATGAAACAATAAAAAGTAACAATGTAATTACATATGAGGCGCTCAGCGCCAAAACGGCCTAACCCTCATTTTCAAACAAATCAAACTAGCTATGCTGATGTAACCGGAACCTTCTGAAATAAATATTAAAAAAACTCCCTATTGCATAGTATAACACTAGGTTATACTACCTGCTGAAAACTGTTTTTCCTCTATGCAAAGTTCAAAAAAATGTGGATGCCATAATGGCCTAAGCCGCTTAGGCCAAATCGAATCCTAGAAATAAAAAATATGTGTGGGTTAGGCCAAAAACGTATGGTTAGGTAAAAACCATAGTTTAAGTAATAAAGTTTAATAACGCCATCACCTGTTGCGATTTTGTTCCAAAATGCATTTTAATCAACCAATAATTCGACCTTCCCAGTGGAACAGATAGACCACAAATTTTTAGTATCTGGCCACTCACTCCTACCATGCGATCAAGATGTTGGTCTCATTGAAAAGGAATAAAAATATTATTTTGGGATCGTGTAATCATCACGGCAAAAAAAAGAGAACCATTTTTAATCGAGAAACTAGTGACAGAGTCTTTTTTGGGGATTCAGTATTTCGGTTATATCTCAGCCATTTTTAACCGATTTGACAGATTTATATACCGACGTGCTTAAGAGACGCGTCTTAATCTATGTCTCATTTAGTTTAAAGTTTATGTGACTTTGCGTGAAAGTAATAGGACTTGACACTTTTTGACCGTTTTGGATTTTTTATGAATTAAAAATAAAAAAATCAATTATTTATAACTGCGAAACTGTTGCTTATGTAGCGAAACGTTGTATGAACAGATAAAAGGAATTGTAATTCCTAATTTTTTTAAATTTGATTCAGCAAAATCGAACTTGTGGTTCTCGAGTTATGTCAAAAAAAAACCACAAAAGGTCACAATTTCCCCTATATGATAGTTTCTAACTTCAAATCGATATATGTCAATTCCTAGACGTGACCCAGCGAAACGCCGGGACACGTATAACTTCTTTTTTACCGATATAACATTTCCAGTTGGTTTCATCCCATCCCGATTTGAACTGTCGCATAGTGTAATTCTATGCAAATATTCAAATAACATAGATGTTTTATTGCAAGAAGTTGATATTACAAAGAGGAACTCCAGCAAGTTCGTAAATTTGGAATTGGAACCGCTTAATCCTGGAGGAAGATTCATTGAAGCTGCAAGTTTAAGGATTTACAGGAACTCAAAGAGTTCATACCTCCTATAAACCATGCATTTTATAATAACTTAAAAACAAATTCGAGAGCCAAAGAAGAAGATATTCAGGAAGAAGACGAATAATTATTATTATTAATTTGTATTATTTAAAACGCTTAAAATTATTTTTATTATTTATCTGAAGAAATTTTGTATGTTTTAATAAATGGAGCCAATATGGCCTAACCCTCAGTTCTTATCAATATATCAATATATCAATGAATTCCAAAATGGCCTAAGCCACTTTAATTTTTGTATTAACTGTTTAAAACAGTATTTATCTAAATTAATTAAGACCTAATAATTAACCCTAAACAAATATTACAACTAATATTTATTTACGATTAATAAGAAAAAAATAAAAATATTTTAAAAACTTATTTTCTTTTAAATTCATTTTTCTCAGAACCATTTTTTCGGGCTTAGGCCGTTTTGGCGCTGAGCGCCTCATATAATTTGTTTGTTCATAAATATGTTTGTACAAAGGTATCCTGAATTTTTTAATTTGGTAATAGTTTCAGCAAAATACGTTCGATATATCGATATTTTTGAAATAATAAATATCGATACTCCAAAAAAATATCGATTCGATATATATCGATATATTTTTTCAACTTGCCCATCCCTACCCATTCCTAATACAGATGAAATTCAAGACAGCAAATCCTATTGTTTTGTAAAATGAATACAATTACTGATTGTGTGTTATTAAATTCGTTTTCCGTACTGTTAAAATTTAATAAAAATATAGTTATTTTACGAATAATTTTATTTTTTAACATTTTTGTTTGTTATTCAAAAAACAATTTACCCAAAAATAATATTTTTCCGTATTTATTTTGTTACGCTGCAACGCTATTTGATGTTTTCGGTTATAATATATTTTTTAAAAGTAAAAACTATTCAATTTTAAGGAACATGCAGTTTAAAAAATTTAAAAATTAATGAAAAAATCATTTGTTTTAAATGAAATGTAAATGATCCTTTTTTTAAATAAATGTTAGGTTGTTTAAAATTAATTTTCGTTTGAATTTAACTACATAATATTTTGAGTGTACATCGTGCGACCAGGTACGATCGCACCGTATAATTTGTCAATGCTCTGAGCGCAGCCTGACCGTCGACGTAAAGTGTCACCACAGGCCCCCCTACGATGTGACCCAGTGTCACCTCCTTCGCCCTCCAGATCCCTAAGATATCCGCCTGAAAGACACTGCAATAGTGTTGGGATACTATCTATATTTTCTACTATCGATATTTATCGATAGTTCAGATTTCACTATTGATGTTATCGACTGAATGTTTGTACTTGTCCAGGAAAACTTTAACTAGTCTTGTATCAGGCTACAGTTCGTTGTTTTTATTACATTATTGAACGTATGAGGTGCTAAATACTAAAAGTGAATCGCTGTTTATTTGTTTTTTAATACTAATCATTTATTCATTTGCTAAAAAAATAAAAAAAATTTAACTTAATTTTACAAAAATCATACTTAATTATTATAAAACTATAATTCTTTTATTCCAAAAAAATATTTTAGATTTATAAAAAAAAATGTAAGCGCAGAAATAACAATTTTTCAATGCTTAATTTTTTCCACTTACTTTACAAACGTAAATCATGTCAGTTTTTCAAGTATAAAATAAGCGATTTTCAGATCTCTACAGCAGAGCTTCTACGCGAGGAATTCCAAGCAAAAATCATGTAATATTTCATAGAAGTGTAAGCGCTATAATCCGAATTCTCCCTTACATTACTGCTTCTGAGGAAGCTTCGGTTTTTGCTGGGTCCTTTCTGAAGGAACCGAAGTAGCAGGGACTATAAGATATTTTATTGCAACTTTAGATCATTTTCTAAATTGGCTTTGATTCTCAACTGACAAGGTAATCAATCTAGTGGACTTATCCTCTAATGGTCGTTCATTGTTTTGTCCTATGCTCGCAATTGCAATTGCATGTGGATTTGAATTTTCTTTTTACATTACAAAAATATTTGACATTTCAGTCCCTATGTAAACATGTACAAATTTCGACTAAAAGGCCTTTAATTAGCAGTAAAACAAAAACACACCTAAGCAATCCATACCAGCTGCCATTCTTGTTGTTGTGCTGTAATTCAGCGCGAATTAATAATAGCGAGTTAAAACTTGCGGCAAAAAAATGTGTGTAAAGCTGCTTCATAGCTGTATTTTAAATAATAATATTATCTAGTTTTTCTATCGATTGTACTATCGATAGTTTCCCTGCACTCATATGGGAGTCGGAATGACCTTTTCACGTCTGTGTTAGACATATAAACAACGAAAAAAGTACCAGCGTCTATCTTGGATAAATATTTACTTTTTTAACAAGTTTTTTTATTTATTTGCAGCTTCTAAAGCAAAATTGTTTTCGTTAAAAAATTCGACGCACAACGAAATTTTCGACTGTACTGTCAACTCATAATACAAAACGTACATTCGATAGTCGATGTTCAGAAGCCAGCGAAAATCGTTTGTCGAATGTAACTCATAACAGGGGCAGCGTTGCCAGTGAAATTTCGGGAAAGATACGTTTTAGTTTACAAAAAGATACACTTTTTCCCAAAAATATACATATAAAAAAAAAAATTAAAATGCATTCGAAAAAACTAAGGTTGAACTAAAGATCGCTAATTTGAAAACCTCAGCATAATAGCAAATTCTAATATTTATTAAGAATCGTGAAAACTGTAAAAAATAAAAGGAAAAATCCGCTTCTTTCGCGAACATGGCTAAAATTCGTAAAATTTTCAAACAAGCCATAAAATTGATTCAAAGTCCATAAAACAATAAGGAATGGCTAAAATTCGGTAAAAATTTCTAAACTAGCGGAAATTCGCAAAAATTTGCTACCAGCGGCATGATAATAACAAAGTCTACTGTTTATTATAAATCGGTAAAGCGGGAAAATAACATAAAAAGCGTTAAAAAAATGAGTTATAATTAAATCAAAATCAATATAAAAAGGCGATTTTAAATGTTTGGTTAGTTAGGGCCTTTTGCGTTTTATGTAACTATATATTTTGATTAAATTAGAAATAGAAAATTTTATACTAAAAACAAAATTGTTTTCTTGTTAAAAATTTTAGAAAAAAGTAGATTCGTTTTACTTTCACCAACTCTAATTAAACACGAATAAAAACATGTGGGGTTGAAATGCAGAACACCAAAAATGCTGAAATAGTCCACTTTCGAATAGATTCGTCTTCTAGAAAATATGTCATATAACTTCCTATTTATAATTATTTATGTCATAAATATAAGGTATGTAATTATTTTAAAAATACAGTTAGCAAACGTTAAAATTAATTGCATGTATGTATGTAACTATCTTTGGATGTTATCAGAACAAACTCATCTATGTAAAAACTAATATATGAGTTAAAATTTATATAAATTTCCTGAAAATAAAAAAGAAGTTTATATTTCTTCAGAACAACTTTGCACTACTAGTTATCATCAATTAATGAGGATCGTATGTTTAAACATCCTTTATGCTTTCTTTTTTCATTATTAAAGCTGCTATTGTATTATTATTGAGTCGGCAACGATGATAAGTCTTAATAAGTTTTAGTTGGCTAAAAATTCTATAATATTTTATTTCTGTACATTTTGCGTACAGATTAAAAAGAACCGTAAAATGTCAGGATTAAACATGGTACCCGAAGTCGTCAAAATATACGCAAAATGTATCTTTCGTATCCTTATGGCAACAGTGAATAGGGGCCTTATTTTTTTTTAGAATATTTAACTATGTATGTATTATTGTTTTCATTCCTTTCTATATCATTTATTAATCGGAATTTTTTTCCAACTGTAAGACTTTATAATTTAAATAGACATTTACGAGTAAATATCTCACAAAATTTTATTAAACTTTATATAATTTGATAATAAGGGTAACCTTTTTTACATTTTACAACATTTCACCATTATTTATTTTGAAAGAAACCTAATTAAGTCATTTATATCGCATATCCACAGGATATAGGACAAACATGTTCTATAAAAACTATAATAAAATGCTGGCAATAAAATAAGAATAACAATATTTTATATTTTTAACGTATAAATTTTAACTCATAAAGTCAATTATGTCTAATTAAAACTACATACATCATATTTTGAAGTAACAACAAAAAAGAAACAAATTACACAACAACCGCAACACCAGCTAACAAACCAACCAACTTATACATCAAACCAACAACAGGATTAAATACCAACCAACGTCATCAGAATGTACTCGTGTGAGTTTGAAAATATAAAAAAATCTAATTAACATTAGCGTAACATTTCAACGCTTCATCGGAAAATACAAAATAAAAAAGAGGAAAAAATTATGTGCAATTTTTGATTAAACTTAGGAGACTCAAAAGAAAGACACGAAACTCTGAAATACTGGTAAGAGTATAAAGCATACCATCAATAAAAGCCAACCAACAATTCATATGGTAGACAAGGTAGTACATACATGAGACATTAGTACAAGAGTACATGCTTTCAACATAAGCGACAAAACGACGGACACAATTTATACATTAAGTGTTCAATGAATATGCGCCCAACTTCACACATCATAAATTGTGACCGCCTGTCATATTTGTATGGAACAAAAAAAAAGAATATATTGTATTGAAAGAAAATTGTAGAATAAAAAAATATAAAATTTAAAACTGCTTAATGGGACCAACTGAATTTGAATGATTAAAAGTTACTATAGAGAAAACACCATAACTTTAATGCGATTTTTTCTGTAAAGTAAATAGATGTTATCTCTTTAAGCCGTATTCTTACCTTGTCAAAATATTTTGTTTTTAATAAGGAAGATATTTGAATAAAATAGCGATTTTAACGTTAAAAAAGTATTGGGTCATTTTTGCTCACAAGTTAAAAAAAAGGGTTAATTTCAATTTTTTTTTGCTTTTGAAACATAAATTGTTAATTACAGAAATTAGTGTAGTCAACTTTTGTTCAAAATATGAATACACCCCAAGATGTTTCGTTATAAATTTAAAGAAATATTCAAAAAAATACTTTTGACCTTGTCATTTGACCTCTGGTGGTTCGATTTTGACAATTTTTTCAAAATACAGTCCTTGTAGTTTGTGTCATAGAAGATTTGAAATTTCATAAAAAAATTAACTTTATCCCATTGATAAATTTTGTGCAAAAAAAAACAATTTGCTCGAAATCCGTTAAAAATCAAATCGTTGCCCTGCCCAAGAATACCAGCTGTTATTTCTAAAATTTTTTATTTTCATTTTCTAAGATGTTTTTCGATTTTGTTGAAGAAAATTTTTGTTAAACCTTAAACAATTGAAAAGCACCCCAAGAATGTTGTCCGTTTTTAACATCACCTTAACCTGCAGCCACATGATCAAGTTTTCCTTAATAGTCTTTTACATATACTGTGTGCCAAAATTTGCATAAATTGAAAGCTGTGACGTAGGCAACACTCAATTTTTAAGCATTTTACTTTTAGGATGTCATCAAGAAAACAATTTATAAAGGTAAACGAAAAATTTTTTCAATTAACATGTAATCAGCTGTTTTTTGATTGAACGTTTAATTGCCAAACTAATGGATAGGTAAAATAGAAAGCAATCTCGTGGTCAATTAAAAAAGTGTAACACTCACACAAAATTAGAGTGTATTGCAAATTGAAGGGAATTAAAAGGCAAAACTCGATCGAGTGGCATTTAAGTTAGGACAGGTTAACGCCATCCAAAAAACTTGTTCCATATTGCATAATGTTGCAGAAATAAATTTCAAAAATCTGCAAGGTGTGCTCGAATTTCACGGTCAAGTAATAATTGGCACATTAGTGGCCTGGGGCATTATTTATTACTGGGCTAGTTCTTAACCGATTTCGGTTTTTTACCTTTTTTTGTGTGTATATTTGGATTAATTTATTATCTAAAAAAAATGTTTTACGAAATTTAAAAAATTTAAAAATAAATAATAAAAGTGATTTTTCGCCTTGTATTCACTATTCTGGATTTCAGTCGCATTGAGACAGCTCTTAATATTTTTTTTATTCGCCCAAAAGTTGTATTTCTTAGTTTTTGGACATTCGCAGACAGCAGACAGACTAATTATTACCGCTTAGCTTAATTATCTATTAAACGATATTTAGCGAACTTTTGCCCTTTTGAAGGCCAAGATTAAAGAAAAATTCTAAAAAAGTTTAGGTATCAGCAAAATTTTGGTATTGCAACAAATTAGTTGGTGTCATTTTATTAACCCAAAATCGATGTGTGATAAACTATGTTAACAATATACAATTTTTGTTTGTGTTTTGAAAAAAAAACCGCAATGGTCATCATCATCACAAACACCGAAGGTATTAAATTACAGATGGACATTCAAAAGCACACACACGTACTCGTTCAAAAACATACGAATGTCCTTTTACTATTGAAAAGATATAAAATAATTGCATTTACATTTTTTTCTCAATAAATAAGTTTTTTTTTCATTTGTTTCAAATTTCGAACATCTGTGGTTAAAGACAGTTTAACAGTTTCTTTACACGTAATTTAAGCAACAAAAACAAAAAAATTATAATTGCCACCACTAGACGTTTGCAACTTGCAGCAACAACAACGATGATGTATTAACAAATTTTACCACCGCGAAATTCTCATAATGCCACAGAATATTAAGAGTATAAACAATGATGATGATAATGATCATTAGCCTTACAACCGCCAACAACATTGATCAAAATTATGGTCATGATCCTCTCAGATCGTCGTTGTTTTAATCGTTTAGTCAATGATCAATGTCGCTGCTTGCTGTTCTTGCTGTTGCTTTACTGATCGCTCTGCTGCCGCTGATGTTGGATTTAATTTATAGAAAAACGTTTCGATTAAACGCCTGTACCTTTATTACATACCTATACAGATGGATGGATCTGCTTGTATTATTTTAAATTAAAAAAAAATATTTCGTCATGCTCCTCAAAATACTACAACAAAATATAACAGCCGTACAACACCTTTGACGATTACTTTATAATATGTAAAAGGAAAAAGTGTACGCACATGAGAAATAGTGTAACGAAAATTTAAATAGGTACTTTTGCAAGAAACAATGGACTTAAACAGCCGTTTTAGACTTTTAATAAATAATTTTATGTTTTGTATTAAAATGAGTGAAGGTCGATTTTTTTATAAGTAGGTATTTAAGTAAAACTGTTTTCTTATGGAAGACTTTTATTAATTTTTTACGGTTTTAGTTAAAATAGCAGAGTAAGACTCTTGTTCTATTTATTTCTTTTAAGGTAGCGCCAGTTAAGTTTCTGTATTTCAGTTACAACCTTATGTTATGATTAGTTTCTTTTATAACTATGTATATATTATTTTTTTTTTATTTTGTCCAAACCCGGTTTCTTTTTAATATAAAACTTTCAGTCAACCAATGTTACACTTTTAGGGGGAGACTATCAGTGGATTCGAAAATGTTAAAAGTTCAATATCTTTTCCACCCATTCGAATATTTAAACATTAGTTAAGCATATTGATCTTAAAAGGCGTTAGAAATTGCAGTAAAATAATACTTTCTGCTTCTATGTTCGCTTTTAAGCTTCCGCGTGTATCGTTTCATTTTGTGTTATACAGTGAGCGATAAAAGAGTTGGTAAAATAAGAGATTTTAATTTTAGTTTGAAAAGGTTTAACCAAATGCAAAAAAAAGTATTCTATTTGTTAAAAAATGGGATTTACTAGAAAATTAATTTTTTTTTGGTGATACGATTTTTGTTACCCGAAATATTTTTTTTTTAAATAAGCGATTTTTGGTACAAAAAGTGACTTTTTGTGAAAAATTAATTTTAGGTTAAATAAACGGTATTTGACTAAGTGATCGAATTTAAGTGAAAAAAGTTAACTTGAGTGAAAAATAATTTTTGATGAAAAACAGTTGTGATTTTTTTATTTCGTAATTTTGGTTGATGCAAAAGATTTATACAAAACATTTTTTTGTTTTAGAAAATGTTTGGTTAATAAAACATTTTGGTTATAAAGTTACATTTTCTGTGAAAAAGTATTTTTAAAAGCATCTAATTTAATCTTCATCACTTACGGAAAGGATATATATTAGGGTGTTCAGTCGATTAGTTCTTGTTCGATTAATCGAACAATTTAAAACGATTAATTATTCGAATATTTTTAAATTGCTAATTTCGATTAAAGGATTAATCGAAGAATTTATACCGATTAATCGAATAATTATTATATATAGTAATATTTCTGTTTAATGTATAATTTATTTAAAGTTTTAAGTCGAATAAACATGCCAAATGTATGTGTCCGTTGGAATTAAAAAACAAAAAGTCATGTTAAGTGAGTAATTTAACTTTTTTTTATTATTATTTTTATGAAGTTTTATTACAGCGTCGTTTTTAAAATTTTTTCGATTTTAAATTCACTTCATTTCGTCTTCTAGAACACGACCTTATTTCTTAACAAAACAGTTCATTCGCTTCATCTTTAGAGTTTGGTTCAAAAATTTTGTACCGAGGATAAATATAATAATGCTAAATGTAACAGGTGTCCAAAAATGTATTAACGAAAATATTTTTCAACAACTTCACTAATTTACCACTTCCACAGTATTTGAAGAAGTGGTGAATAAATATATGGATCGATTCTCTAGAGGAAATTATTTGCAGAAGTATGGCAGAGGATGGAATGTGCGTGAAAAGTTTCAAAAAATCCAAAGTCATATTGACAATTTGGAGATACATTGACAAATTAAAACAGAATCTTTATTTACTCAAGTACTAATTTTTTCTAAAATTATCGAACAAAAATCTCGTAATTTATCAAATTTCTGGATATAGAATTATTCGATTAATCGATTATTTTTAAAATTTAATTCGCTTAAGCGAATAAGTAAAAAATGTCAAATATCGATTAATAGAACAAAAATAAGACTCGATTAATTGACATTAATCGATTAATATACATATATATGTATAAGTTTGTCATTCCGTCATTCTATAAAATATATATAATCCTGGACCTTATGAGTAGCAAAGTTGATTAAACGATGTCCGTCTGTCCGTGTGTATGTTAAATTGGGTTTTCCGAAGAACTTAGAAATGATGGGGACCGGATTGTTTTATATTTATGTCACATTTATTTCGTTAAAGTTTTCTATTGAGACCAGTCAATAAATGACTGAAATATGAGCAACAAAACAACAAAAAATCCCTTGTTTTATGAAGAAAAAGCGATTTGTCGTAAGAAAAAGCTTGATTTTAAGCTGCTGGTATCGGAAATATTTTTTTTAATTACAAAACAAATCTGTCGCCTAATTGCATGGACATAGCCAAATAGTCCTAGATTTTTACAACGATATTTTCATTGTAACAAACGGAATGACAAAATTATCTTTTTATGAGTATTTGAACAACTTTATCTAACACTTTTTGTTACCTACTGTTCAACGACCAATCTACATGATCACCAATTTTTTTGTCTACAACAGAAAAACTGCAGCAACCCAAACTGCACTGTGGTTTTTATAATTTTACTTTTTTCGTTTTATTTAAAAAACAATATCATCATCATCGTCATCATATTTTTTTGTGTTGAGTGAATTACTTTGGACTTTTTAAAAACACTTCTGTATCGAAAAGAAAAAGCAAAAAAATTAAATTCAAAACTATTTTTTTGAAAAAAAAAAAAAAAAAAAAAAGCAATTTGGTTTATAAAAGTTCACCAGCTAAACACACACAGCACCTCAGCAACACACCAGCTAAAGCAACAACATCAGAGTCATTCATTCATTGGTTGTTGATCTTGTAATTGTTGGTGTTGTTATACATATTACTTCTGCTGCTGCTGTTGTTGCTGATGAGGCTGCTGTTGTTATTGCTTATTACTTATAGTTATTTACAATACTTATGTATGTATGTTGTATATGGAATTGTTGTTGCTGCAACTATTTTGTGTTGACTGCCAAAACGTGACATTTAGTCACGATTTTGATGAAATTGAAGTCTCCTGTTTCAATTTTTTTGTTTTACTGATTTTCTTATTGCCATAGATAGAACTTTTCTGTACTTTTTCCTTCCCTGTGTGCTTTTGTTTTTAATAAATTTTTTTTTGTGTAGTCTTGTGGTCTAATAGTACAACAAGTATGTTTGATTTGTGTTTGAGACTGGGTTGGGTTTGGTTTTTAATATCATATTACCTGTACGAATTTAATTCATTCAATAATCCTGGCAAACAAAAAAAAAACAAATGCAATTGCATGTTAAGGCAAAAAGTAAAATACCTATTAATCGTTTTCTCTGTTTTTTAGGAAAACTAGTAGTGGTTGTCTTAATTTTTTTAAGAAATGCTTATGTAGGTATGCAAAGATATTTGGAACTAACATGGTCATCATAATTGAAGTCATGAATAGAATTACAATGTCAAGAAGGGAATGATAACAATTTTTTTTATTTAATACTGCCATTGATTTCGAAGGCAACTGCACTATGTTTCACGATTGTGTGCGATAACTGAAGGTCCTAAATTTATATTAAATTGAATTACGTATTTATTAAAGCATTGCTAATCCATCGATGTTCAAATGATTATCGGACGTTTGTTGATTTACTAAGAATACGTACATATGTGATTAAAAAAATCATTAGTTTTGTAAAAACGATAAAAATAATTTGCCCTCTTGTCTGTACCTTTAAATAACAGATCAAACTAATTTGACAATATTTGCAGCGTGGGTAACGTTTTGCTTGAGACATAGTAATTGTACACCACATCTGTCAGACGCATACTTGAAAGCTCGGGAGGGATTTGGTTCTGACTGTTATGATTAAAGACACCTGCGAAAGCTTGCTAATGTTGGTGCACCTAAAACCCTGCCGACAAAGTAACTAGCATAGTAGTATATATCAGTGTTAGAAAATAAACACTTAATATCACTCCTTCGCTTTCGGTTCGTTAGATTTGTGGAGAACACAAACGCTAATACACACAGAAAAAAATCAATGTAAAATCGTCGGAAACAAGGATGATTTCACCGTTTTCGGTAGTGAGTTTGCTTCATTGTAACTTCATGTTAATTTAACATGATTTTACAATAACTTGCGAACAATTTTTTTTCTTTTAAAATAACTATACACCCAACCCTTTAACACATGTTTCACTTATTTTGTATTCTCCTTTGTTAACAGAAGCATCAGCGGAACGGCCCGATATGGTTTTCATCATCATTCTACTTTGAAAACTTGATGTACTCTTTAGCTAAATAATTTTAATTAAAAGAATACGGGAACTGTCTTCTTTTAATAATATATTTTAAATATGAAAAAAAGTGCATACACAAGTATGTATGCATGTTAATTTAACAAGATCAACTTTTGGTTTTAATATAAAACAGGTTTTTATGGATTCAATGTTGAACAATGTTATTTTAACAGTGAATAATATTAAATAAACGTTATTAAGGGTTATTTTAATATTTTTCATTTAAAATTTATATGAAATAAAAATAAATTTAAATAAAGGGCATACTTTTTCAGAAATTTGCTATGATTCTCAATCAACATTTCGCACACACAAGCTGTTTGTGCTGAAGTCGTTGTAAAAATTTTTTATTTGTACATTTCTTTATTAATGTAAAAAAGGGACATTATAGAACATTAAAATATAATGTTTGTCTACAGTATCACTACAATCGTTCTGTTTTTTAATGTTCGGTTATTTCTTGAAAATATTAACGGACGGTATTGCGGGTTGTGTTCGTCTACAAAATCACTAAAAAAAAAGGATATCGTTCTTGGGCGTGTGTGTCGAACGCTAAATAATGGTCTGCTTATTTTCGAACACGTGTTTAATCGGTGTGTAGAACAATTTTACTTACCCTGCAGCCACACGTTCAATAAATCGCCATCAAGGTGTTTACACAAACTACTTTTCAAAACTTGTTTGAATTGACAGATGTGACACAGGCTGCACTCGCTTTGATAATCAATTTAATTTTAAAAATGCACCCGACGAAGGAATAACTCAAAATGGTAGCTTGGTAGCACAAGAATTATTTAAAACATTTTTTTTAGTACAGCACATTTATTTTTGAAGAAATATAGTTTATATAAAGGAAGAGACAAAATTAAATTCTAGTCAGCTGTTAAATTGAACATATATTGCCAAACAAATGGAAAGGTAAAATTTAAAGTTTCAGTGTGTAATTTAAAAAAGTGAGAGTGTATTTCAAATAGAAATGAATTGAAAGACAAAACTTGGTCGCATGGCTGCCAGGTACTTTTTTTCCTTATACCCAAAAAATAAAAAATAAATACCCAAAAATCCCCAAAATTAAAAATCAAAACCTTAAAAAGTTTATATTTCTTTTGTTTTTGTTTCGGACCAAAATTAATTTTTTTTTTTAAATAAGAAAAATTATAATAAAGAAATGCCCCAAAATCCCCAAATAAATTTTTTTAGTAAAACCCTTTTTTTATTTTGTTTTTTGCGACTGGTTTTGGCATGTTTTTTTATGCGATTCCAGTGAGGAATTACAAACATAATAAAATTCTGTTATTGAAGACGAATGATCCAATTTATAAGAATTTGGAGCTTGTTCAATCGGTTTTAGCCATAAATTAAATCAACAACAAACATACATATCGTCCCCTTAATATAACAATAGCGTATGTGCTCATACGCTATTATTTTGTTATTGCATTTTTAGAATCTCCATCATTGATTTTATGTCTGGTCAAAATTTCGTCAAATTTTACTTCCAAAAAGTGGATCAAAATGTCGGTGGAAAAAATAGTGTATAATTTCTTGTACACAATTTTCCTTCAATAAGTGTGTAAGCTCATATGCGCTATTTTACTTGAAATTACTACTCCAAAATTGTTAAAAGAATAATAGGGTATACGCATTATACTTAGAGTTTTTTGGATTCCCGGGAATACGGGAAATTTTTTTTAAAATTTCCCGGGATCCCGCTCCATATAAATAATACAAAGTAAATTTGTTTTAAATTAACGAAAAAAAATTTTTTTTAAAAAGCGTAAGGGAACTTGTTTACAAAGTAATTAAAAGAAATGCCTAAATACTACAAAAATTAATTAAAGGTTGAAAGAGGAACTTGAATTATTATTACCTTACGATTTTATATGTAAATTTCGTGTCATTATGCTCTAGATACAAGATAAAAAGATAACATAAACATAACAATTTAATTCATAAAACAATAATAAAAGCAAACAAAAATTATGGTATTTAAGTTATGAGATCAAAAAGTAAATTCATAAAATATATAAAATATTTTAAATAAATATGTTTTATAAATATATTAACATTTTTTAACAGCTTAGGAAATAACATTAAGACACACTCAATGCGTTTAGAAAGTCGGCAAAGAGTATATTTCTTATTTTATTTACTTATTACCATGTTTCCGAAAAATTTCGTTCACTTTTTTACTGAGATTGGACAAACAGTTTAAAGTGCAAAAGTTTAAAGTTGTTGCATATTTCTAGTTCACAATCCGAAGTAAGTTTTCTTTTTTATAAACAACGACTATATCAGTCAAATGTATGTCAAGGTTGATGCAAAAAATAGCATCAAACAGACTTCTTCTTACAAGATCCACCTGTAATCTTTAGGACAATGTGTTTTTAAAATTGTATGTTGTAGTATCTTACACGAGTTTCCATAGTTTCCGGTTATATAAGCCGTCACAAAATGAAACAAATTTATGTTTATCACCTCATAAACATATCGTCATATTTCAAAATTTTTTTTTAATTTTAAGTTAATTTAGCAAAGTGTTCCTTCATACTTTCTCGTAACAAAAAAATCGGTATTTTATCTCAAACTGAACCGAAGTTATAGCAAAATATATCTTTAAATCTGTACATTTTGAAAACTTTAATTGCATTTTGCCAAGCTCGATTTTTTTTTGGAGATATAACTTTGCTGCAATAAACGAGCGATATTTTTGGATATCTCCTATTTTTAAAACTTGTCCATGGACAATTAAAATTTACTGCCTGCATCTTATTTTGAATTTATGTTGTTTATTAACTTTTCACTTCAATAAATTTATTAATTATCAACTGTTGCACGGCACATTCTGCTTTTGTTTAGATTTATTGCGTCAGTAGACATTGATTTACGAACTTCTTGTTATTGATCTAATCCGCAATCCATCCACAGATGCTAATTTTTAGAGAATAGAAAACTAAATTTCAAAGTATAAATAGCTTTTTTTTGAAATTATGATGAACTTTTATTTCCCGGGATCCCGCAACAAAAATCCCGGGTAAACGGGATATAAAATAATTGAAATTCCCGGGAATTCTCGGGACGGGAAATCTCGGGGAAAAACCCTAATTATACTCCATTTTAGTCTGTAGAAAAAATACAATTTATGAAAACTTTAACTCATAAAATAGCTTATGATAATATACATTATTGTTTGAGAAATAGTTTCATTCCGACCATCGAAAGCTGCATGATCTCCAAAATTTGTGCAAGAAGAATGTAGTTCGTCGTGGCACGCAGTCTTTTTTTTATAACTTACAAGGTGGAAAGAAGCGAAATTGTTAAGAGAGCCAGATGAAGCAGAGGAAGGGAAAGAAGACGAATGAACTTCTAGTTATTTTTGATTTACGCAATGTATACCTTAATTTGTCATAATTTTTTGTTTTTAATAACCCAAATGGAAAAGTAATGAATATATGCCACTGAATTAACAAAACTATGAATTAATCACTGTTTTACAATGTTACAAATTGATATTTTTGAGATCAAATATTTTAATAAAAATACCGTAAAATTATTGAATAAAACAGTGTATCAGATTCATCATACGGAAAATAAAAAAGCCTATATGGAGGACTTGCACTTTGAATGACATATGGATGGTCTTAAAGGATGCGTAGAATAAAAAAAATTGGTCAATTTAAAGACAAGAAACGGTATTATGTATTCGTCGAAAAATCCAATATGAAGAATTTTTATTTACATAAACTTCTAACACGATTTTCTCAAAACCCCAAAAAAATTATACGCTATTGTTATATTGAGGGGACGATATATCCGTCATTTATTCATTACTTCTTTTTCCTAAATTTTATTATATTGTAATTCATATTTACTTATTTTTGGGAAAGACATATTTGCTTGAAAACTGTGTAAAAAAATCAAAAATTGTACGTGTTGTTAACGGTATTTGATTATTTTTTTGAAACACCCACTCAAAAATAATAACATGAGATCATTAAGTATTTTTAGCACACTCATCAAAAATGTAATCTTAATTAGGACCTTTTACACCGTATTAATTGTTGGTAAGATAAAAGTTTTGCAACTTTTTTTAATATTTCATATACGAAACAATAAAAGCGGAAATAATAAAAACGGGAAAATATATTAAAAATGTGTAAAATCTCCCAAAAAATCCCCGATTTTTTTTCCTAAATCCCCAATTCCCAAATGATTTTTTTTGTCCTTTTTGCTCGCATAAAATCTCCAACTTTGAAGATACGTCCCCAAGTCTGGCAGCCCTGCTTGGTCGTGTGACCTCATCAGCCCTTTCTGAAGACAGCTTTCGTTTCAAAGAAATGTTTGAGTTATCGTTGGCACTTTATTCGACTTGATCTCATATTATCAGTTTAAACCAAACATGTTCATTAGTTTTCGGTGTTAAATCAAAAAATTTACAAAACAGTTTTAAAAAAAGTCATAAAATGGTTTAAATTCAGTGCACCGTCTCGATGTCCTCTATAGTTTTAATTTAGACATTCATATTATGGTTTGATTGTATATGAAAAACAGCCTTCAAAAAATTTTCGTTGATTAAAAAGCAAGAAGCCATAAATAAACATTTTGCAATAAAATTTTAATTGCAAAATAGATATTGTTGTTAGTGTTGTTGGTTTAGTCATACAGAATATATGAATATTTTGTTGGTTACGACACTTTACATATCCAAACACAACTACTGTTGGTTATGTACTACATATGTATGTGTGTAGAAATGTATGTCCAAAAGTGACCAATTCTCTAATGGCCATCTTATAGACAGACACAAAACAAAGAAACCCACAACAACATAATATAAAATACCAAATAACAAACTTGCAACCAAAAAAAAAAAAACAGCAGTAACAATAACTACAGCAAATAACAACAATATTAACGCTCTAATTTATTTGTTGCGCTTGGTTGACGGCAATGGCACAAGTGGCTCATTGCTGTTGTGTTTTCATTATTACAAATAGTGTTTAATTTTTTGCTTTTTTACTATTTGATGATGGTATTTCGATTTTAAATTCCTTGCACCGCAACCCGATGACGCTTGCTTGGCAGGCAAAAGAAACGGTGTAACATCATGTCAACACAACTCGTTGCTTTGGGTCTAGAGTTTTTTTATTCGTACATACTAGCGGTATGTAACTGAAATGGACTTGTCCATGTTGAAGACGATAAAAAAAACAAACAAACCACACAATTGTGCCACCAATAAGCAGTAAACAACAGCAGCAGCGGACACAAATAATATTAATAACAATAACAATAACAACAACATCAGCAGAAGCAACAAACATGTAACACGCTTCAGCAACCGGCCGACCAGTTAAGACGGTTACAAAAAACGGTAGATGGTTGGCAATATTGCACTAGTAAATTGTACTTATGTGGCAACAATAAAATACATCAACTAACACAATAATAATAAAATTACCAACAACAAAAACAAAAGCTACAAAACATAAGTCTTGGTTAAAGACAATCGATCAATTAGTGGCATGCACCACCTCAAAAAAAACCGTAAATATCTACAATAAACATATCGAAACTACAAAGTACATACGAATAAGACTTCCAAAAGCAGTGTTGCACGCCATTTCAAAGCGGGGGTAGGTGACAGAAAGAGGAGTATAAGAAATTGACAGACCATTTCGACGTATTTCTAAACCATGTCTAATGGTCGAATAACATTATTTAAGTGTCAAAACTTAAAGCGTGAAACGAAATTGCTTTATTATTGCAACACACAATTTCGTTTGATATTTACTATTTGAAGGACTTCAAAAAGTGGATTATCGAATACAATTCAAATAGAAACTTATTTAATTTTAATTTTTATAGTTTAATTTCTTAAAAGGCAAATGCATGCACGTTATTTATTTCTTAAAAGTCATATTAACTGCGATAAATTTTGTTTTAGTTTTCCAAGAATATTACTTGTCCAATTTTATTTCAGATTGTAAAAAGCTAGAACTTATTAAGAACGCGGGCATAATTAAAAAAATGCGGGATTGCACACGGCTTGTGCCATCAATAACTTATATGGCATTTTTGAGGGAACCCATCTGTAATTTATTATTTATTTTTACATAAACTCTATTAAAAGCTTTGACCCTTGACCATTTTTTATTATTTTTCTTCTCATTCTTCACTAGGCAAAATTTTTACTTTACAAGATTAAATTAAGAACACGACAGCGCAAACAGTTTGACAAATGTACGACACGCTTCTACGTTAACCAAAAATTTTGACATTTTTCTACAACTATTAACAACACGATAAGTTTGCAGAAACATATAATTTTTACTTGTTTGTCAAGCAGTTTGTGTAGTTTATTTGGCGCTTTAGTCATTGAGTTAAATAGTTTAAACTGCAACGTTTTGGTTTTTGCTTCGGAAATTTTGCATTTTGTGTAACATAGCATCGTTAGCTTAAAGTTTTGCTTTACTTATATAATAAAAAAAAATTAACCTAAAGCACATCGATTGCTTACCGAAGCATATCCAGAATATGTTCCATCGATTACAACGTGCAAGAGATAACTTGACTTTTGTAAAACTCAAGAAGAACTGGCCAATCATTGCTCAATTGGCTTCAAGCATCAATTAAAAAACCTTTGCAGGCAGTAGGATTCACCCAAATGCGACATAATTGGGTACCAGATGACTTGAAGACAAGAGACGTTATATGACGTTTTAAATGATCTTGCTTCGTTCGACTACCATTTCTATTTATCCACCCTTTTTGAAAGTAAAAATTTGGCTTGATTTGTTTTTTGTCCTCAAAAAAGTATCAGTTTTTCTGGCGTCAGAAAGATGGGAAAGTTTATAGCTTACGATAGCCAATATTTTGAACAAATTTATACTTTACCAATGGTTCACATTAACGCTAAACATTTTCCAGGAATCCTGCATTTTTAAGTATTTATTTTTTAATTTAGAGTTACAAATACAATTACAAGTTAAGTACGAACTTAATTAACCGATCAAAAGTGCCGTGGGCCTTCAGCCCGTTGTAGTGAAACAAACAAGACCCTCTGGCGGGAATCGAACCCACAACTATCACGTTGAGAGTCTTGCTCATTACCAACTAGCCTGCATTGTAGGCCCAGCCGTTTTTAAGTAATAAAATGATATTTTGCAATCATGTTAATTTTTAGGGATTTTTGGACAAATTAAAAATTTGTGGTTTGAACCAGAGGTGGTAACAAGTTTTTGGCCTTCATATTTAAATAACTTTTGTTATACCGTATTCAGATATATCTTTTTTTATTGAGTCAATATTCAGTGTATTGACATAATTATCTTTTTGTTCAAATATACACAATTTAGCTAACTCAATTTATATTACTGCTACATACAACATTCAACGTAAACAAAAATGTACATGTATAAGCAAAATGAAAACAACTTTTGACATCTTTAGGAAATAGACATATGGCTTTGCGCAGACCTAATGGATGGGCCTTTGTTTTGTTGTCATTTCAGTTTCCAAATGTCAAAACACTTTGTTTAGTAAGTTGTGTTTTGCTTACTAAACACACTTCGGGCAGGGTCGCATTTTAATTTTACTCAATATTTATTACAATTTCGTATTAATTGAGCAACAAAGAAATTGAAATTTTATATGGATAATAGAGCTCAATAAAGTAATTTATTGCGTAAAACTCAATTAAGGTGCAAATCTGATCACGGTATTACGTAACTTAATTTGGAAATAGTATAATAAAAATAGAAGATTATAAACTTGATTTTCTCCATATTTTCACATTTACTGCCTATTTCACGATATCACTCGAACGTGAAATAGCCAGTTAACTTTTTAATATTAAGTCAGGTATCAATAATTAAGAAATATTTATTCTAGTGAAACTTATTTTAGATCTAACAACAGATAAGCCCACTTAATGCCAATATTCAGAGGAAATTAAATCAAGTTAAGAATGCTTAAAAATTCAATTAGAGGTTAAAAAAGGGACTTACCAGGATGCCATTAACATTTTCTGAAAATACAAAAAGTAAAAATTATAGTCTCATGCCTGTATTCAAAAAATTCTTTAAATTTAATAAAGGTCTAATGAACAAATTTACTATGAATATTACCTTAATAAACGTTTGTTAAATTTAATAATCGTTTATGAAATATTTTGTAATAAAATCAATCCGGTCAATAATAATTGGAAGGATTGCTTAAGACAATTTTCGATATAATAATCAATATTGTAAGAATCTATTTTGGATCAATATAAAAAGTCTGTGTACTATAGTTTCTGGCAGTTGTGAAATGTGAAAATCGAAATTTACATTTAAATTAGTATAAAATAGTACCTGATTAAAAGGAAATTTTTAGTTCGTATCTGTTTCTTTTTTATTCCGTTATTCTTAACGCATCGCCGCAACTTTTCGCCGCATATCGCTGGCCTAATATTAAAAAGTTGTAAGTTGAATTTTTTTTTTCGATTTTCTGTTGTTTATGTTTTTGGGTTGTATGGGACAATTTACAACATTTAGTGCTGATCCAGAGACGACAGCACGTCCTTGGCCGCCTTGAACAACAATGTTTCATAGTTGTATGTTAGATGTGATCAAAAGTTCAGTAACAAAGTTGTATGTACTACAAAGAACATGGCAAATAACTTTTAAGCGTTCCTTTCAAAATTCTGCTAGGAACTTTTACTACAGTACTATAAGTGCACAGGGTATTATGCGTGTTTGGTGATGTGTGTAACACATAAGCAAATCGTTTCTAGACCCATCTGAATCGATGTAAAGACGCGTCCGTCCAGCTAGCTGGTTGGATGTCCATGTAAAATTTGGTACAAAGGTTTGAATTGTTACAAGAACCAAGCCTATTGAAAATTGTGTATATGTATTGAATCGCTCCATAATTTCACATAGCCTCATAGAGGCTTTGTGCTCTTAACCCATCTAATTATGTTGGCATAATAAGACTATTTATGGGCACAAAGACTCTATCCTGGAAAGAAGCGTGTATGGGGCTAAGTAGAATTATAGACCGGTTCTCGCCATTTTCAAAAGGATTTTTGCTTGTGATATTAAGAGCCGTTAAATTCCATAAATGATCTTTAAAATTGCTAGTGAGTCGGATAGACGGACGGTCATCGTTAGATCGATTCAAAAGGTGATTCGTTTTTTCTTTTAAGCAATTATTTTGCAAAAGAAATTAAGTTTTTACTCTTATGAGAAATTTATATATGGAAATTTATACATTGTGAAAACAGAAACTTGTGGTTTAAAACGTCCTTTCATATGTACACAATACCATCTTGATTGAGCAATACACCAGCATGCTGGTGCAAAATTAATTTTTTACCAAAAATTGTGGGGAAAAGGTTGTAATGAATAACGATTAAATTTTCGACCATATTATTGTATTCACATTTGCATTATTCCGTACTTTCAACTTTCCTTTAGGCAAGGCATTGTTTTATAAAGTTCAAAAAACTCTATCCAAAATATTTTTTCTTTGTTTATGTCTTGACACAATTAAATCATGCTGGTACAATCAAAAAAATATCAAACTATTTTTAATAAAGCTCCAGCAGCTGGTACAATCACACCACAAGCCCATACACGGTCAATCAGCTGGCACAATCACTTGATTACGCAATCATAATGGTATTGTGTATACAGTGCTGCCGTGTAAAACAAAAATTCTTATAAAAAATATTTTTTTACTTATTTTTCATATTGGTGCATAGCAAAATATTTCTTGTCTTTTTCTCATAAAAAGTTTTCTTATACAGAATAATTTACACATGTATATTGGCACATATGAAACGGTGCTTTTAAAATACTTTTTAAAAGCATTTTTTATTTTCTTAAATAAGATGTTATTATAACCGTTATCTTCCGTTTTAATAGAAACACTATCAAGGGAAGGCTAAAAGGGGGATATATGTATAGTTAAATATCGACATCTATGATTTCAAAGTTGACTATAGAAAATATTAAATATTGAATTGAGTGCAAACTAATTTCTTTGCAGTTTTTTTTTAGTGATAGTACACTTCTGATTTAAATCAATATTTAGTGCACTACTCCCAACTATGGCATATACTATGCCTAAGCGGATAAAAGAACAATATAATTGGGGAAAAAATACATTGCACGAACGACACAAAAAATTAAACAATTAAGTGTTAAAAGCTAAGAAATTCTGACAAATACCCACAAAATTATTTTACTTAAAAAAAACCTACAAAATTATTGTCTCATTTGTTACCACTTACAGCAAGTACAGGTATTTATCAATGACAGAAGCTTCAAAAAACTCAAAATAGAAAAAAACGTTTCATTCAATTGTATGTGACCACGAAATGTAATTTGTCAATTGTCATTATTCGGTACTTGGCGGTCGGTAGTTAAAGTCAGCCATGAAAATAAAAAAACAAAGATACAAATAGTTGAAAAAATACCAACGAAACAAAAAAAAAGAGTTGCTTTTCCATCGATTTTAACCACAAGCTACTGTCATCAAGTTATTTGATGTTGTCACGCTAGTTGTCCCCTTTACCCATGGCTATTTGTGGTTTCTTTTGTTCCACAAAAAAACATCAAGTTGAAATTAAAGTACACAACAGCTACTGTCGACATTCTATTTAATCATCAATTGTTGAAATTTTTGTGGTTGTCACAAAATTGGTCTCTTGGCTTTTGCTAAGCATCATTACACTTTTGACTTGGGCTGTGTTGGCTACCTTAAGATGCTCCAATCCACTTAACACTCCTGCGTCCCCTTACAGCTTTAAGTTATTGGTTTATGACCATTTAATTGCTGCTGCTGCTGTGTTCTACTTCAATTGTTAAAATTTACCTTAAAACTGACAAAACCAACAAATACAAAAAAAAAACCTCAAATAACAATGTCATTATTATTTTCATCATTCTGTCAAGCAATAATCCATTCATTTATTCAATGATCTATTCTGTATATGTTTTTTTTGTTTGCCGGCTGGTAATTGCGCATGCGCAACCTCAAATTGCTGCTGAATGAATTGTTGTTGCTTGAGATGGAATAAAAGTTGTATTTAAGCTTTTGTCAATGTTGGTTAAATTTCAAATCTGGGTTGGAAACGTTGAAATTGTGATATTTGATAAGGATTAAGGCGGATCCTGAACGCGAAACATAATGAATACATGGCATCAATTCCCAAAGAATTAAAATCTATTTTATATCAGCCACCAGAATGCTGCTTTCCGGGGCCATGAGAGAATTCGATATAAGGAACAAGATGAGGAATATACAAGAAAGAAATTGTTAAATTTTTTTAGAAATACTGACTAACTGATATTTTATCGTCTTTATGGGACTATCGATCCTAAAGTCAAATAAAATATAAAGAATTTTTAATTTTTTTAAAGACCCACATTTATTTTTTAAAAACCAAAAAAAGTTGTTCCCACTTGCTTGAAAAAATATAATAATTTTATAAGCAGAGCAGCTGTATAAAAGATTTTTCGGATTAGATTCTCTAAGAGATGATGATAAAAGTTATTAATAAAGAAACCGCTTATTCGATTCTAAAAAACGTTGTTTACAGAAGAACTCTCAATTTGAAGACGCCAGCAGCATGCTCGATATGGTTTTCGTAATCATTCTTCTTTGAAAATTCAATGTATTTAACTAAATAATTTAAACAAATAGAATATGGGAATTGTTGCTTCTCATTTTACTTTTTTAGCATTAAAATAATGTATGTTTTTCTTCTTCTACTGCTGTTGATGTTTCTACAACAAACTTTTACAAACACGAGTGTGCTTTATTTTCAAATTTACTCTTTTTGATCTCATTCTTTTTGGAGTTGTGAAGATTAAATGTCATCAATATGAATGTAATGTGCTGTATAAAGTATAAGAATGTACATCAAAATTTGATGTATTTACTAAATAATGGAAGCAAACAGAATATGGCAATTTTTGCTTCTTTATTTTATTTTGAGGGATGAGCTGGAAATCGAAAACGTAAAACGCAAGAATTTGGAAGTTGTTTTTAATACAATTTTAATCTAATTTTTGTTATAAAATTCATAGAGAAATATTTGTCATAAAATTCTTTTATGAGAGAAATCGTATTAAAAAATAGTTTTAAAATTCTTGCGTTTTACGTTTTAAATTTCCAGCACACCCCTGTTTATTATTTTAATTTTTAACAATTTAAATAATGTTAATAATACACAAAATGTGGCATCGAATTGATGTCACTGTAGTCATAGCATAGATCATCAATATGAAGATGCATTTTTCTATGAGTCTACTAAAGAATCTACAATACTGAGTGAATAGAATTTATAACTATTCTATTTTCCATCCCTGCTCCATTGAATCGAATTTAATGTGCTTTTTATCAGACCAGACTTTTGATGAGTTGATTTAATAACTTGTGCTTGTGGTTTAATGAAAAATTAAATTGTTAAGAAATTTGTTTCAAAGATCTGTCGTAAATTAAGGACAATTGAAAAATTATTGTACTTTCTAATAAGATGTTGTTGAAATTTAGAAAAAAATGGCATTTTGAGAACATTAATTGGCTGATTCTTTTTAAAAAGTTTGAAGATTAAAACACTGGTAATAATAAATGAATTGAATTGAAAAAAAAAAAAAAAAAATACGTCCAGATCTTTAAAGAAATCCCTTTTTATTATGTACATACATAAGTGTATTTTGCTTATAAAAAGTTATACACAAATATGGTGCTGTTAGAATTAATTCTTATTAAATATTTCCATAAAATGTTAACCATGCTCGAAAATAATTGTCTTAGATTCAGCATTAAAAACAAATCGGAGATTCTTTGATCGAGGATAAAATCTAGCTCTGCTTGGAAAGACATCTAGCCCTACTTTATGCTACGACTCACAACTTGAGAGCTTCTAACTGATAACACGTACGCTTTCATGTTAGATATTGTTTTCGAAATATTATTTCGTTATTCAACAAAGAAAGTTGCAAAACAAAAACGGTTTAGTTTATTGAATGAACTAAATAAAACAAAATTCCGCAATCACCTTTAAGTAAGGCTTAACTTTTTTTTAATCTGCGCAGTAGTTTTAGAAACATAAGGTTTTATTCAGAAATTTATTCTTCTTCATCCCGCAGATTCCAAAAATATTCCCTTAAAGCGAATCAAGTTTTTTGTCACTATACCGAAGTTCGAGACTGGCTCTCTCGCCATGTTCATCAGACTTGGCTGGTGATTGTGAATAAAATGTTTATTCATGACAATGCAATAAAAAGTATTTTCAATGACATTCTGACGTTTAGGTTTTTAAATGCCGTTAGCATATTTTCGATTCAAATTCGCCAGCTTTCAGACCGATGATTTCCTGAAACATTTTCCACTACAAATTGTTGGTATTTCATTACGCAGAAAAAATTAAAAACCAACTTCAATTAACATATTACAAGTTAGAAATTTGTACTATTAATTAAATTCCGAACTGATTTTCCGCCTGCAAACAAATTGATCACATCAATTAACATATTTGTAAGTTTGAGCTGTTGAGTTTCAATCAATGGGCTTAATTGAAATGTGACCACCAGCAAAAGAGGCTCTATAACACCAAAGCACAAATCAAAATATTTTTTCAACCAACACAGTTAATTGAAACAATTAAAAAATTGTTTGAAACTTTAAAATATTTTGAAGTTTGTGTGTATGTTTTCATATTTGCAAATGTAGACACAAACATTATAATTTTTATTTTCAATTAAGGCAAATTAATTGAAACAATTTGAAAAATTGTTTGAAACAGCATAATTTGATTTAATTGAAAAAATGTTGGTAAAAATGTGTTCTCTGTAGACGACGTATGTCTGGCCCATTAAGAATTTTTGCAATATAAAAACATTTTGAAATATAAATTTAGTGCAAACATTCTTTTACTTTCATGTTGCTTAATCATGGAAAACTTCGGAGCAATTCGGTAAAAGCAATCAAATCTGGGTTCAATGCTTTTGTAAAATTTTTACGAAACTGTCTCGAAAACCAGAGCTAACCTTATGAACGGTTACCGCCACTGGATTCAGCGCATTCGAATTAGGTTTTCCCCCGAGTCCGCTTGCCAAATTCGAGCACAGTGTAAAAACACCCGCCCTTAAAATTAAACCGCCCTTTATTATTTTAAGTAATAACTATCACGAGAAATTCTCTAATAAACTAACAGTTATTTCGATAATGACTTTTTTATTACTTGTGCCAATTGTCATGGAGATTTGTGTGCATCGTCTTTATTTTGTCAAAACTTTTTTGTTTCTTCGTAACTTTTGCAGTCAATAATAAAATGCAAAGATTACCAAAAAACAATGTATTTTCCATTTACAACATAAATCGTTCATAATAATCATAATTAGGGGATATTTTCAAAATCATTTCAAAATACATATTATGTACATACTCTAACGTGTTGAAATCTTAATAATATATTCGAGCTTACAAATGATTCAGCTTTTTAAAACAAACAAACCCTAAAATATCTTTATGTTGTTTTAATTAATTACTAAATAAAATTCTAATCAAAAAACAAAACAAAAAAAGATTAATCATTTATTATGTAAATGACAAAAACACATGGATTCAATGTTCCGTCAAATACAAATGTCAATAAGATGCTACATTTTAGCCATTCCGATTCAAAGCAAAACGAATCTACCAACCATCCATTCGTCCAATTGCAAAATGATGAATGCTTTAAGCATTCATAATCAAGCAAACAACAAATGTGATTAATATTTTTGTTATTTCTATATTCTTATTTTATTGTCAAAAAATTAAAAATTCCAAACGAGAGATCAATAAACTTTCAAATAATTTTATGTAACCAACAGCTTCCGTATTTGAATTGAACATATTTTAATAGTGACAGACTTACAGCACAATAAAACGAGTGGGCTAAAAATGTTTTCGCTACTTAAAATTAATATATAAAAAATGTTTTATATAATTAAAATAATTTATGAAAAAACAAGTAAGAAAGTAGATATGATACCCTACACCACAGTATTTTGAAACACATTTACCTGTTTGGGAGCCTGTTTGGGAGCCATGGAGAATCATGGTTATGTGTCCATATAAATATGGATCTATCTATGTTTTAAATTTCAATAACATCGGTTTGATAGTTTCTGAGATTCTACGATTCGGCCCATTTGCAATAGGTTTGGTCCTTGTGCCAAAAAGAGCCTATAAGCCAAATTTTATCAAATTATCTCCAAAATTGCGACCTGTACTTTGCGCACAAGGTTACATGGATAGCCAGCCAGCCGGACGGACATACGGTATACTTTATTATGCATCAGGTATACTTTATTATGCATCAGCACAAATGCATAACACCCTCTCCACTATTGTGGTGTGGGTATAAAAATTTATGTATATAAAATATTTTAAATAATTTAATTTTTTTATTAAATTTATTTTATGAAGAAAGGAATTTTACAACATGCAATTAATTAAAATTTATTGATAACTTTTCATTCTTGACTGAGCTGGGAACCGAGCCCGGGCTTTCACGGACATGTTTCGATTGCAACCACTCAATCTCTTCAGAGGGGTTTGCCGTTTAACACTCACCGCCATTGACGACGGCTGGCAGTCAGTAGTTAAGCATCCATCTTTAAACCAAATTGTATTTAATCTTTGAAAGATCGAAATTTTCTTTGAATGATTATCTATTTTAATTGATTTTACATGTTCTTCCTTACTTCTGTTTTTTTTTGTACTTTTTGTCAAGAATTCTTTTTGAAGTTCAAAGTACATTTTTCTGTTAATCATGTTTTTGTCTTTCTATTTGCTTGTTGACCTTTTTCAGCACAACTTGAAGGACAAATGTAAAATTAAATTTGAAGACTTTGGCGTAATTAAAATATCAAAATTTTGATTAAACCCCATAAACAATTCAACAAAATAACCACATTACTAATTACACTACCCAACAACGGCTATACTGGAGAAACCAAATATTTTTCCCAGGGTAATTTGGTGGGCTGAATTCGAATCTGTATTAGGGTTTTCTCTATCACGTCAGGTTTTCGAGTTAAAAAAATGTTTTTATTCGTTTCTTACATAAAAAAAATTAATAGTTTATTTAAAAATCAATGAATTTTCAAAAGTGAATGGCGTTATTGGTTCGGTTTTATGTATAAGAGTCCAGCAAATGTCTCCAAGCTTGCTTTTGTTCCAAAATTCTTGATTATTTCTTCAATTTTCATTAAATCTTGGTGGGCACGTAAAAAATTATCGGTGTCCACGGTTTGTCAAAGTTTCTGCCTGCAAAACCAAAATAATGTAAATATGCATATTTTAATGATTCTGATACTGCATATTCTTTTTTCCCAACCAAATATTCACCACTCACACAAAGCAAAAATAGGTTGAATCAGTAGCACACGATCTCCCTGAAATGCATAAACGCTACTTTTATGAAGATTTGGAAAGAATGTGAGCTTTTGTGCAGTACTGCTTGCATGCGATAAAAAAAACAAGACGTGATAGACCAATATTTTTGCCAGATTGGTAAAAAAAAAATGCTTAGTTTCTGCAGTCAATTTTTTCCAAATTGGTAGACCAGTGTTATTATAATGAATTTAAACACAAAAATTCAATAGCCCCCACATGGGTTAATAACATTTACTTTTATTACATAAATTTCCCAATGACATTATTATTGTTGTCCACCCTTCTTTCTTTGCTAAATGCAAAGTGTCTGGAAGTTACTGTTATTGTTTTAGATATGCTCTAAAACTCATTAAGCGAAATATCGATAAACTGCCTGAGGTTTTATACACTTTTATTTCTGTTCCTTAACAACATCTAACTAAATAAATAGAACATTTATCAGACAACTTTTAATTTTTTTTTGTGTGTGAACTGCATTTACCAGAGTTTGGACGCATGTGATCGGCAAAACTCTTTAACACTATAAGATATGAGAGTATCCAGCCTAGTGCTAGGCTATTGGATTCTACTCATATTTCTTATTGGCGTAGTTGTAAAAGAAACATCTTTCGCATGACCACAAAGTTCACCGGACATATTACTCAAACTTTACAGTCAATAACGATACATTCGCCGAAAATGCAAAAAAGAAAAACCTGTAGAAATGAAGGATAAACACTGGAAGAGGGAGAAATTTTTGCCTTAAAGAGACAACAGAGACGACGCTGATGATCAAGAAATAAAAACAACCAGCCAGCCAGCAAAATAGTCACTGCCATCAGTAACGTTTATTGCAGAGTTTTTTGCCAAGTGCAGGGTTAGTATTTCGTTTTATTTTACAGAGATTTTGCAAGAGAGGGGATTCTTGGTGGACAAACCGTGGCCCCTTTGTTAAACTTGTAGCCAAGATACACTTGAAACAAACCTGTGTTACGTACTCCGTTAGGCTAACTGGGCTGTGAAATTGTAGAAAAAAATTCAAATACATTGATGTTATCAACAAAGTTATTTAGAGTTGATGTTAATATCTAATATCTTAACTATTCTTCTTTAATCACGTAAGCGCGAACAACTAATTTTTCGAAAACGAAAAAACTAAATTTAAACCAACTTTTTTTTACAAAATATGGCTTTGCAATTCTCTGAAGGTCGTAGAAACATTTTTCGAAAAAATTTGTAACAAAAAGCAGCGTTTAAAAAACTGCAGTCAGAGTAGAAAACTGCCATTCCCTCCACTTCTTCATTTGTCATTGGCCAAAAAAAAACTTATGCTTTTACTTCTGATTAATTAAATGTAAACGGTCGCTGTCAAACCAAGTCAAAAAGCGAAAAGTTATACACAAATTTTCGTTTTTTGTTCGACATCTTTTGGTTTCGACTGCAGTTTTTTTAGCCCTGCTAAAAGTAACTGTAGCGAAAGTTATCGCTTACTTGTTTTTGGCGCATACGTCAATTTGAAAATTAAACAAAATTTTTAAATTTTTAATTTTATTATTTTTATTAAAAAATTAAATCAAATACCACAATTTTTCTTTATCCACGAAAATGACTCTTAACTTCGAAAAAATTATGTTTCATGCATTGCACCGTGAAACTTTTGTTTTAGAAAATGTTCAAAAATAAATCAAATTCAACCGGTTTCATGTGTTTCCTTACGTTTTACGGTCTTTATGGGAACTACTATTAGGAGCTGGGATAGAGCTTTGAATCCTTTGCAAGAAGTTTTGTTTATAAAAAATAGTTGGAGTCGGTCTTAGAAATTAACCGCCCATGGACACGCGTTAATCTTCTAGTGTCCGAAAACGAATTTCGGCCAAGAACGGTTTTTGTTGAGGAGCCATGTTTAGATATCGAGATAGAGCTTCGGTGTAAAGTAAAAAGTTGCATTTTATTTATATTATGGGGGCTCGAGGAACATTTTGTCTGTATAGGATATATAAAGTTTTTGAGTTACTTAACGAAAAGTGTATTTTTTTTTACCGAAGTTACTGATTTTGAGGGCCTGACACGGCACCGAAAATGCTTTGATAAGCCGGAGGATTTCCAAATTTTTTTAATCTAAAAGATTAAAAAAAATGATGGGTGAAACTTTAACATTTCCAACATAAAATATAAAATATAAAAACCATAATATTTTGCTGGTAAGTGTCATTATGTATGGCGCTAGCGATGTTTTCAAAATGGCTTTAATTTTTTTTTTCAAAGAAAGTTGTTCAGATTAGAAAGCAATCGCTTGGCATTATAAAAACCAAAGCAGTCAATTTCGAAAAAATGCCGCATACATGATTAAGGACAGTAATAATTTCTAGTACAGGTTTCGAAACAAACAATGTTCGTTGTCGGATATTTACAAACCTAATAAGTAACGATACATAAATTCGGAATCATAATTTCCAACTTTAAGCCACTTGCAAATTCCGCCAATGATATAGTTCATTAAGAGCGGGTTTTTTACTTAGAGTTTAAACCAGGATCAATAGTAAGATTTGTTAATCTTATAATAAAATTAATCTAGCCTTAATCTTCTGTGGCGTTTTTGAGTGAAAGATTAAAGCTTTTAGCATTGCCATATGAATTGACAATACTTTTATGTATAAGTATGGCAGTTTAAAACAAATACCAAAAATTGTCATCAAATTACTGTTCTTAACGTGAAAAAGAAGAAGAAAAGGCGAGAATTTTGTATTGTGTTATATAATATTATATATTTATAAATAGATATTTATTCTTATTTGACCTTTATTTTATAATTACTTTTAATTATTTAAGCTTGAGGGTGGAATATTTAATAAAACTTTAAATAAAAAAAATATAAAAAAGCTGTTCGTACTTTTTAAAGTTCTGTCGCAAGTTTAAACCGCCAACTTTGGGCGTTTAAACTTGGAAACAAAATGAAATAATCGACTACCCAAAAACGAATTTCAAAGATTAGTTCTAATTTAATCGCTGATCTTTATGTCAAAAACTGGCTCTAAGTGTTTTCCATTACTAACTTTAATACAGGGCAGCTTACAAGAGACTGTCGCTCTTACTGTCGTGTATAGATGTTGATAGAGAATACTTTATAAGCAAATGTCTGTTATGTTGTCGTGGATAAGCTTTGACAAAAGACAACTTGAAAGACAGTGTCGGTCATGTCGTCGTTTATTCACTTCTTTAAAAGACAGTGCACTAGTTTTAGACTATTGATAGTTTTTAAGCACTTGTCTACACTCGATCAAATTGGTTTGCTGTAAACCTTCGTGTCCCTGTGCTTGACGTAATATCTAAATCCAGCATCGTCGGTATCACACATATTAACAATTTTTTTTCTCGCACTAGTAACATGGTTATTCAGCATTTTGGTCATGTGTAGGGCCCTTTAAGAGTTATAAAGCATCCAAACTTATGTTTCTAAAATAAAGCTTGACTCAAATGTACTTTAAGTTTTAGAGGCCTAAAACTAATGTGAAGGGAAAAACAAAAAAAAAAGTTACAAATTCAGCGATGATTAATGCAAAACGTGTTGCATTTTTGAGTAATACAATGTGGCTTCATAAAAATTCAGAGTTAATTTATTAAAAGTTAGCAGTTGGAGAAATTTTCTTATGAATTAACTCTGTACCAACAAGCTGCTAAGCTTAATCGGCATTCTAGTTAGTAGCTCGTTGTACATTGTGTATTAACTGTGGCAAACTTTTTGTTGTGAAGACGGCTGTTACTGTTTACACTGTTTTTGAATTTTTTCGCCAAATATTTGTTAGGTTTGAACATAAAAATCAAAAAGAAACTTTTTCAAATGCGCCAAAAATTGAGTCGAACAAAACGTATGAACTTTGGTTACCACGTATTTTAGAATATGTCGAATAATGGCGGAAAAATAATTTGACAGCAATTAAACGATGGTTACTAGTGCTTATGATATAATTCGCAAATGTCATTCTGACACGTGTTTGTGGTGAAAGCGTGTTTAAGCATAGAAATGATAAATCAAGAGCAACATCTGTAGGTGAAGTTAAGGATATTTTTAAAATTCAGGAGTTTTTTAATTGCAAATCTTTGAAGTTATAGCCTAAATACAAGTTGCAACCCTTTGTGGCAAAACATAAAGATGCATGTTATATTTTTTTCACAAGCCCCCACATAAAACAAATGATAGCCCACTATGGTCTTAGACCAAATGCACATAAAATATTTATCAATTGCCTGATATCAGCAAATAAAAACTAAAAAAAAAAAAAAAACGTAATAAAAACTTGTAGTGACCAAATGGTAGAAATGATGCAAAACAACAGAAAAAAATGAACGAAACAAAAATAACAAACATTTGTTCAAACGTATTACACTGGCTGATGCCATCATTTAAAATAAAACTTTGACCAAGGCAGAATCAATAAAATATTAATGCCCGATAGCATAAGTGATTGGTCAATTCTCCAATATTAACCATGACCATGTAGACACACAGGCACACACTCTTAAAAAAAATTTTGTAATACCGAACTCCCTCCACAAATTAAAAAAAACGACAGTTTCTTTTGCTTTTTTTTAGTATCGAAACTTTTTCGTTTTATTTATGTGGAAGAGGAACTAGCGTGATCGCTAGTTGATCTTAAGCGTTCACCTTTTCCTTTCATATTTTGATTTTAAGTTGTTACTCGTATTGGTGTTCTGTTGTCTTTCCATTCATATTGGCCAGAGAGAGGACAAAAACTTGATGGGGATCATAATATTGTTGGAATTATGCGAAAGTTGATGATGATCAAAATAATGTGGTGGCTACGAATTGTATTCGCATAAGCGAATGATGTACATTGTAGTGAATAATGATGATGTCTTCGCCAAAAAAAAGAAGAAAAAAACGCCAATATCTAAGCACTTCTCTCAATCTTCCCCTTTTGTGCGTTGAGTGCTATGAGAATTTTGTTTCCATATTCAAGTTGGTTGGCCAGGAAATAACGTCACCTATACAGACATCTTTTCCTTGCTCACAACCAAGAAATAAAATCAAAATGTGGAAAAACATCTGCTTATTATTTAATATTGAATGATGTTCGATTGGTAATTCATTCTTGTCTTTAGAGTTTTTTTTCTCTGTAGCTTTAACTTGGCTTAGCCAAATTGGACTCAGATGTTTCTTAAGAGATTAGCCAAAGGGGTTGTTAAAACAAATTTAAGTTCAATTTTTTTTTTTTTTTTTTGCTTTTTCCCCTATTGGTGTATGTTTGAATGATGACCGGAACTTTGTGTTTGTTTGTAAAGGAAAGTCTTCTTATTTGTATCTTAAAGCAGTCAAATACATATTATATCCTTGAGTTTGAGGAGATTTATTATTGTTTTAATTTTTAAATACTATCTGAGCTCTATAATTTCAGAAGAATCTTGTTGAGTATTCTTAAAAACATTGAAAAGCAGATTTGACTAAAAGATGTGTTTAAGATATTATAAAATTAATGTAGGGATTCAGAAACTGTTATTTGGTGTAATTTTTAATACCGAAGATAATTGACTCGAATCTATGAACTTCAGAATGTTTAAGATAATAACGTTTTTAAGGAGAGCACTTTTAAGGCATTAACTTGGACAAGGGCTTTAAAAATTTCTTCATATTGAAATATGGGGCTCCTTATTGTTAATTTTGTCAGTTATCTTAAACTATCTGTTCAGCATTCCACCATGACCCAAGGGACGAATCAAAAACAAAAAAATATATTTTTCAGATGTCGAAAGGCTCTTCATTAAAAAAGAAGAATGTTCGAAGAGAGTGGCAATTGCACAGATCCTTCCAGCTTATAAATTTATAAAAAGAGTGCACAAAAAGGCTTAAATACCGCAGTCTCAGAAAATTTTAAATTTGATGCAACTCCACAATCAGACTACACATTATGGCGTGCAACTAGAAATCGTAACCCCCATTAAAAAACTTGAGCGGAAATTTGTAAACAAATGATATTGAAAAAGGAAATATGTAGTCGAGTTACCACCTGTTGATGTTAGAGCCGCTATGCCCCTAAGACTTGAGATACATCGAATCAATTTGTGATTTAAGCCCCGAGAAGGCACCCGGAATTAATAAGATGCTTTCGTTTCCATGATACCAAAGCCAGGAAAAGATCAAAGAAAAGTTGAGTCATATAGGCCTATAAGCTTATAATATAACAAAGCTACTTAAGGAACTATTAGTTTCAAAATTAACAACGATTGTAAATGAAAATATATGTGTTCCAAGCCATCGATTCGGCTTTAGAAGAAAACGCAGCACAATTGAACAAACCCATAGAATAGTTATGTTAATATAAAAGCCTTTGAAGAAAGCAAATATCGCTTTGCACTCTTCAGCGATGTTTCTCAAGCATTTGATAAAGTCTGGCTTGAAGGCCTATTTCATAAATTGAAGCTTAACTTATCAGCAAACACACACTGGACAGCGATTTTTAAGTTCTCCTCAGCAAATTGACGCTGGAGTCTCACAAGAAATCACCTTGGGCCCTCTATTATACTGAACATATACATTCTGATTTGCCACCAAACAACTACACCCAACACACTCACTTTTGCTGATGAAACAGGTTTTCTAAGCGTACAAGAAAACCTTCATGAAGCATCTTGTTACTACCTGCATCATAAATTTCAATTAAAAATTGATTAAAACAATTGCAGATAACGGTCTATAAGCAAAATATTACATTTACCTTGTGTCGAGAAATTTAATTACCAAATCATACCTCAATACTCTCATGTGAAATATCTCGGTATACATCTAGACCGGCGTTTAACGTGGAAATAAAATATAGAGGAAAAATTAAGTCAAATGAAATTTAAATCAATTCAATTTAATTGGCTTTGTGGAGGAAATGCTGTCCTTTGATTTGAGAAGGTTTTAACTCCACCCAAATCCTCGAAATATTCTAAATAATGGTGGACGAACCCGCCTAAGGAGAACTGGCGGGGCATAAAATAAACAATTAGAATTGAAAAGTTTTATTAACCATTCTAAAGCTATTTTCACACCTATGACATATTTGACGTCCTACACGTAACCACTAGTTTTTTCAATATTTGCATTTACAAAACGTTTGGCTGGATCAAACATCATTTAGCAGTTTCCAAATAACAATAATCTTCTTTCAAATAAAGTTTATTAAATTAATAGAAATTATTAAAAATAAAGTTTAGTTTTATTCACGCTTTTTTGAATTTCTTCGTCAAATTTTTGTTAGCTCTGAACAAACCTTAACTGATTCTAATGTTTTTTGGCATGGAAACTGAGCTACTTTTCGGCATTAGCATGCCAAAGAAAAAACATAGAATCAGGTGGAGTGGTAAAAAAAAATATTGCAATTAAATATACAGGGGCTACAAAGATCGTTCATGAAATAAAAAAACCAAGGAATCTAACGAAGTTTCTTCTATGAAAATCTCATTTAGAACACGGAGAAGGTTACAAGTTTTACTATCATGTCAAAGCCAAGCTTTAGTTCTATTTAAGTGCCAAATTTTATTTTAATCGGACGAAGGGTACGGGAGTTACAGTCAAATTAAGCAAAAATCAACTTTGCCTGCATTAAATATAAATGGATATTTTTTTATCAAGTAATAGGAGAACATAATCTTCCAGTAAGTGGATTGTTGTTATTAATTTTAGTTTTTCTATTATAACTTCGGAACCACAGCATGTTTTTGTATAAATCTTTGCCCGTTGTGTAGTGTAGGAAACTCCCTTTATCATGGATTGGGTTTACACCGCCCACTGCTACGCCCACAAATAGGAAATCACATATTGTTTCTTAAAGCCTGAAAATCTCATTTAGAACATGGAGAAGGTTACAAGTTTTACTATCATGTCAAAGCCAAGCTTTAGTTCTATTTAAGTGCCAAATTTTATTTTAATCGGACGAAGGGTACGGGAGTTACAGTCAAATTAAGCAGAAATCAACTTTGCCTGCATTATGTGATATGAAATAGCGAGCAAATAAAAATGGATATTTTTTTATCAAGTAATAGGAGAACATAATCTTCCAGTAAGTGGATTGTTGTTATTAATTTTAGTTTTTCTATTATAACTTCGGAACCACAGCATGTTTCCTAGGAAACTACACTACACAACGCGCTAAGATTTATACAAAAACATGCTGTGGTTCCGAAGTTATAATAGAAAAACTAAAATTAATAACAACAATCCACTTACTGGAAGATTATGTTCTCCTATTATTATTTCTCAAAATATGCATACGAGCATCGTCGGATTGCATTTCCAAAAAAAAGGGTTAACAATTTTTAGTATGTACTGCAGAAACAGGAAAGGAGTAGAAAGTCCGGATTAGTAAAACTTAATTTAGGGCTTGTAAAATCTCCTTCAAAATAATTCGAAGTAAAATAATAATGGAGTGGGCTCCCACTGTTCCAAAATTCTGTTGAATACTTCTTGACGTGACAATCATCTTGTTGACGAACATTTGAAAATATTATGAATTCGTTCTAAAATAATCTTTAATTGAGAGGAAGTCGGTTCTTTTACTTGAACTTTTAGAGCAGTGATTTCCTATATCTTTTAAAAACTTGTCAAAACCATTAGAACCTAAATTCAGAATGTGGCATAAGCAGTGGCCCAATGAACAAGTGCAAAAATCTATTCGCATAAGCGGAGTTCAGTGTTTGATGCAAATGGTCTTGCAAAAGAGAAAATGCAAAAAAAAAAGTACAATTGTACCATTTTTATAAACCTTGATGGGTATTAAATTTTTTCTTTTGCCAAGTACATCATCTTTGTTTGTAAATAATTTAGATTTTTGCAAATAAGATGCATTTTGCACGGTGCTCTGGAATATATATAAATGCCATTTTATGGTTACTCTAATATGATAGCGGATTTAGTTTCTAGATCATGTATGGATGAAAATAGAACTAAAGAAAGAAATAAAGAAGAAAATGTTAAAAAGTGGAAAATTCACAAATGGATGATGTACATATATGTATGTATATAGACTGAGGCAATTAAATAATTCCGTTAAATAACGTAGTTGTTAAAAGAAGTTTGTTTCCTTGTTTTAGACAATCAAAGATTACATTTTTACCATTATCATCATTGTGTAATATAGTAAAATTTGCATTTTTAGAGACCAGTAGTCTGATGATAATCTTCAACAAAATATTTATTTAAACCAAGAACAGTTTAATATAATTTTCTATCTATTTAGTTAGAACTTGTTCGCCGATTTCGAACAAAGATTTCGTTCGCTCAAATTACATTTAAAACAGAAACAAATTATAAAATATTGTTTTTGTTTTATATGTTCGTTAAGCAAACGAAAACTGAAGTCGTTATCGACGAACAGGCCAATAATATCGTTCAAGGCCCTTTTACATTAGCGAAGTTCAGTATTTGATGCAAATGTTCGAACGAAAGAGGAAATGCAAAATGACTCTGTGTACGTTGTTGTTTTATCTAACACAAAAGCTGTAATACTTTGCATTTGCTCGTTGGCACCAAACGCTGAAATCCTCTATTATAATAATGAGTATTACCACAAGCAGGGCTGCCAGAAATTTTCAGCAAAAAATCTTAATTTGACCAAAAAAAAATCTTATTTTTGAAGAAAAAATCTTATTTTTGGAAAAACGTAGTTTTTTTTATTATAAATAATAAAAACAATTCATATTTTATTTAATACATAAAATAAACAAAAAGAAACATAACAAAAAATTTAATTTCTTATACTAAATTGTATTATGTATTTAGTTTAAAAATTTTTAAATTGGAACAAAGAAGGTTTTTTTTAATTGAACCTAACCTTCGTCTAGACAAAACAAAAAATCTTGTTTTTGGGGAAAAAATCTTAAAATCTTTTTTCGGTTAAAAAATCTTAAAAAATAAGGTAAAATCTTACTTCTGGCAGCGCTGACCACAAGTCATATTAACTCTCAATGTATAATAGTTTGAACATAATTTGATATGAAATGTTAAGATATACGCAAAGAAATTTAATAGTCGAATGTTTCGCACCATTTTTTTAATTTTTTAAACGAAAAGATTTTTTTTCATCTGAGTTGTATTTTTATATAATACTGAGTATTACCAGATCCTTGGTTTTGGCTCTTCAAATAATGGATAATTGTTGTAACTATTAGTTCAATAATCGTATTCACGATTTACATTGGCAACGCTTTGATACTGTTGAAGACAAAAGCCAAATCAGAAAAAGAAATCA
Organism: Pollenia labialis; assembly: GCA_949318255.1. Classification (NCBI taxonomy): domain Eukaryota; kingdom Metazoa; phylum Arthropoda; class Insecta; order Diptera; family Polleniidae; genus Pollenia; species Pollenia labialis. The sequence goes on along the minus strand of OX439142.1, from coordinate 94,435,684 downwards.
GACACAAAAAGAGCCACCAAAATCGAATACTACGTGGAAGGTCTAGAAATAAAACTAGGCTTTAAGATAAACTCCGTTTTTCTCATACGTAAAACAAAACAAGGCCAGAAAGAGTCAAAATACAGACAGCAATAACCTCAATAGAGTGAATATTATTCACTGAATGCCAAAAGTGGTCCTTATAGTAAATTAAGCACCTTAATTCTTAGGAATTTCAGATTAATCCAGATAATACTTTGAATTATAACTTGCATTTACCTAAAACTTTATTAAATAATAATGGCAAACTTAAAAATTATATCACCGAAAAAAAATTAATCAAGGGTTGGTCCGTTTTTGTTGCAAATTGCAGCACATTTCTTTTTATTATGATAATATTGGTATGGTTGAATTATGCATGGAACAAAATATCGGCTAATTGGCTGCCGCGACCTCGGCGGTCGCTTCGGTTCGATGACGCTGAGGCAAAATAGACACTATGCCGTTAATGTGCCGAATTATCTCATCCTTTTGCTCTTGAATTGTTGCTGGCTAATCAACTTACACCTTTTATTTTAAATAACCCCAATTCGAGACATACAAAGTTCGTTATCATCTCACAACAGCGAACACCATTCACAGTAACTGCCTGACCAGCTTCATTTTGGAAAAAATATGTCCCGATGATGCCGCCAGTCCATAAACCGCACCAAACAGTCACTCTTTTTGGGTGCATTGGTTTTTCGACAGTCACTCTTGGATTATCATTCGCCCAAATGCGGCAATTCTGCTTATTGACGAAGCCACTGATGTGGAAATGTGCCTCATAACTGAATATGATTTTCTTCGAAAATTCATTATCCACTGTTGCCACTTCTTGCCACCATTCTAACTATTGACGACGTTGGGAATGGGAATTCTTGTGTCAATTGCACCTTGTAAGCGTGTAAATGTAAGTCTTTATGCATAATGTTCATCAACGACGAACGTGAGAGGTGCAATTGTTGGGCATGACGACGAGTTGAGGTGGACGGCTCTTCACGAACAGCAGCACGAACAAGCTGTACAAGCGAGCACTTACTGGGGTTTTCAAGTCTCCTAAAGACACGGTTTGCTCAAATTTTTGTACGATTTTTCCAATTGTACGCACATTTGGACAATTAAATTGACCGAAAAAATCACGAAGTGCACGATATTCAATTTTATTTGAACGCCCATATCCATAATAAGCCTGAATTACTTTAACGCGCTGCTCGATTTTGTATCTTTCCATGGTTCAAATAGAGTTAGCCTGAAATGTTAAATGAAATGCAAAAAAAAAACTTGACGTTTAGGTGTGATTCACATTCAAAATCGACTCTTAAAATGTAACCACCCGTTATATATAATCGATACGCTCTCTTTCTCTTGCCCAATAAGCCAATTTTCTTACTGTTAATGCCAAAAGTGCTTATACAGCCCTGGTCATTAATATTGGTGATGCGTAAGATTTTTCCCCTTTTTATTAAATATATATAAAAGCTAAATGATGTAAATATCGTCCTTTCTCTTTTTCTCACAATGCCTAAAACAAAACGTCAACAGGCTCTAAATGTCTATGAAGCTGTTTCCGTTTTGGCTTAACTAATTTTGCTTCTTGTTCGTTTTCTAGCCAGCAAAGAAGGTAACAAATACTCCAATAAATAGTCAAATTAAAATTCTAACCCATTTGTTTTATTTCTATTTTGTTAATTTTCATTTCCTATTGGGTACCATTTTTCTGAGTAAACAAAATAAAGTTAATTTTATTTTGTCTGTTCATATCGGCTCAGGGAATTTACTTATTCCATATTTCCATCCAGAATTCTGTACTCACGGTTATTCACACTAACATTTGGTCCATTCGAACCGGATTGGAAGTAGGCAATTAGCAGCAAATTCTCTGGGATTTCATTATTGGAGTACTATTTGAAGCCATACACAAGACGACAAACATTCCTTTTCGCTGCACATACATACATACATACATAATACATATTAAGGTACGTTGTGCATTTTGCTTTGATCTTCATTTAGTTGTCTATAAAGTGCATTTACAAATAGTGGTTCTCAAGAACGGTGTTTTTTTTATAAAATTTATAAAATTAAATTAAACAAGAAGGAAAGGCAAAAGCCATACCTATAAAAATATACAAAATATAATTAAAAGAAAAATTTACATAGAAAAAAGGGAAGAGTAAAGGTGTAATTTACACAAAAATACAAAAATACAAAAAAAAGAAATATAAAGTAGCGAATAGGTATCAACGAGTGCGGGCCAATGAAATTTAATTAGTTGCAAAGGTGGAGGAGAAAAAAGTGGATTTACATATTAAAACAAATTTGGAAAAATTTTGGATATAGGATGATCACTACCAGTACTAGTAAGTTATAGTGCATACTTTTATTTGTTCCGAATTTCCTATACCTTCTTAATTGTGGTTCGACGTCGGTCGTTTTGCGTCATATTGCCAGTGTAGGGTATTTCATTTTTTAACTCGTTGCGTTTCGCGCCTTTTATTTCAGCTCTCTGTAAATGTTATGCATGCATGTTATATTTTCTTTACCTTTCAGCGTTAATTACTCTTTAATATACTCTTGAGCGGATTTTAGTTAATTTCAATTCTACAATTCTACATTGATTTCCCTTACTAAAAGCTTTTAACTTTTATTCTTAAGTTGAGCTTTTACTCAACGCATTTTTGTTATTTTGCATTCTTTGTTTTACAAATACTCTTATTCAATAACATTCTTTGCGTTTAACTCGACCATCTCATAACAGTTAATGCTAGTTCTCTTGTTTGCTTAGAATATCTCTTATTGGTTAACTTGGATGATCTCTTTATTATTTCCAACTGCATTGATCTCTCACTTAATTTTTCCATCCTGTGTTATTCCTTCATACGTAAATACCTTGGAAATAGCTTAATTTGTAGAAGAGAATCAAGCAGAGTTGCCGGCAAGGAAAATTTTATATTACAAAAGGAAAAATTTCAAACCACAATCGAACTTGTAAATAAAATTTATTTCGGGTAAAACAGAATCTTAGTATTATTTATATTTTTTCAAGGAGATTTTTTTTAAGTTAACTGATCTACGATTTGGACCGCTTACAATTAATTAAATGGAAAACATGTTAATTTGTTTTTGTTAACAACGTAGGATTCTATTTGATTATTGTTGTAGAAAATTAATTTTTTTTTCGAATTATTCCGGTACAAGCTATTTTTTCAAACTAATCATAATAACTTTCTCGATAGAATACCTTAACATTACATGGAATAACAAAAAAAAAATTTTTTTTTTAGAATCACAAGAGAAAGAAAAATTAATTTACTTGGTGCTAACCAAATTTTCCAACAGCGGCAACACTTTCTCTAAATCAAACGGATAGTAGCTCTGTTCGTATAAAAATTTATGGGAAAATAACTTTGTTGTACTCTTATTAAATTTAAAGTATGTATTAACCGCGATTTGCAGGAAAGTATTTAATATGGTAAATTTATATGAAATTTTTTTTGGCAATTAAAAAAGAAAAGTTTTTCCTACGCATTGTTAAACCCATTGGGAGAAATTAAATTTAATTTATTAATTATTTAATCGTATTTCATCTTCGGTTTTTCTATTATTCTCTTGTTCAATTTTGATCGTAACTTTTGTAATTTAATTTATGGCTTCACAGTAATTTGTATTGATTAGTACGGGAATAGGCCTATTGTACTTGGGCTTTCCAGTCATTTGCTTTAAAAATTCCACTGAAGTAAAGGTCAATGAACTTTTGTTATTTAATTTAATCTGAACAGCTGATAATTTCCAGCCAATTGTTTAAGTGCTATTGTACAAAAGATAGATACTTAAAGGACTGTAATCTTTTTTGGGTAACTTTCGATATTCAAGCAAAACCTAATTGATTTATATCGTCTAATTTCTCAATTATTTAAGCGTTTCCGTGTTATTTTTTTGTAAAACCTTAGAAGTTTCACTGGTTTGTGAATCGAATTTTAAGGAAGAAAATTAAAAAATTAAAAAAAAAAAAAAAAAAAGAAAAAATTTGTTTTTGCACATTTAAAATAAATATTCGGGAATAATTTTCATTTCGTCGTTCAATTCAATTGGCCCAACGTGAGAGATATTACCTTAATTTGCTTTGACTAATATTTAAGGGTTCAGATTTGGTTATTCAGCGGACATAAAAATGTCTTTGGACCAATTTATTCGATTAGCCGATAGCATTGTAGAGTTCGAGGCTGACTTAAATGATAACCGGTATCCGTTGACATCGTGTCATGCGCTGGAGGTTCATCGCTGTGAATTACAGTCAACCTGGAGTGGCATTAGGGCCGCCTATGACAAATTTCTGATTGAAGCTGAGAAGGAAAAAGGTGAAAACGAGGAGCCCTTTGATATCGAGCCATTTAAACTCAAATATAAGAGCACCTACACCACCTATTGCAACTGTATGGCGAAGTTATCCGAACTGTCAGATGCAATGAAGCAACAGTCGACTTCTCAGTCCGAAGTTGTTATGCCTCCAGCTGACAACACAGTCCATCCTGGCCATTCTCGGGATTTTAGATTTCCCAATGCTCCTGTAGAGTCACAAAATCTCCACTTGCCTCCGATAGAAATTCCGATCTTTCATGGTGACTATGCCTCCTGGCCCACGTTTCGTGATATGTTCACGGCAGTAATATCTAACACCAGGGCCAGCAAAGTAGAAAAACTTTTCTATTTAACTCAGAAAACTAAAGGTGAGGCTAGGGAAATCGTTCAAAAAAGTCCTTTCACTAATCAAGGTTTCGATTTGGCATGGGATAATTTATGCAGTCGGTTTGAAAATAGAAGAGTTTTGGTAAACGGTCAGTTGAAAATACTGTTCAATCTTCAGTGTATTAGTTCAGAGTCCGGGAAGGCTCTAAAACAACTACAGAGGGAAATTAGTTCTTGTATTTCTATTCTTAAAATCTATAAAATAGATGTTGCAAGTTGGGATCCAATTTTCGTATTCATATGCACCAATAAACTTCCAGAAAATACACTTACATTATGGGAGCAAGAATTAAAGGACAAAACCGCTCTTCCTAAGTGGTCAGAACTTGACGAGTTTCTTACGAACCGTCATAGAACTTTGGAATCGGTTTCCGAAATTCGTAGTTCAGGCAATTCGAAAACACATGAGGGTAAAACCAAGGTTCAATCTAGTTCGAATTCTAATAAAAGAATTCATAGTTTTTCGGCTAATGTATCAAGTTTAAAGTGTCAGCTGTGTCCTAAGGAAAACCATGCCATTAGAAAGTGCCCTAAATTTTTGAAAATGAACTACCAACAAAGATTCGATGAAATTAAAAAAGAGGGTTTGTGCCTTAACTGCTTTTCAAAAACTCACAATGTGAAAAATTGCACAAGTAAGCATAGTTGTTTCAAATGTCAAAAAAGACATAACACTCTTCTTCATAAGGAAGTTGAAAATACAGTTCCAGCTTCTCAGGTACTAAATACGAACAGTAACCTTAATCCGAATTCAACTCCTTTCTCAAGACCAAGTTCTAGTAATCTACAGTCCACTCACCAAAATACCACTAATATTCAATCTTGTTTTGCTTCAAGTTCTAAGGGGGTTCTATTGGGAACTGCCTGGGTAAATATATGCCATTTGGGAATGAAATACCAAGCTCGTGCATTGATAGATTCAGGGTCTGAAGGTACTTTTATTTCAGAGCGATTGTTCAATTTGCTTCGACTTCCTTCTCATCCTACCAATGCTCAAATTTCCGGATTGAATAACACTATCTCCGCCAAAGTTCAACGCCAGTGTTCAGTTGTATTAGGTTCTATGGTCAATGAAGAGACAAACATTTTAGTATCAGCACTTGTGGTACCTCAACTTTCTAGTAAACTTCCATCCCAGACTATCCCTGATTCAATTTTTTCAAACCTTCCTAACATTCCACTGGCAGATCCGAAGTTCAACTCTAGTTCGAAAATTGATTTGTTGATTGGAGGTGATAATTTCCCGTCAATAGTTTGTTCCGGTACTATGCACAACGTTTGCGAATCGTTAATAGCCCAAGAAACTATTTTTGGTTGGATTCTAACTGGCCCTGTAGTCCGCCACTCTAAGCCCGTTGCCACAGTCGTTTCACATTTCTGTGAAATTTCCTTAGACAAGGAAATTTCACGTTTTTGGGAGGTGGAGGACCTTCCAAGGAAGATTTATAAGACTCCTTCTGACCAGGCTTGTGAAGACCTGTATACGCGTACTACAAAAAGAAATTCAGAAGGCCGATACGTAGTATCACTTCCTTTTAAGGAAGAATTTTCAAATCTTCTGAAATTAGGCCATTCTAGATCCAATGCTCTAGCTCAGTTTTTTCGCAATGAGTCTAGACTTATAAAGACTCCCAACTTAAAAAATGATTACGACAAAGTGGTTCAAGAATACGAAGATCTTGGACACATGACAAAAGTCGGAACCCCTGCAAAATTGGCCGAAACTCAAAATGCGTATTACTTGCCACACCATGCGGTCATTAAACCTGACAGTGTAACTACAAAAGTACGTGTCGTTTTTAATGCATCCGCCCCTTCGTCCAACGGCAATAGCTTGAATTCTTTGCTTAACATAGGTCCAATTCTTCAAAATGATCTTACTATTTTGATTCTAAGATGGCGTTTTTTTCGTTTTGTTTTCAATGCGGACATTCAAAAAATGTATAGGCAGATTTTGGTCAATCCAGATCATACTCCATACCAAAGAATTTTGTTTAGAAGCAATCCAAGTAATCCTATTTCTGATTATGAATTAAAAACTGTGACGTTCGGGGTCAATTGCGCACCATATCTCGCTATTAGAACTTTACTACAGTTAGCAGATGATGTTCAATCCGTTTATCCAACTGCTAGCATGATTCTGCGAAATTCAATGTACGTTGACGATGTTTTAGCGGGAGCTCATACGAAAAGCGATTCAATAATTGCAAAGAACGAGCTGATAAAGGCCCTGGGATCCGCAGGGTTCTTACTCAGAAAATGGACATCTAATTTCAAAGAGATTTTAGAAGACATTCCACCAGACCATCTTCTTCATGAGGACTTTCTAAAATTTGAGGACAACAGTTCCACGAAAACCTTAGGAATCCGATGGAATGCGTGCTCAGATGAGTTTTATTTTGCAGCAAATCCATTTCCTGAAGATTCAAAATACACGAAGAGAGAAGTTCTATCCCAAATAGCCAAATTGTTTGACCCGGCTGGCTGGCTTTCACCCTGTATTGTCCTAGCAAAAATCCTCATGCAGAGAATTTGGATAGACGGTACTGGTTGGGATGAAGTTCTTACTCCAGATTCACTTCATGAATGGAAAACATTTCAATCAAACTATTCTATAATCAATACCATTCGTATTCCTAGATGGATTGATTTTTGTCCAAGCGCCGAAATCCAGTTCCATGGGTTTTGCGATGCTTCCGAAAAAGCATACGCAGCGGCGTTATATATCCGCATTTCAGATTCTGCATCTATTTCAACGCATCTAATTTCATCTAAAACGAAGGTAGCTCCAATTAAGACGCTGTCCATTCCGAGACTTGAACTTTGCGGAGCAGTACTGTTGGCGGAAATGGTCGACAATTTGTTGCCGAGATTAGGCGTCGAAAAGTATTCAATTTACTGTTGGACTGATTCAACTATAGTCCTATCATGGTTGGCAAAACCACCATGTAACTGGCTAACCTTCGTAGCTAACAGAGTATCCAAAATCACGCAGGTAGTCAGTTATTCGAAATGGAATCATGTCAACTCCGAGACAAACCCCGCTGACTTAGCCAGTCGAGGAATTCAGCCTAAGGATCTTCGGGACAATGTATTATGGTGGTTTGGACCGCATTGGCTCAGTAAGGATGACTCAAAATGGCCACAACCTGATCCTTTGCACACTCCGATCACCGAACTAGAAGTTAAAGCAGTAAAGTCCTATTTTTCCTATTTTTCGAACTTCGAAGATATTCTTGAGCGATTTTCATCATTCAACAAAGCAACCCGAGTTCTAGCATATGTCTTTCGATTTTACTATAGAACTCATCCTCGATATCGTTTAAGCTTCTACAAAGATACAGTTAATCTAACTAGCTGTGAAATAAATGCTGTCAGAGATCATCTCATTTCCGTATGTCAAAAAGCGTTGTTTCCGAATGAGTATGGGGCTCTTGCTGCCGGGCAGTCCATGCCAAAGTCGAGTACGATTGTAAATTTGAACCCCTTCTTGGATCCACAGGGCATAATACGTTCCTGTGGGCGTTTAGAATCAGCGCACGGATTATCCTATAATGAGAAACATCCAATTATACTGCCATATAGTTCCCAATATTCAAGGCTTTTGGTAAAATTCATTCATGATATTACACTTCATGGAGGGAATCAACTGGTCTTGCGTCTTCTTAGAACCCAATATTGGATCCCGAAGGCCAAAAACTTAATAAAATCTACAATTAGTAAATGCAAAATTTGTGTTATATATAAAAAGCGGTGCCAAAAACAGATTATGGCAGCCTTGCCCTCGGAGAGATCTGAGTTTTCTCGTCCATTTACGCACACTGGATTAGACTTCGCTGGGCCATTCGATGTTAAAAGCTATTCTGGCCGATCCTGCCGAATATCGAAAGGTTACGTTTGCGTTTTCATATGTTTTTCGACAAAGGCAATACATCTGGAGGCCACCTCGGACTTATCCACTCAAGCATTTCTGGCAGCATTTAGCCGCTTCGTTTCACGACGGGGGTGTCCTTTACACATCCACTCAGATAATGGAACTACGTTCGTCGGTGCATCTCGACTTTTGGCGAAAGAGTTTATTCAAACCTCACAACAATCCGTCTTAGCCAATTATGCTCATCAGAATATTGCTTGGCATTTTATTCCAGCAGGAGCTCCGCATATGGGTGGTTTGTGGGAAGCCGGCGTAAAGAGCTTCAAAACCCATTTTCGAAAGATAGCAGGATGCTACAAGTACACTTTTGAAGAACTGTCAACCTTATTGTCCAAAATTGAATCGTGTCTTAATTCCAGACCTATATCTCCACTTTCAACGGATCCAACCGATCTCTGCGCATTGACCCCTGGACACTTTCTAATAGGAACCCCTATTCTTGCACCGGTCGATCCACAGATAAACGATTCATCTATATCTCTGGCCAATCGATGGCAGAGATTAAAGCTAGTCCATCAGAACTTTTGCTTCAGATGGAAGAATGAATACCTCAAAGAATTGCATAAAAGGGTAAAATGGCAGAGGCCAGAAGTTAACCTTTCTGAAGGTGCACTGGTAGTGATCAAGGACGAGAATCTCCCACCGAACGCATGGCGACTTGGTCGGGTTGTAAAAGTTTACGCCGGATCAGATAAACGCGTGAGAGTCGCAGATTTATTAACTCAGCGCGGGCTAATAACAAGACCAATAGTTAAACTTATTATGCTACCTGCAAAATCTTAGTTTATAGTTGATTCATGTTGCTTATACCAGTGTTATTGTATTTTTTTGTTTTTTAGCTCATCATGCCAAAAGTTTCGTCTAAGTCCAAGTCCACTTCTAAAACCTTCTTGGAAAGTTACAATGCTTACCCTTGCCGTTTATGCAATAGCCCACATCCGCTACGAACATGTCGCAAATTCCTTGCGATGAATATTTCAGATCGTATAAACGCCGTACGTGTCAATAAGTATTGCCAAAACTGCTTGGCACATGATCATTCGCATGGCAAGTGTTTTTCTAAAGACGGCTGCAAGCACTGTCACAAGTTCCACCACACTTTATTGCATGTGAACCCACGACTCGTAAAGGATCTTATACCCTCACGTTCCAGATCTCGTTCTCGGTCACGTTCAAAGTCACCAGAACCATCCACTTCCTCCAAAACCCGAAGCTCGTCCGCCTCCACTAGCAAAAGACAACCTGCGAAGTCAACCATTTCCAAGTCGACGTCATTAACCGACATTATACGCCAGAACACAACCATTTTGCTTCCTACCGTCCTGGTTAAAGTTGGCACTACGACGTCTCATGCTCGTTGCCTGTTGGACTCTGGTTCATCCTTAAGCCGTGTTTCAAAGGAATTGGTTGACAAACTAAGTCTAACTACATATACTCTGCATGATGAGACCATTTGTCCAATCGTTCTGAAGTCCAGGTACGATTCTGCTTCCAAAATAGAAGGAACCTTTCGAGTTGACAATCGTATAGCTCTTCGTACTCCGTCGAAGTCACTTCCTGACTCTTTCAAAAGGAACTTTCGGGATTTATTCTTAGCGGACTCCAACTTTAATGAGTCCGCTTCTCTAGATATTATTATCGGATCAGATCTTTACCCAAAAATCATATCACAAGGTGTTTTCGCGCAAATCGGCCTACCTACCGCCCAAAGTACAGTGTTCGGTTGGATGATTTATGGGCCATGTAATTTTTAAAATCAATAAATGCACTTTCCATAGACAATAGGCAAAATGCAAAACGTATTCAGTATCTTATAAAAAAAAAAAAAAATGTTATCTAATAATTATACATAATGAATTAAATTGAAATGAATTATAATGTAATCTTAATAATTTTCTAATTTTACTTTTCTTTTTCTCTGAAGCAGCCTCATAGACAATACCCTGTTTTTTGATGAGCTTAAATTTTATTGCTTGTGTCCAGCAAGGTGGGCGGCAATGTTAATGCCAAAAGTGCTTATACAGCCCTGGTCATTAATATTGGTGATGCGTAAGATTTTTCCCCTTTTTATTAAATATATATAAAAGCTAAATGATGTAAATATCGTCCTTTCTCTTTTTCTCACAATGCCTAAAACAAAACGTCAACAGGCTCTAAATGTCTATGAAGCTGTTTCCGTTTTGGCTTAACTAATTTTGCTTCTTGTTCGTTTTCTAGCCAGCAAAGAAGGTAACAAATACTCCAATAAATAGTCAAATTAAAATTCTAACCCATTTGTTTTATTTCTATTTTGTTAATTTTCATTTCCTATTGGGTACCATTTTTCTGAGTAAACAAAATAAAGTTAATTTTATTTTGTCTGTTCATATCGGCTCAGGGAATTTACTTATTCCATATTTCCATCCAGAATTCTGTACTCACGGTTATTCACACTAACACTTACAATACAACGTCTTTCGATTTAATCGAATATAAATTTTTGTAAAATTAAAACAACAATAATTCACACTGACAAACATTTCATGTATAATTTTATTATTTGCGACAAGAGCTGCAAGATACAATAAAAATGATTATTTAATAAAATTGAATAGAAAAATGTACACATTTCATAAAAAAAAACCCACTGACAACACAAATGTAAACATGTACATTGTCAACCCAGATGTCAGTTTAGTTGTGGTTGGCGCTCAATTAAATGTAAACTAGCTGTCAATTTAGGCAACCAAAAATAAAATATCTGTGTGAGAGTAAAAGCAAACAGTGTTCGTGTGCGAGCACTGCTAAGCACAACATTTGGGTAATAAATTCCCGGCAAACTTCCAAATGTCTATAATCAAGACGATCTGAAGCTGTTGTTGTTGTTGTATTTGCTGTCGCTGTGTGGTGCAAGCATAAATATGTGGGGAAACTCCCTGAAAATGATGAGGAATATTTGACAGTTTGTTTATTTGAATTTGTCGCGTATTTGTTTTTCCCGGTAATATAAACGATTAGAGTTAACGCAATGTGGGCGGTCGCAAACCAATTTGAGAATTAAGAAAATAACAAACAAAATAATGATCATTATGATCACAATAATTAAGCTGCAACTAAAAAATCGTTCTGCTAAACGTATGGCTGCGAATGTTAAGGAATATTTAAAATTTTTGCTAGAGGGAATTAAAATTACAAAATTGTTTTTATCATGTATGTTGTTGTTGTTATCCTAATTTTTGTTCATAAAATATGTGTGGCATTTTTTAGGGTGGCGTCTTGAAACTTTAAAATTCAAATATTTTGTCTAGTCACTAATAAACTTTACACACAATTCGATAAAGGGATTTTGTAAATAAAACTAAAACGACTGGCTGACATTGTTTACAAACGCAAAAATACTTTAATAATCTAAAAATGTGTTTATATTACAATTGTAGACAAACAAAAATTCAACGCCTTCGTTTAAAAATAATTTTAAATTGATTGCCCAACAAATCAGTTCATATCGCAGTTTATGACAGTTTTGAGTTGGCAACAGGTTGAGACATTTTAACCAAAAATATGAAATACTTTTTAATCCCTTGTCACATTTTTATTTATGCTTTATAAAGACCGCTTTACGGCTTATGATTTGATTTTTAGCTTAAGAGTTAACAAAAGCGTATCACACTTCAAAGTGTCACTTAAAATGTCAAGCGTAAATGAATTTTATTTTGAAGTTTGATATTTTAAGGTTGATTCTACTCGTGACAGGTTTTTTTTCTTTAAGTCGTGTTTTGTGACAGTTGCATTGTTTCAGTTTATCTGAATTGGTAAAACGGTCATTGTGGATAAAATTCAAGGTTAATGTTGTCAACTGTCAACACCGTGAACTAACGTTTTTTTTTTTTTTGTTTTACTGAAGTGTATAAATGTTGTGTACATAATCCATTCAATAGCGTTACATATAAATGTGTCAACTCCGTGCTTATCTGTGAACAATTAAAAAAGATCATAAATGTTGTCAACTTTTTTATAAATTTGTAACACTTTATGCGAGAAATTTGTTAAGAAACAATATGTGTAACATAAAGTTCAAGTTTTACACTCTTAATCCGTGGTGGGCAGTACGTATTTATGTTGTGAGTGGTGCAGTAAAAAAAGTGATTTTAGTTCTTGAAATTAAATTATATAATTTATTAAATTTTAATTAGGAGATGTAATAAAATGGCAATAGCAATAACTTATCTGGCCTGTAATGAAGAGGTATCCAATAAATCACACTTAATATAGGCCAATCTGGTATCACTGGCAGTTGTAGACCCAGGACTGGTTATTTAAAAAAACCTTTTAAGATCACATAGGGGGATGCATGTACTAAAAATGTCTCCTCAGCGTTCGCCTTTGTGTCGTTAGAAAACGTGAGCGCATTCCAATTTCGACCTTTATGAACGAAGAATATTTGGCTCAGAACAGACGGTAAAATGCAACTGCAACGAACCCCTTTTTAAATTATTGGTTTGAAACCAATTTCAATCCTTTTGCACACACATCGCAAACTAAATTGTACCAAAATGTGATGGAATTAACACAATTATTTCGTATCCCGCACGCTTGTTTCAACGCAACTGATTTCCAATTCGTTTCAAAGCGGTTTTAAAATAGTCGCGTCATGTGCGGTCTCTCAAAGGAAGTCTATGGCTTAAAACTAGCTAGAAGTTGCAGTTGCGTTCAGGGTAACCGTTCGAAATTTTCAAAAAGTGTCACAAAAATGGAATTTTCCACAAAACGGGGTCAAAAAAAGGGTATTACAATCAAAATAGGGTCAAATGTTTTATAAGCAGTATTTCCCATTTTAAAGAAAATAAAAAGACCAAGTTTTTTTATAAACAAAGAAAAAATAGAATCTGGGAATTTATTTCTCATGTTGTGTAACATTTATTATACAAAAAATATTAATTTCAGGTAGGAAGTGCTCAAAAAACTTTACTTTTTATGAAATGTTTTAAAACGCTAACAAAAAGTTTGTGCTTTTTTAATGCTTTTTATGTTATTTTCCGATTTTTTACCGATTTTAAATTAATTTTAGGGGTTGTTTCCAATATTACAATTTTTCGCGAATTTAAGCCATGTTCGCGATAGAAGAGATTTTTTCCGGTTAGTGTTTTGATACTATAAAGCTTTTAAGATTTTTAATAAAAATTAGGCTTTGCTATCATACCACTGTTACTAAATTATTAGAAATTTCCGCTAATTTAGCAATTTTTAATCAATTTTATGGCTTGTTTGAAATATTTAAAATTTTTGCTAGTTTTAGATATTTTTGCAAACTTTTTCGAATCGTCACCGTTTTAAAAATAGCCCCATATATTCACCGAAGTCACCTATTTTACAGGGCACTATCAACACTGTCGATTTATACGCGGCAAAATGTTCAGTGCTATATGCCATTAGTAAGGGCTACCCTTTTGGAGAGCAAAACATTTTTATGAAACGAGCACAAAATTGCATTTTTTTAAAATAAAATCGAAAATCTAGTTTGTGAAGTCGTAAAAAATGTTTTAATACAAACTTATTACTACTTTTTAGATATGTGCGTTCTGGATTTTGTTATTAAATAATCACTTGAAGTCCATTTCATCATCTCCGCTTCGAACAAATTAAGAGAACAAAACATGGAATTGGTTTCTTCTTTGAGTCTGTTCCAAAGTTTATTTTTAAGCAATGCTAATTTCGAGAACATATGTATATTTAGCTGAAGCAGTGTTAACAAAAAACAAAATGTGTGCTATTTCCAAAAAAGGGTATAAAACCGGCACAAAATAGTTAAAAATGATGCAAAAGGGTAATTAAAAAAAGGGTCATAAAGGGTATCAAGACCGTCGAAAATGGGTCAAATTAATAATTTAGTTTCACAACGGTAACGCTGGTTGCGTTTTACCGTCTGTTCTGGGGGTTTAACACAGTTTAAGAGGCTAAATATAAGTTTGTCAGTTTCTTAGTTATTTCTACAATATTGATATTTCACCCTGGAAGTTTCTTCTGTGTTTATTAATTGCCAATATAAAACATTTCGTTCAAAAAGGGGCGAAAGGGGCACAAAATTATACAAAAGGGGATTTAAAATAAAGGGGCAAAAAAGTGGCAAGGTAGTCAAAAAAGGGGCAAAAATTCGACTTTAGTCGCATAACGGTTTCGCTGCCTACAGTATCACTACAAAAGAGAACACTATATAATGTTCGGTTCTTTCTTAAAAATAGTTACGAACGGTATTAAGGGTTGTGTTCGCCACACGAATACTAAAAAAAATAGATATCGTCCTTGGGTGTGTAAGCCGAACGCTAAATAATGGACTGTTTCTTTTCGAACACTGGTATTCACGACGAAAGTTTTAATAGTTTTAAAATTGAAGCATTTTATAAGACAGTAAGAATACACAGGCTAGCAAAATTTGGAAAACATTGAAACCTGGGACTTTTGAGTTGCACTGCTTCCGAATCTGTTGTCAAAATTTTTTTACCATTTCAGGCATATCGCTAGCAGAACGCACGAGTTTCGGAGCACAACAAAATAAATCTGGCGATTTCCGATTTCAAATCGTACAATTGTCAGAACATGACCGCATAATTAACGGCTGTTAAAAATTCAGTCGTGTTTGTGTGTTTGTATTATTAAGAACTTTGAAACTCGAAATAAATAGAAAAAATTTGCCATTACAAAAGTAACTTTCTGCAACAACACCCCAGGGCAATATAAACAATCATACTTTGCAAGATTATCATACACCATACAAGTAAATTACAAACGTATTTAAAATAAATGTTTTTCCAAAACCAATCAAAAACATTTTGAAAAGGACTTTTATGGGAAAAATAAAATAAAATATAGTGGTCTACTTGTAGAGTTGCAAAACATATTTTTTTCGTAAATATTTTCGCACAAATCACAAGTGTTTTGTTAAAGAAATTGAAAAGGTCAGAGACAAATAAAAAGGTTTAATAAGGATGTTTGTATAGGAAAACCGCAAGACAAGCAGTAAAACTTTGTTTTTCTTTTGCAAATGCTTTCATAATAAAAAGGACTTTGTTGCAAAAGAGAAAGTGGCAAATGTAGCAACATTTTTGTTATCTAAGTGCCACTAATCTTGTAAATAAATTATGAAGTGGTTATACATACGAGAGTAAAGGACTTATAAATAAAATAAATATTTTAAACGAGGGACGATTAAAAAGTTATAAGGTAGTACAGTGAACAAAAATATATACAGTCCGGTTACCATTATCATTTGATTGCCAGCATCGCTTGAAAATAGTTAAAAGCTATAAGTTTTAAAGTATGGTTCTTATAGGAGAGCTATGATAAGATATAAGCCTGCCGTCGGATAAGAACTTTGATGTCGTTAATGTTCATATAAGATATATTCAATCGATTTTAATCTTAATAAATATTATTGTACAAAATTGATTTAGGAAAATGCGTTTTACGGGTTAGAGAGATAGGCTTACATAGAAGCTATTGATAATTATTGTCCTACCGATAATAACATGAAAAAATACGACTGTTATGAGCAACCCCTCATAATTCAGTGTGCTATTTTGAATTTAAATCAGCTGATTAAAAACAAATATAAAAAATAAATATTTACCAAAAATAAAAATATTTTTGAATTCTAATCCACGAATTAATAAATTAAATTAGATCTTACCTGACTATTTTTCAGATGCAAATCAGAAATAAATTTTATTTTGTTTGTCCACCAAACAGCAAATTCCTAAGCCGATATAATTTGATGCCGCAAGTAATTTGTTGCAAAAGTTGCTAGCCGGATAAAATTTTCCCATCAACGGCGACGGCTTACAAAATCTAATGCGGCTCGGCTCAGCCGTTTAGCGCAGGTCTCTTCGAATTAATTACGACAGCACAATAAACATAGCAAACAAAGTTCTATTTATTTAAGACACTTTTTGTTTACAAATTTTGTTTACTATTTTTAAAGCATAATAAAATGTTAGAGCATTATGACAACATAACATGATAGCACACCTTGTGAAGACCCCAAATATATTTTAAATAATTAAATATGTTACGAAAATGATTGTGATACATTTTCAAATCGATATTTGACTTCCGGTACAAAAACCTCTACTCAGACTCTGCAACACAGCCTTGGTTTGGGCTGGTGTTTGTAACACCTCAAAATATTGGATTAGATTATAGAATAGTTAGAATCACCTTTTGAATCTATCTAGCAATGTCCGTCCGTCTGGCTGGTTGGCCGTCCTTGTAAATTCTGTGCGCAATGTACAGGTCCCAATTTTCGAAATAATTTGATTAACAAAGCTTATAATTGTCACAAGGGCCATGTTTAATGAAAATTGTGAAATTGTTCCCTAATTTGCACCTTAAATTAAACTCATCTGATTGCAGTCAAAATCATTTTGTCAAATTTTATTGGAATCGGTCCATATTTGACAATAGCTCCCATGCAAGTACTTTGCAGGTAGGTTCAAAAATAGTTCCCATATAAAATCATTTAAAGGCAATGAAATCTCATATGAACATTCAGCACAAAGAACCTTTACCTGAATTTTAACCTCATACCATAATTTTGTTTTGAATAGTCTTAATTGCCCTTGGGTCCCAAATACTTTGGAGTAGGGTATCATTTTCATGGCGCCATGTACATATGTATACATTTTGCTTTGATACTGATTTTAGTGGTTGGCCTAGCTTCGTATACTACTTTTGCACTTCTAGATCCCGTCTTTCAATAAATTTTTTATTACCAGTAATTACTTGATTAAAGATATGTAAAATTGTCTGTCAACGAATTTTGGCTTTAATTCACTTTTGAATAAATCCTCTGTTAATTTATTTTTGGATGACTTAATCGGTCTTTGGATTGGGAAAAATCCTGTTGAGAGTGTCTTGAAAAAATCCGTTGGCCGTTTAGAACAGGGTTACCGAAATATGCTTAATTCATTTTTGGTTTAAAAAAATGAGCAGTTATTTTGATGCAGAACTTATATGTCGCCTATAGCATGGCAAAAGTTTATAGCTAATACTTTGAATGCAAAATTTCAAATGATTTATCGTCACACTTTTTCTTATTAAAATTGAATTTTTTTTTTTATAAGATGTATTTAGAAAATTTACTTCGAAAAAGTATTTTTTCTGGTAAACCTTTGTTTGGGGATTGCTGCAGTATTTGAGTGGTTGGCAACAGAAGTCTAGGTATTTTGAATTATATTTTAAGCCTCAGCCAGTACTTTGTACACATGGTTTACATGACCAGTAAGTCGAATAACTAGACGGACATCATTAAATCAGATTAATGATTGATCGATATAACTTTACAAACAAAATCTCCCAATACCCTCCCCAACTATGGTACCACTTTAGAGGGGGATCCAGATAATTTGTCAGGTAGTTAAGATCATTTAAAAGTCCATTCTTATAAGTTTTTCAAAGATTAAATTTAATCTTCAGTTTATAATGAAATTTGTTTGTCAGTCACAGATTTCTTAATTACAAGCGTGCATTCACCTTTATTTTCTTCCAACCCTCGTTCTTGTACCCATATGTACAACATTTTTCAAAGAAAACTTTTTTTTTACAAATTGTCTTAACAAATCTTAAGCATAATTTAATTTTCATAATAAAACTACTTGTTTTATTTTTTTTGGTTGGGGTTAAAGAACCAAACAAATTGTTGAAAAGAGTATTTGTCCTAAAAATTAATTGAATTTAACCACAAGTACATGAAACAATTCTTCATAATTTAACCCACAAATGACTTGAGGATGTTTGTCTACATGCTCATGATTGACACAAGTGGATGACATTTGTTTGTGTCTGTCATATTTCGAATACAACCCCCAAACTCGAATTACAAAATAAATGTACAGCTACTCACACTATAAGTGGAACACATAGAAAAAGTCTTGTGATGCTACGTTTTGATCTCAAATTAAAGGCCTTTGTTTAATTTTCAGAATTTTATTTTATATCTGAATAAAAATTACTCCGATTTAATTCAGGTGCCTAATTCTGGCAGTCGTGATCGAGTACTTTATCGATTCAAAGCAATTTTATTTCAGTTGATACTTAACGAATCGAAATTATTTTTTCAGTATTGTGAAACTCAATTGAATGCTTTATAACACTGAAAAAATAACTCCGATTCATTCAGTAATGACTGAAATAATTAGATAATAAAATGCTTTCGAATCGAGAAAATACTCGATCACGACTGCCAGAATCAGGCCCCAGAACTACAAAAAGTATCTGAACTAAGTATTTTTTGTGAGCTGGGCCACTTATAGTGTCACTAGCTGTACCTACCTACCAACCAATAATATGACGAAAACATTTCATTCGATTGTTCATAGAACACTTATCCTACAACACAAAACATATGAGTTTAGTACGTTGGATGGACAAATAACCACTTTGTGACCAAATATTTATTATATTTGTAGAAGGAAAACTGGACATGAGCTTTTGCTAAATGTTGTCTCTACGTGTCACTCATTATTTTTACTTCTTGCAGTCATTTTCATTTACTGGCTATTTTGTGGCTTTTAGTTGTAAGTTTATGGGACGATGTTTTGTTTCCAGCATGATTTTATAGCTCTTAAGGCCATTATTTTTACTGAGACACTCTTGTTTTGTTCTTTATGTTTTGTTATTGGTAAAATCTTACAGGACTAAAGGTAATTTTTATTTTTTAGTCACGCGTTCATATGTTGATTGTTTTTTTTTTTTGTTGCCCAAATAAAGAGAGGTGCTTGATGCGAACATGTTTGTGCTCCATTTAAGGAAAGTTTGTTAACAGCTGAGCTTTTGGCCTAAACTAATTTCTTACTAAGGAAAATAATAAATTTTTATAATTTAAGAAAAGTTGAAATCTGCCATTGGAAAAAGTTCACGATTTTTTATAAAAAAAATTTAAAAAAAAAATTAAGAATACTTTCTAAATCTTGCAAAGCCGACATATATAATTCCTTATAATTTATTTTAATCAGCGACCTTTTATTAACATTCTTTACGGAAAAATGTATAATGGGTAACAATATGCGATACGGATAAAGCGATTGAGCGTGGACCAGTTTCGACGGTTATTGTTATACATTTGATATCTCAGGTTGTAAAGAGTTCGCAACTAAATTCATCATCAAAACCAGAAGAACATGTTGCTGCATCGGCAACTTTTTTTTTGACTGAAACTTGATTTTGAGCATTTTTTAAGAAAACGTAAAATTTCTCAAATCCTTATCTCGTTAGCCGATTGGAAGTTTTAGTTATGGAGTCAGTGTAAAAAGTATGAACTGATTAGATAAAACTGCATCTGGCAAGCACTTCAAAATTACAATTTCTTTCGAGTTTTTGCTCATAAAATCCGACCTAAGCCAGAAAGAACCAAACTGGTTTCAATAACTACTCTCAGAAACTGAAGTCAAAATGGAGTGTTAATTATATGATTTTCACTGTGTTATTTAAATTATTATTGTTAGGTGGACAGGCAATAATGTTTACATAATTCGAACGTACTTTGATACCGTATAGCCAAAAGAAAAAGTTGAAAGATTGGGAAATAAAAATACTTTTTGCATGAATCAGTTTTTTTTCAC
The DNA here is from genome assembly GCA_949318255.1 of Pollenia labialis. Classification (NCBI taxonomy): domain Eukaryota; kingdom Metazoa; phylum Arthropoda; class Insecta; order Diptera; family Polleniidae; genus Pollenia; species Pollenia labialis. The sequence continues at coordinate 94,415,392 of OX439142.1, read as the reverse complement.
AAACATATAGCACGCACCTACATGAGCTACAATAAAAACCGTAAGAGTCTAGGCTACGATGTCGACTTCTAATAATTTTCAGCATTTTTCTGCATAAAACAAACGTTTGTTGAACTAATGCATTTGTTTAACGTGGTTTGTGTTTTGTTATTTTTGTTTTGATCACGCCATTTGTGTTGATTGTTGCGGCCTGTTTTTACACATTGTCACTTCACTACCAAAAAAAGCATTCTGTCTTTTTCTTCGAAACCTGCCTTCGCAACTGATTTGGGCCCTTTTCACAGTTCTGTTAGTATTCTGTGGGGCGAAACGCAAATACGAGTTTCTGCACGCCTTTCAAAGCAACTGATTTCCAATGCGTCTGAAACCATTTTCAAAATTGTCGCGTCATGTGCGGTCTCTAAAAGTAGTGTGTGGCAAAAACTAAACTTAAAATCAAAAATATATAGGAGGTGCAGTTTTGCTGAAGATTCGTTTCACCAAACCCTACGTTGCCACATGCAAGTAATTGGTTGCAAGTAGTGTATACCTATTAATAACGAAAATCAGGAGAAATCTAAAAAAACAACACAATTTCTTGAGTGGCTACACAGCGCAGTTTTTTACAATGTCGTCAGCAAAAAAGTTTTTAGAAAAACTTCAATTTCTCAATTTTAAACTAAGTGTTGCCAAGTAGTCTATATTTAACGTTACCTGTAGACATATTATTTGTTTATATATTTTTTTTTATAAAAAAGTGTTATTAATGTTAAAATATTATTCATGTAAAATGATAACGTAAAGCAATGCTTTTTTGATTTTTATTTTTATAAATTTACATAAAATCAGCTATAAACATAATTTTTATTTTACTAAGTACTCTAGTAAATTGGTACAAAACTCATCTACGGTAACACTGTTTCTTTATTTGTCATTTTACTTGCTGCAAGCAGGGCTGTCAGATATGGCGATCTATCGCCAAACGTGGCGATTTTGAAACGTGCGACCTAAAAGAATGTATGCAGGTCAAATCTCCAGTAATGAAATCGATGAGGCTAAAGTGTTGGATATGATCTCCAATTTATGTTATTCAAAACAAAAAATAACAGAAACTAAACAAAATTTACTTTCGGCGACTTTTTTGTATTTTTTTGTCAGTTTTTGGCGATTTTTGACTGAAATATTATACTAGCTTTTTTTGTATGCAAAATTTAAATGTAAACTGAACAAAATTGACGTTTGGCGATTTCTGACATCCAATTTAGCGATGCAGCTCAACAAAATCTGACAACACTGGCTGCAAATGTCAAAAATTTACTTGCAAGCAATTTTTCTTGAAAGTTGGAAATCTATTTAATAAACCTCTTATAAATAAATAATTTTTTTTATGAATATGGGGTAAAGCCTCTATTGTGAATAACTTGTCAGTGTGCTTGTCTTCTGAAAGAAACATTTTCAATTATCCAAGTCATTTTTAAGAATATGTATATAATTTTTATTTATAAGATTTTGTTTGTTGTTCTTAATTCCCAATATTCATTATTGATAAATACACTGAAATGTATTGTTGGAGGACAAGTCAGATCCTATGCCCATTTCACTGGTTGCTTGTTCCATATCATCAGGAAACATTTTCCCAAAAACTTTAGAAAAGCAAACGATATTAGAAATGCAAATAAAACCGTAGAGTGAATGAAAATTACAAACAGTCAAATTTTATTTGCAACGATATCAAAGCTTAAACAAAATACCAACAATAAACAGTGAGTGTATCTTTTCTTACATTTCCCACTACAATTAGTTGGAATTCTCACAACATTAATTGTAGTTGTAAACAGTGTTGTCATTGGTTAAATTGTGCATAGTTTTTATTTGGCTGCTAAGAGGTTAATGGACTTGTTAAAAATGCTTCATATGGAAAGAAACTATTTTTATAGAACTTCTCAAATAAATTCTTAATATTAAATATACAATTTCTGCTGTAATAAATTGCGCTTTTGGCATATTTTTTTCTTAATTTAATAGTATTTTTTTTTTAATAAGAACACATAAAAAACTTTATGCTATTTTCGCCATCAATGACACACTTTGTTCCTTTTTTAAACAAAATCACTGCATAATAAAGTCACTTCTTATCACATTAACCGTTTATTGCCCATCACATGCGTTGCAAAAAAAAAAAAAAATATGATGACACCAATATAATTTTCATATAAAAAATTGTAAAACAACAACAACTATTATAGATTGACAATATCATCATCGTCGTCAGATGTCCATTATTGGCATATAACGGTCATTGATTTATGTCAATACAGCTGTCAACTTAAAGCAACAATTGGAGCATAAACAGGCTTCTGAAGCCAGTCAAAACGATAAGATGATGAACATTTTTCTTACAATTTAATTTTTTTTTTTTTTTATTTTGTTTTAAATTGCAAGAGGCATTTTAAAAAATGCAAAATAATCTTGTTGACAAATGAAAAAAACATAAACAATACGAATCAAATAAAAAAAAAATTGATTGATGACATTTTCAACGTTTTATGAACGTTCGCTTAAAAATAGCACAATGAATTGTATTTATGCTTTAGAATAACACACTTATTGTACATACATATATTGTGACAAAAAAAAAAATAGATGTATATTTGTTTGTATACCAATCTATAAATTTCAAAAAAAAAAAAATTATTATGATAAGAATTTGATGAAAATTTAAAAAAAAAAACATTTTTGCAAGACAATCAGAAATAGAGCAACATAATGAAGTGTATGTGACAGATTAAACAAAAAGTTCAAAGACTTTTTTGATTTGTTTTTATTCAAAGAACATCGGCATTTTTTAGAAAATCAAAAATAAAAGCAAAAAATTAATGTCACGAAATTATCATTTATTATTTTCTTTATTTCAAAATGTACTGACTGACGTACGTCTCGTTTTGGTTTAGAAATTTTGAAAACAGCCTCTTAAGATCCGACTTTGATAATCACAGAGTCACAATCGCTTTTGTGAAGATGAGACCTTTTATTCTTGGTGTCGCTTTTGTTGTTACAGCTACTTGTGACTCTTGATGTTGGAACCTAGTTTTTTCTTCCTCTTATTGTTGTTGTAGTTAACAATGAATTGATAATGTTGTCGCGCAATTGTTTTGTAGTTTTTTTAATCTTCATGTTTTTATTTAGCAAAAAACACCACTCAACAATACAAAAGACTAAATGACTTCTGTTGAATTTAGTATTTTTTCCTACTGGATTCCCGATTTCTTTCAGTAAAAAGTAGAAAAAAGAAAATGAAAATGTGAAACAATGTTTTAGTACACTTTGACAAAAAATAGTATTAAGACATCTGCTAGATGCCACTGACTTTTGCTTCAAGAACCCGTAGGGAACTTAAAAATTATAGCGACCTCTAAAAATGATTTGGTTGCAAACGATGTGGACAAATATTTGTCAATGTAACTCTTGAAATCGTTAAAGATCCTAATTTATAAATAAATTTTATATGATTTTTTTTTTCTTCACTTCATTCCCAAACTTTCGAATATTGCCTAAATCCAACAAACCACTAAGCTTATTATAGGCCATGTTCTGACAATCGCACGATTTGAATTCGCAAAAAGCCAGATTTATTTTATCGTGTTGCTGGTGGCCATTTGCAATAGTTTCTTAAAAATATTCTAGTTCCCTTGAGCATACTCTTCCAATTCGAAGCCGCCAAACTTCTTGTGATTAATATTGTCAGAACACCAAGTATGCGATTTCAAGTCAGTATCGCATATGTTAAGTGCTTTAAGTGCGATTATCAGAACATGCCCGTATGATAACGAAAATATTTTCTATATCTATTCCATAATAAATCTAAACAGATCCGTTTGTGACAGAAGAAATTTATTTTAAAGGCAGGGATGTGGAGTCGGACTAGCGGAGTTTTTACCGAATTCGGAATACCTACGAAAACTTTAGACTCCGATTCCAAAACGAAAAAATTTACAGTTTCCTATAAATAAGTGACACCACCATAAGTAAAATTAACAACATCAGTTTTGAGATAGAACGAAGAACAATCATGGCCAATAAATAGATGCTACTTGGGACTAAACAAGCAATTTAAGAACAAAGCCACCTATCGGCAGACAAGAAGAAACTGATACTTTCCGTTCTGAAGCATGGGTGTTTGCGAAAGCAGACGAGGCAGTACTTGCTGAATTCGAGATAAAAATGCTTCGTAAAATCTATGCACGTTGACGGAGAATATCGGTGTCGTAGGAACCAAGAGCTGTACGAGTTATGTGCCGACACTGGCATCGTTAAGTATATAATATAACAGCGGTTGCGTTGGCTACTTCATGTTGTGAGAATAAACAAACGAAGATGCTCCAGCTAAGACTTAATTTGAATTCGAATCTAGTGACGGTTCACGCAGAATGGGAAGACCAAAACTCGGGTGGAGGAAGACATCACTGATAGAAAAGTGCAATGGCAAGTGTCTGTGATATGTCAGCCTTAACATCATTTGGCCTAATTGTTATCAGGAGACATTATGTCAGCAATGGGATGACACATCGGCATCACAGAAACGACGAATCGGAGACAGTTTAATATAAAGTGTCATCAGTGCATTGACTCAGTAACATCAGAGACACGACTCTTTAGGCTCAATATAATCACAAACCGTCATTGAGATTGACTTAAGTCAAAGTGAGAGAATACTCTTTTTGACTTAGTGAGAGAATACTATTATTGACTTACCCGTTACACATTTAGATTGACCATTTGAGGATTAGTTAATTTATTTAAAGTTTTTATATTTTAAGTTTCCGACAGTAGTGGAGAGGATATTATGCATTTGTGCTGATGTGTTTAACACCATAAAATATGGGTTCTGGACCAACCCTCAAGTATACCGATCGACTCAGAAAGTGATCTAACGATGTCCGTCCGGCTGGCTGGCTGACTAGCTGCCTGTCCATGTAATCTTGTGCGCAAAGTACAGGTCGCAATTTTGGAGATAATTTGGCTTATAGGTTCCTATTGCCACAAGGACCAAGCCTATTGAAAATGGGCCTGATCGTAGGACCACGAGGGGAGAAAGGGGCAATTTCTGCCTCTCTGAAACTATCAAACCGATTTTAATAAAATTTAAAACAAAGTTAGATCCATATTAATAAGGCATATTTATAAGACCACAAAGGTAGGTAGGCGGCATTTCAGCCTCTCACAAACTTTCAAACCGATTTTAATGAAAAAACATAGATAGATCCATATATATATGAACACATAAGCATGCTTCTCTCTGGGTCCCAAATAGGGTGTACTCTCGTAAATGTGTTTTAAAATTAAAAGGTCGCTCAATTCGAATTGTTTGCCAAAAATCTGGTTTGCCGGTCTTTGGCGCATATCATGAAACTGATTTTCAGAATTTATTGCAGGGCAAATACTTCATCGTAAGAACTCCAATAAATGATTTAAATAAAAAGCAAAACAAAACGTTTGATTTTAATTTGTTTGTTGGGTATGGGTAATAAGATCATAAACCGGTATAACTCAGGAACGGTAACAGCGAATTCAAAAATATTTGTTTCTAAATTATTTAGAATAAATTGATCTTTCAAACCGCATGCATTGTTGGTTTGTTTCATTTTCATAAAAATTGTAAAAGTTATAAAGCGTTATTTCCTAATTTTATGGAAAAATTACGAAAAATTTTAATGAAGTCTTTGTACACCAAAATAAAGCTTGGGGATTTTTCTTTAAACAAATTTCCTTAAAAGGGAAGAAAATCGTGGATTTTTACACAGTTATGAAGAAAAAGGTTTTGTTTTGCTTGATAAAAACACTGAAATTTTTTGTTGATGGGATAAGCTATTCCTATGCGCATTTCACTGGTTGCTAAGGCCTTTTTTTTTAATCAAACTATTTTTTTTTTGAATTGAACGTAAAAAACACAACTCTGCAAAAAATCAGCAGGCGTTTCGAGCAGACCTACTAATTGGACCATGGACTTCCGTAACAAAATTGTTTGGACAATAATCTCAAATCCTTAAACGTCCTCAAATCTCTTCTCTATATATATAAAAATTACGTGTATGTTCGTGATCGCTAAACTCAAAAACTACTGTACTGATTTTGACGAAACTTTATGTACATGCTCTATGGGGCATGAGGAGTGTTTCTGCGTAGTTTGAAGTTCGTCCGACAGATGGCGCAATATTTAGTTTTTTTGGGTTTTTGCACCGTAACTCAAGAACTACTGCACCGATTTTGACTAAACTTTATGTACATGCTCTAAGGGGCGTGAGGAGTGTTTCTGTGTAGTTTGAAGTTCGTCCGACAGATGGCGCAATATTTAGTTTCTTTTTGTTTTTGCACAGTAACTCAAGAATAACTGCACCAGTTTTGACCAAACTTTATATACATGAGGAGTGTTTTTGTGTAGTTTGAATTCGTCCAACAGATGGCGTAATATTTATTTTTTTTGTGTTTTGCCCGATAGAGATTAGCGCGATAAGCCTATGCTGTATTTCGCTGAAGGCGTTGGGTACTTAATCGGCGTGTAGTGGCGTTAATAAGCCCGATACCAACTCAAACCTAACATATTTTACTGAAAAAAATAATTTGTCCGGCAGATGGCGCGATATTTAATTCTTTTGTGTTTTGCCCCATAGAGATTAGCGCGAAAAGCCTATGCTGTGTTTCGCTGAAGGCGTTGGGTCCTTAATCACCAGTTACACCACTTATAACTCAAGAACGGCAGAACAGATTTGGCTGAAAATTGGTAGGGAGGTAGCTTAGAGCCAGGAGACGGACATAGGATACTTTTGCCCCGCCCACTTTTACGCCCACTTTTTTCGATTTACCTAAAATCAGAAAACGGCTCCATCGAGTTGACTAATTTTTCTTTCAAATCTTCGTATTAATCAACTTTAAGTTTTCATCGAAAGAAAAATTTACCACGCCTACTTTTACGCCCACTTTTTCTATTAAGCGCATAACTGGAGAACGACTTGACCGATTTGGACGATTTTTTCTTCAAAATGATCGCCATGGTTTAACTTAGGTTTTTACGGAAAGAAAGTTTTGCCCCGCCCGCTTTTTCCGATTGACCTAAAATCAGAAAACGGTTCTTTCACCAAATAAAAAAAAAACAAAAAACATTGTCTATGCGCTGGCCTTAAGATGAAGTAATAAATAAATATAATTTCAGATTTGCCTTAAATACATGCGTTTCTTTTTTGATTGAGCCCATATCTACACCATATGTAAGTTATTTTGTAAAAAAATTTATGATAGGTATTCCATGGATTTTTATTTTAAAGGCCGTAAATTTCGTTAAATGTTTAATTTAAATCGTGTGGTAATACAACACTACTGTTTGCTTAGGGTCAGCAACGTGGACCGGGTCAGCTAGTCTTAAATAAATAACATTAACATTGGACTTAATTTTAAAACACATTAAATAATACTATCAACAAAAGAAATACTGTAATTGCTTTCTAAGATTTTTCCACTTAGCCAAGAGAAAATTTAAAAAAACCCTACGTGTTTAAAAAAAATTCTTTTTTCCGTTCAACCAAAAGAATTTTCCTTACACTTTTCCCTACGTTAAAAATTTATTGATTTTAGCAACAGCCAGAGAAATATATGCAAGAAATCATAAATGACATTATTATTGTTTTATTTTTGGCAGAAAGAGATCAATATATGCAAAACATAGTAAAACTTCGTTTTTGATTTTTCATTTTCTCATCTTTTGTCCTTTTTAAAGAGCTTAATAGTTTTCAAGTATACTTATTTTAAATAGTGTTTATACCCTCACCCCAATAGTGGAAAGGGTTTTATGCATTAGTGCTGATGTGTGCAACGCCTTAAAATATTGGTCCTAGACCACCTTAAAGTATACCGATCGTCTTAGAATCACTTTCTGAGTTGATCTATTATTTTATAATGAATGTGAAAAAGATCTTACGAATATGCGACATTGTCGCCAGTCGAGTCTTGATCCGTCAGGTGGAAAGGTTGTAGAAAATTCATTCATTCAAATTAGCTTTTAATATTCGCATACATTTAAACGAATGTGAGTGCGAATGAAAATAGCAAAAATAAGATAATAGTTCGCAAATGCAAACGCGAATATTCTTAACCTCCATTTTATATATTAGGGGCGACGAGTATTCGGGTACATGGTTTTGGCAATTGTTGAATATTGCCAGGCTCTTAGGACTCATAGTATTTGCGTTTCTGTTGAAAAATACTACATTTGTACTTAAAAGTTATTGTATATGAAAATATTTACGTATTTTACGACAGTACATATATTGAAAATGAGATAACATTTTGAAAATTCCCTACACTTGCCTTAAAATAAAAATTCTGTCCTTTTTTCCCTACCCTTGAAATTTTCCGAAAACATCCCTACAAAAAGGAAAACTTCTTACTATTGGCATCACTGGCCCAAACACCTTAAAGCAGAAAGCAAGGCATCCTGACGCACTGCACCGTGGGATGGTCCTAGATCATTAAAAGTTGGCACCGATTATATTGGCCAATTAAAGAAAAAAATTGTATTTCATCAAAATCGGTCGCGCTTATCCAATCGATATTTTCGCATAAAAGTATTCTGATCAAAGCGGAAATTTTCAAATTTGGTACATACACGTATGCCGAGTTTTATTTAAAATTGCCACGACCACCACCCATGAAATTAAAATGTTGTTATTCTTCCTTTTGTTAAGAACAAAAAGGTAAAATATTTAATATGCTAAAAAAAAAAATGTACTTTGGACTTCAAGAAGAATTCTTGACATAAGTACGGAAAAAACAGAAGTAAGGAAAAACATGTAAAATCAATTAAAATGGATAATCATTAAAAAAAGCAATTTTCGATCTACCAAAGGTTAAAATACAATTTGGTTTAAGGATTGATGTTTAACAATTGTCGTCAGCAGTCGTCGATGGCTGCGAGTGTAAGACGGCAAATCCATCTGAGGAGATCGAGTGGTTGCGATCGAAACCTGTCATGGTAACCTGCCGGCCAGGGTTCGAGACCCGGCCACGGTCAAGAATAAAAGATTATCAATAACAGTTTTAATTAATTTTCATGTTGTAAAATTCCTTTCTTCATAAAAATAATTTAATGAAAATTAAATTTGATGACCTTGAGCCGAATTTAAATATTAAAAATTTGGATTAAAAACCATAAATAGTTCAACAAAATAACCACAATTCTAATTATTGCTAATTCTTAAATTAAAAGGGTTTTGTTTTTAACCATCCCTATGTACTTTTTCGTCATAACTGTTATTATATTCCATTGGGTAGTGTAAATTATCCTAAGACCGCCTCTAGGCTTATAACTCCTCCATTACTTATTGTATGAATAAATAATCTTTACACATTGAATACATAATTCTTTTCAGTGTCTTAAAACCTAACAAAGGCACGGATCAGGCGCGGATTCAGGGGGGGGGAAATAAGGAAATTTCCCCCCCCTAAATTATAAAAATATGTTTGGTTTATCTCGATAATACAAGAATTCCCAATAATAATATTTTTTTACACGCACAAAATTTTATGAAATCCCAGCAAAGTTTTTTTTATTTTTTTTTTATTGAATCTAACGAAATTTACAATAAGTATCCAAAACTAAATTCTAATAGTATTCAAATACTTATTGTTCTACATTCAATCCCAGCAGGTGGTATCTATTTATATCCAAAGAATAAATTTTGACTTGAAAATGCGGTTGAATTATTAATAAGCCTTTATTATATGAATCAAAATTCTATTCGATAATTTTTGACGAAAACACAGATTTTTCGAGGAAAACCCAGATTTCCTTATCTTAAAGATATTTCAACATACAAGAAAAAAATATTAAAAAAATTATAAAACAAGTTTTATTAAATATAATAATCCCAAGCGAAACGCAGTTTTAGCAAAGTATTTGGGAGCCAAACTCTCTACATTATGCGAGACAAGATGGTTGGATCGTCACGACTCAATTTTACACTTTGAAACTAGTGTACATCATATAGTAGAAGCTTTGGAAAAAATATCTGAGTAAAAAGGTAGAGATAGTTCATCAAAAGCCTTATATTAAGGAACTCGCTTAGTACTTTTGAATTCATTTACGGAATTAACATATTAAATGTGATACTTATTGTATCACAGCCGCTTAGTATCATTTTACACAAGCACGATATAGATCTTCAAAAAGGATCAAGCCTTATCAAAACTACAATCCCTGAAGAGAAAAGAAATAAAGCCGAAGAACTATTTAAAGCGATTTTTGAAAAAGTTAAAGTTATCTGCGTTCAAATCAAGGTTCAAATCACATTCAAAATGTTGAAGATTACTACCCAGTTGTAGGTTACATTCCTCTTTTTGCATTTATTTCAGAAAATCTCAAAACACGTTTCCCAATAGATATCCTAAATGTATTGAACATACCTAAACTTCTACCTCAAAGTGTAATCAAGTCAAATACAGATACAAAACTTTTAAAATCACAAGTAGCTGATGAGCTGATTATGTTTGATAAAAGAGATAAACACCTACTTACATCTAAACTTAAGTCTGACCTGTTGCATTTGCAACAAACATGGGAAATATCTAAAAATCTATCAGATAACGTTGTAGATGCTTTAATAAACTGTGATGAAGATATCTACCGAAATCTAAGAAAAATATTTCAAATTTTCGTTTCAATGCTCGTCAGCAGGGCAAGTTTAAAATGGCACGAAAAATGGTTAAAAATGGCTGGCAAAATGGCACGAAAAATGGCAAAAATAAACATGTTATTTAAGAAACATTTATTTTATTACAATAGTATGTTTCTTTAAATTGTCAAAAAAAAATTCTTGTGGCAAGACGCAAGAATTTGGAAGTTGTTTTTAATACACTTTAATCTAATTTTTGTTATAAAATTCTGTTTAATAAAGAAATATTTTTATAATATCAGGGAAATCTGATTAAATAACGACGTTTAAAATTCTTGCGTTTTGAGTGTTCGATTTCTAGAATACCCTGATTATTTCCTGTTATCACATAAAACAGTTCTATAAATGAAAAACACTCTTTCAACGTCGCGAGATGTAACTGGAGCATATTTGAACACTAAAAGTTCAGATGGAGAAAGGTTGTCAATAAATTCATCCGTCTCACTTTCATTAAATCAAAATTGTGAGAATATCGATTAAAACACTTTATTTAAAATTGAAATTCCAAGCCATATAGATTTTTCAGGAGTATTGAATAATTTACCGACAACTTTTCAAAAAAATCTCTTTTACTGACATCTTGTATTATTTTCCTTAGCACTGCCAATTAAGCCAAAGCTTTCATTCATAGAAATCGCTTTCGTTTGTAACTTCAAGAGGCTTGAGCAGATGCATTGAAAGTACTTTTTACGTCCGATTTTTGCATTATTTAGCTAGCATTTTTAATAGATTCTGCCTCATATTCGCTAAGCTTATTTAAAAAATTTTTTCTAGGTTGCAAAAAACTATTCTTTGGCAAGCTGGACCAAAAATTTCTATTTAAAAATATATGTGAAGAAATGGCAAAAATGGGATATGCAATAAAAAACATGCCCTACTCTTCAGTAATGCTGCGAGAGAGAGGTCATTTCTTACCCGTCGTCTAATAAAAACATGGCTCAGATCAACAATGACAGAAGAAAGACTGTACTATCTAAATTCGCCTCACGAGGAATTCATAAATTGCTTATTTAAAAAAATCAATTTATAATGAACTGATCTTATATTTCATTTAACCATATTGTTGAGTTTTTTTTAAAAACAAATTTTTTACTTTTTTGTTTAAAAAAAAAATTTCCCCCCCCTAAGGCTCGAGCTGGATCCGCGCCTGGCACGGATGATATATGCTGTCTACAACTAGTGCACTCTTTGGCACATAAGGCTCTGAGGATATTTTTTTAAACACAAATCATTTGAGTTTTTCTCTCTTTGTAATCAGAACCTATAAAATTCTCTCACAGTTAAAAATACATAATAATAATTCTATTAGTTGAAAAAAGGCTTCTGAACGTGTTTTCGTTAATTTCCACTATTGCAACATAAGTTTCTTTAACTCGAAGCTAATTCCATTATAGCTGAGCTGATGCGAATATTGCGGTTGCATAAGCTACAAAAATAAGCTGAAGTCGCAAAAATCAGCCATAGGGAAATCTTCTTCCTTTGACAATAGAGAATATGAGAATAGGATCAGTTAAATGATTGTTTATAGATACAAGTAACAAAAATAACACGACAATAACATTTAAAATTATTTGCTACTGTGTCTTTTTAAGTAAAATTGGCTTATAAAAAAATAACAATAAAATGCCAGTATCATTTTCACAGACTATTGTCTCATTAAACTTTAGTTAATCATAATAATCTGTAAAATAACACAACAATAGAATGAAAGAATATTAAGGGATTGTTTATGGTAATCCTACGTTTCTGTTTTGTCGTTTAATACTAGAAAAAATATGTAGAGTAGAAATTTAAGATAGACAACAACGACTGGAAGTAACCCTATTTAAGAACTGAGCTTTAAATAGGAGCATAGGCTCTATAGAAATAACTGTGTAAGACCGTATTTTAAATATGTAGAAGCTTTAGTTAGTTTTACATTGCCTAACTGATCGTTACAATTTCTTGTAAAGTTTAAGTTTATTTTTTTTTATATTTAAAAAGCTGTAAATTTTCGGATTGGGGGATTTAAAGGGAGCTGTGTCTAAATATTGCCACATCTCTTCAAGCCTAGACAGATAAATTTGTGTTAATTTTAGATTAAATCTTCATCTTGAGGCGAATTAAATCTAAATACCAACATAATAAGATAATTAGATGGTTTATGGCCACAAAGAGTATATTTGGAAAGAAGTTTTTATGGGGAACATGTAAAATTATAAACCGATTCTCACTATTTACAAAGAATTCGTCCTTAGTGCAATTAAAATTAATTTACCAAATTTGAACAAATTATCTACAGGATTGCCACTTCTACTTTGCGCACAAGCTTTTCATGGACAGACAACCAGCCAGACGAGCGGATAGACATCGTTAGATCACTTTAAAACGTGATTCTGAGTTAATCGGAATACTTAAAGGTTGGTCCAAATTTCTATAATCGTATATGCATCATTCCTCTTTCCTTAATTTTTGCTTATTTAGATATTATGTTTTAAAGTTAAAAAAATATTATTTGTCTTTAATGACAACCTGCTTTGTCTTACAATGTTCGAGTAAAAATTAAATATAGATGGCGAAATTGGAGAAACACGTTGGGTTAAAAGCCAGAATATCGCTCTTGTAGTCATCTAAAAAAATTCAAAATTTAACATGTATCTAAATATGCCTTAAAAAGGCAAAATATGCGCTACAACTTGAAAAGTGCTGCAAAAAGAGTATCTTAACTAATTTATGCAACAAAAAAATGCTCCAAACGGTAAAATATGCACTAACAAGTCGATGCCAAAATTGCTAAAAAGCTCTAAAACGGATAAATATATTGTTTCCGCCGTCATTGGTCGCACAAGGAGAAACATTGCATATTTTTGGAGTCCCTGCTTATAATCACTTCATAGTGTCCAAGTGTTTGATGCTTTAAACAAGAAAAACTCGTTTAATCAATTTATTAAAATCGTTATACACAAAACCATTTCCGCTTTACTAAACAGTAAAATATTGGTTGGATGCATAAAAGTGTAACATGCTTATAACCAGTATGAAAATAAGCGATAAATATTGTAGAAGCTGATTCTAAACATTAAAGTCGTCGCTAAATTGTCGTAGTAACTTCTTAACGACTCAGAATATACATTTGTACTCCGTATTCTTTTGGTGGTTGGTATATAAAAAGTTAAACCGAAAAATAAAAACAAAAAATCAGAAAAGTCTTGAAAATCGAACAGACAATTCTAATAGCCCGTTTACACTACAACAAAATCGTACGTAATTTTTAGCAAAAGTTGTGGACTAAATGACTAATATAAAGCAAATTCTTGTTGTTTTTTCCAACACGGAGGTTGGATTTCAAATTTAAACAACTTGTAAATCATGGCATTCACAACAAAAAGGGGATATTATTTTCAAATTGAAAAATGCCTTTATTTTCAACTTGCTTTCAAACGGTATTCTCAAATGTGAATTTTAATACAATATGGAACATAAATAAATGTATTTATTATATTAAATTCATTATTTACTTAAATAACCTGTAAGATAAACATTCGGCACCATTGCTAACAAATTTTATAATTCTTGGAAAGACAAAATACTTGGCACCTTTTTATTTTGATGATTGTCAATACGTAGCAGCGCAATCGTACAAGAAACATTATGGCCCTGATTTTGTAAAACACAACGCAACGACAAAGAATTACATTGAAAGCAAAAACAATTTCATAAATATTTTGTAATTTTTTTGTTGCCTCTAACAGAAATTCATATTGGTTTTTAAGATTTCATACGCCTTGCAACAACAAAATTACAAAATATTTATGAATTTGTTTTTGCTTTCAATATAATACTTTGGCCTGCGTTGTGTTTTACAAAATTAGTTTCCTCACGTTCCCGTTATGCTTTTATTCACATTCTTTCACTTTTATATTAATTTTTTACTCACAAATAATTTATATTTTTTTACAAGAAATCAAGGTTTTTTAAAGGCGAATTAACTACACGTAATATGTAACTTTTCTTTAATTGTGTAACACATTTAACTTTAACCCAACAAACACGGAGGTTTAATTTCAAATTGAAAATGATTTAATATCAAACGTTTTCTCAAACGACAAACGTTTGATTATGATTTGAAAAGAATAGCATTCTCAACAAAAAGGGGAAATTATTTTCAAATTGAAAAAATGTCTTTATTTTCAACTTGCTTTTAAACGTAATTCTCAAATTTGTTTAAATAAAATTATTATATACATACATACATTATATATTTTAAATTTAAATTCATTATTTATTTCAATAAATTGTGAGAAAAACATTCGGCACCATATCTATGAGATGAAATAATGTTCTATTCGTCCTTTAATTCTTGGAAAGACGAAATGCTTGCCTTCATTTTTGTTTTAAGGATTGTTGCACTGCGACCATACATTAAACTTATAATTTCTTCACTTTTCCGTTGTTTTTTATTCGTATTTTTAATCATTGTAATTACCAGGGAAACCAGAAATATGCTCTTAAAAACAGTAAAAACTTGAAAATTGTTAAAAATTTGCCCCAAAAATTAAAAAATTGCTAGTTTAAAAACAAAATATTTAACAATTCATTAGCAGTTCCATTAAAAAAAATCAATCCCAAAATTATAACTGGAAAAGCCCAAAAACTACAGCATTTACAGACGAGATTTTACAATATTTGGAAACGTTAAGCAGCAATCTTGCAGCTTCTACTATGCGCACAAAATTAACATGGACAGGCAACCAGCCAGACGGAGGGATGGTTATCGTAACGTCACTTTAAAAGTGATTCTAAATCGATCAGTATACTAAAGGATTGGTCCAGATTTCTATGTATGATTTTAGCTTATACATAAAATTATAAAGTTTAAAATGACATTTATCTTTAATGACAACCTGCCTTTGTCTTACAATTTTTAATTTGCCAAAAAAGCTGGCTTCTAAAAAATGTATCAAAATACGCCTCAATAAGGCAAAATATGAGCTTAAAACTTAAAAACTACCGCAAAATGCTCTTTTAACTAAATTATGAAAAAAATGCTGCAAACGGTAAAATATACAGAAATATGCACTAACAAATCGATGCATAAATTCACAAAAAGCTCTTACACGGAAAATATTGTTTCTGCTTTCATTGGTCGCACAAGGAAAAACATGCAATTGCAGTTTTTTGGTTTCCCTGTTAATAACTTACAAATTATTTTTATGTTCTCAAGAAATAAATCGTTCACTTGTAAAACACATTTAACCACGAAGTAAAATTTTGACTTTAATCGCCATTTTTAATGTTTACATTTATTTTTCGCTTTAGTATTATTGCCAAGATTATTTTTGATTTGAATTTAAAATTTAATATCAATTTGACATCAAATTAATAAAACATTTGGTGTCAAGCGTTTATTTTCAAATCATTATCAATTTGAATTTAAATGTTGAAATCAAACAATTATAAACCGTTTGAGAATTTTGTTTGAAATCAAATGATAAAGTAATTTCAAACCAAAGGGTTGACTTCGTGTTTGTTGGGAATCGCCATTTTTTAACGTTTACATTAATTTTGGTTTCAGTGCTGCCAAGTTATTTTTTGATTTAAGAATAAAATTTGCTAACAATTTGACTTCAAATTGAAAAAACATTGTATGTCAAATGTTTTTATTCAAATCATTATAAATTTGAAATCAAAAAATTTTAAAAAGTTTAAAAATTGTGTTTGATGTCAATGATAAATTAATTTCATATCAAAGGTTTGACATCGTGTTTGTTGGGTTACTGCATTTTTCTACTTCGACTGTAGTTTTTTAAACGCTTCCTTACACTCATGTGTATATGTGCCGGTTCACACACGTCAAGTTTAACTTGTCAAGTTTTTAGGAGAGAAGGAAAAAGAAATGGCATTCTCTTTTTCCTTCTCTCCTAAACGCTCAATACTTGACGAGACAAACTTCCCAGTAAAAAAAAAATTGGGTTTTTTGGAGGACTTAAGAGAAAAAGCGCATAATCGAGCGCTTCAATAAGAGAGCTTTTATATAGCAGTAAATGATAAAGAATTAAATATAGGAAAAAGCTGCTATTTTAGTGCTGACAACGATGAGGTTTTAAAGCGAAAAAAAAAATAAAAATATACATATAATGGTTTACGAAAATTATTGAAACAATGCATTTAAGCAATTTAAAGCAAAACATCAATGAATATGGAAATATAGTTATCCCTTAAAAAAAGCGCTTTAGGAGTGCTTTGTTTGCACGTTAAAAAAAAGCGCTGATTGTCAGCAGTAAATATTCCTCCAAACCGGGAACACTCCATACAAAAATTAGGCATCTTATCAGCAGGTTTGAAGAGATTTGAGGTATGCATTCATACGTAAAACCTTAAAGTGTGGGTTAAAGTGTGTGAACCAGCACTATGTGTTAAAAAAAAACCTCTCAGTCAGCTGATGTCGATGTCAAAAAAGTGCAATGTAAACGTACTAGATTTTGTTTGTGGAAGAAATGAAATCTACGAGATTTCGTTTTTATGTAAACGGCCTGACCTTTAAGACAAAAAAAGCAACAAAATTTAGAAAATCGCCTATTGCGATTTTTTTCTAATAAAATATATAAAATTTGTTCAAACGTTACAAATATAGTTCTACAACTAAAATAATTTAATTCAACTTCTAGTAGGGCATTAAAATATCTTGTAAAGGGATTATTCATAAGAAACAAATCTGAATAAAAAAAAATCAAGACCGTTTTAAATTTCAGTTTCATTTTCATTTGTTGCTCATAAATGTGTTTGTATGTCTAGAAACTGCAACGATATCTGTCCTTTTAAAGAAATATATAAATTTCTTTGTCTGTGTGTCCGTCCATTTATCTGTCCTTCCACCCATTCTGTTTTATTTGTAGTCAATGTTTGATCGTGGCCGCATTATTTCCATTTTTTTTTCTTGCAGTATTTTTGTGATTTGTTTTTTGTTCCTGTAACAGTAGCGTCTCAAAAAGCGTTGAAACAAATTACTATCGATATAATCTTTTTGTTCAGCTCCTACTGCTGGTTTTATTTTGCTTTCGCTTTTAGAAGTGGCTGCAGACGATGGTGGTCCACATTAACATTTTGCATGTCTCTGATTATAGTGGCGTTTTTGGTTTATTTCAATTTTTTCTTTGGTTTTTTGTGTTGCAAATTGTTGTAGATGTAATTTGAAACTTTTAGCCGTTTTTTGTGGGTTTTTGTTTTATTGTTTATTTTTTTTCCTTAGCGGTTGTGATTTTTTTCTTTAATTTTTGATATTTTTGTTGTTCACATTACAAATTGCAGGTCTTTTTACACTTTCGGTGGGTCTGGATTTGTTTTTATTTCATTTAAAATGTTTGGTGTTTTTTTTTTGTGGATTTGTTTGGTTTGTGTTGATATGTAAAGGTATGTTATTAGTGTGATATGTACTTATGGATTTGTATTACGGTATTAAATAATAATGTAAAATATTTGTAATCGATAACATTTTGAGTTTTGACCATGGCAAAACACCTGTAGTGGAAAACACTATAAGTTTGCTAAAGCAAAATAAATAGAAATAAAAGAAAATAAAGGGGATTCCAAAACGAAACGAAAATTTGTATTTCCTATAATTTGTGTGGATAAACTTTTTGAAAGGTGACAGTTTAAGGTTATACTTAATAACCATGTAGAGCGAAGGTTATTTAAAATCAACTAGGGGATTTAAAGCGACACGATGACACAGTAATTTCTACCAGCATTCAATTACTGCATAAGACATTTTCTGGTCAAGCACTCTTGATTCGGCGATCATATTTGGCTTATTTACAATGGTATATTTTAACAAGGCAGAAACACCCGTGCAATGCAAAAGGAGATTAAAATGGTTTTCGCAATTTTACACAAAATAGTGCCGGTGAGTATGTGTGTGCCAGTATAGTCATCGTAATCATTTGGTCGATATGCTCTTTCACAAATTTGTGCAGTGGCATTAGGCTTAATTTATTGCAAAGGAATTGTCTCTTTTATAATTGGTGCACAACTTTTTTTTGCTAAATAGGGAAAACTCATCATTATTCGCATTAAAACGATAAAACAAACATTTGTTCAGGCGGTCAGAAGATTTAAGCTGGCATAAGAATAAGATTAGGTAGGGTAAGGTTAGAAAGGCTGGTGTGAAATAAACTTCACATTCTCATCCAGAGACCAATATTGTCCATTGTAACACCTTAGTTAGTGAAAGAATTTTAGTATGAAAGAAAAGGAGAAGTAAAGAGTGAAAGCACAGGAAAAAAGAAAGTAGTGGAAGATAAAAAATCGGACAGCACAAGCAAAAATAACCCTACTTAACAGAAAACTGCCCTACATGTGCCCAATGCGCAGTCTCCCGCCGCGCAACCACATCGTTCCCACTACGAATACTGCCAGATTCTCTAGCCCGCCGCCCGTAACATCGGCCAATTCGGGCAGGAACCTGCTACTCAGCCACCTCAGTCTGCTGTTCTGTAGCCTGCGACAGTGGCACAGAAAGTGCTCAATTGCCTCCAACTCCTCTGGGCCCTCATATAGCCTACATATATCCGACAAGTCAGATCCCATTCTCACCGCCATCCTGCCTATCATACAGTGGTCCTGACGCATGCCCTTTTCTTCAACAGCAGAGCTTCATAATTTTACCTACCAAGCACCGGCCACAGCGTACGCGATACCAGACAGACCGTTCGGCACCACCAGGCCCGATTAGACCCGCCCGAATTCTTCCAAAGTAGAAGCCTATTGGAGGCCTGACCACCTACAAACTGTCAGGATCCTCTATTTCCGAACCCAATATCGCCAACTCATCAGCTTTCTCGTTGCCGTAATATTGCAGTGACCCGCAACCCAGCACATCCTCACCACATAAATCTTTTAGATTTTTCCTAGAGCCCTCCTGCAATCATCCACTAGCCTAGAGTTCACATAACAGCCCAACAAGGGCCTGAAGGCCGCCTGGCTGTGCACATATATAGTGACCTCCGAGCCCCTGGCAATTTTGCTTCCTACCTATTTCACAGCGCTAAAAATCCCCAGAATCTCCGCCTAAAATACACTGCAGTCGTCAGGAAGTCCTGAAGTTTTGATGTTCAGATCATCAATGTAGATCCCGCAACCATGCCCTTCATCTTCGAGCCATCAGGGAAAAAGCAAATATAATCTGCTCTGACCTGAACAGCTCGCCCAGGTAATAACCACCAGCGATAATTTCAACCAAGATCCTCGAGTGACCCTCCATGAAATTTCATATCAGTCCTAACTCCCTCAGTCAAATAATGCTTCTAGCTGTCATTCCATCACATACTGATCTTCAGGCAGAAGATGTAAATTTACATCCAGAGCCACCTGAGGCCTACCTCTCATGGTCCCTGTCATGCCGATCGAAGCTCACCTCTGAGCCTTAGACAGAAGGTCCCTCGAACTAGCCAGTCTCAATGCCTCCCTCCATTATAATAAGTTAAGTTATAGATCTAATCTAACACAATTTTGTTGAGATATTCTTTGTGCCCAATTTTATCTTCATACGGAATTTGTGCGATTTACGCAAGAATAGTCAATTCAGTTGTGGGGCTTATTTGGTACCTACAGCCTATTTTGTACCCACGAACCCAAAATTGTAACCATATTTTAGGCTTCACAAAATAAATTTGTGCAGAGTTTTATATCGATTGACAGCGTTTTGAGTTGTGGGGATTTGTCCCCAAATAGTGGATTATTTTTTACTATGAAATAAACATTTCTTGAAATCCCCAGAGGTTTTTTGGGTATATTCTCGATGGGCTTCTTGGAGATAATATTTTATTATCAATGCTATTTGTGGCAGTTCGAAATCTTTTCGAGAGATTGCTGAAATAGTTTTAAATAAGCTTTCTGTACCAACAAGTAAAGCTTGTAATCAACGAGTCTTTTTGCAAATGAATACAACCAAAATTCGGTACTGAATGCAGTTTGAAGCTCTCATTAGAATAAATACACACTTGAGGAAAAATTCAGTTTGAAGTGAAAAATTTCATATGAAATAATCCCACAGTAAAAAAAATTAAATAATACCCCCAAACAAAATGAAATAACCCCCCAAAAGTCATTGTTGTTGTTCTCAGTTCAAACTTTTGGGGGGTAATTTCATTTTTATTTTGGGGTCATTTCAAAACCATTGCTAGAATGAAAAACTGCATGACATAATTTTTATTTTACCTTGAATTTGCGTACTATTTATAGTACAGCGGTCGTTAATAGTTTAAAAGATTTTTGTTTTCATCACAGTCTGCTCAAATCGATCCATTATGTGTTCTTGAGTCCACTGCTATACTAAAAGGAAGTTCAACGAATATTTCTAAATGCTACGAGCACAATCACATAACACCCTCCTCAAATATCTTATTGTAGGCTAAAATAATATTGCAATACTCGATATATTTTGCAAGGGCAATTGACATAAATGCGTGTACTTAACAAAGATTATCATCTCAAAATCAATACTAGAAAGTAACAATTTTTCTCTGTGCCTTATCCAGAAATACAAGCGGCCTATTTCGAATGCATGTTTCATTTATTAGCCTTTTATGTCATTCTTTTTTATTCGTTTGCTTATGATATATATTTTACTATTTTTTAAATTCGAACATTTTACTAACCCATATGTGTTCTATGGACCACCCATATAATTTAGCAAACAAAAATCTATCAATAAAATGTCTTTTTAATTATTTTATCCCATAAACAAAGAATGCGATTAATGATTCACAAACACGCAATAACTTCAAAATGCTATGACAGCCTGCCCGCCACCAACGCACGAGTCTTCAATTATAACAATTTTTAAACTCTAAAACAGACAGACAGGCACGTACACAGAAGAAAGACAAACTAAAAAACTTTTGAATTAAAAAATAATAAATAAGAGATCTTCAAAAAGATAATCAATTTCTAGTTAAATACTAAAATCTTAAAGGGGGACCTTAATTTTTAGCAAAAAAACTTAAGAAAACATAGAAAAACACGCTAAATTGCAAAACACAGACGAAAACAACAAACAAAAACATTCATTCAAATTCACCTAAGTCCCCAGATCAGCCACACACACAAGACAAACTGTAGACAACGATCGAACGTTTTAACGACGATCTATCTCAGCAGTGTCGTCGTGGTTTGCTGCAAAAGACACATCTGGATGCAAAACGTCAAGTGAACGATAAGAAACATTTAAAAGAGAACTGCAACAGTTAAAGAAATGCATTCGTATCAAATCGAAATGATTTATGACAATAATAAAACTGAAACAGAAACTATTAAACTGGGCAAGTAGGGAAGACGTATTCAAGTACGGATGAGCAAGCGGAATAAATATAGAAATATAAATTTGCTGCAATAGTTCAATGTGTAAGCAATTGCTATTGCAATTAAAATAGTATCGTCTTTAATAAAATGTTTGACACTTACAGAGGTATTGTTAGTTCATCTGAAAAATTGCAACGTTTTAGATTTACGTTGCCGCGACTGGGCAAATAGATACCAGCTTTTTGCAGATCTGGCTTATTGCCGCTCATCCAGATCCGTTGTCACATTTTGAATTCAACACCATCCTAAAGCCTTAAATACTGATTTAACAGCGGCAAGAAAGTCCAAATAGATGTCTATAGTCAAGGTCTCTGCAATATTCCGTTTAATAATTTTCATAATCTCGCCATCATCACATACAGTGATCAAAATAACTATATGTGCATATGCTTTTTTCGCGTATCGCTTTCTATACTTTAATACGGTTAAATTAAGGAATTCAAAAATGTTGATAGATTCTCTTCAAATTATTTTCTGAAATTATTTAAAGAATTCGATCCTCGATAGTACCGTTATCAGCATGTGTTAATTGTTAATACTTCATTGTCAATGGAAACAATTAAATGTGTAAATTTAACATTTTATTTTATTTTAAGGGCCAAATACACTTGTCCAATGCTTGTCCAGCAGGCTAATTCACTCGTAACATTCGCCGTCATATCTAAATTTCTTGATTTTCCATCCAGCATCGGCGGTGTAACGAATACAAACACATTTTTACGAATACTACCACAATGCTTGATGAGTGTTGTGATCAGTGTATTTGGGCTTTTAGATCTATTTCAATAAAATATGTTCAAAATTCATTCATACTTGTAAAATAATCTTTAGTATATCCACCTCTGCTAATTTGCACACTTTTTATTCGCCGTGGCATTGAATCAACGAGTCGCTGGAGAATATCTTCATCCAACTTGGCCTATTCTTCTTGAATGGCTGTTTGAAGAGATTTTACAATGTCAAATTGTCTCCCGTTCTCATAAACATGATTTCACAATATGCTCCCTAAATTTTTGATCGAATTTAGATCCGGACCAGAGAACTGCAACGAATACTAAAATTTGGAGTATATTCAATCATTTACTCTGAATTGTTATAATTCAAACCGTTTTTGTTCAACAACAAAAATGATTTTGGAGTAACGAGCTCATTTCAAACAATCAGTTTGAATTCTTGTACTCGCATCGAACATGAACGTTTGTAATTTTTTTTTTTTTGGTATGACTACAGATCACTGCAAGGAAACGAAGCGGTGTTCGCATCATTCTTGCAATATTCGTTTTCAAATGCGATATTATGTTCATTTAGCTGCAACATGTATGATGGAGTCGTTTCAATCATTAACGCGAAAATTTAAGTACAAACCATTCATGTATTCTACAGTTTCGTTCTCGTTTGAGCATTATACATATGTATGGATCAGTCGCAACATTATTGGTTCAAAAAATACAAATGTTTGAATGAATGTATGTAAGCCCATATTGTTTTTTCATATTGTGTGCATCAGAGAACTGCAACGAGCACCCGTTTTTATGATTGATGATACTCGCCTTAAAACGAGTTGCGGTGTAGTTAATACAGCCTATTGTTTTTGTATGTACTCGCCAGGCTCGTAAGAAATTGTGTTTTCAACATACGAGCCTTTAGCAAACGCAATGAAATTTATATGAGTTCTGTTTTGTATTGTTTCTAAAATATATTATTTCAACATAGCACTCGTACTTCTGATAAATCAACTAATTTACTCTCTTTTATTCAATGTTCTCTATCTGCCCTTCGCTGACCTAGAGTTATAATCAAGGTATATTTATAGCAGGTAGCCGCGAGATTACAACAATTGTACAATAAAACAAACAACAGGGCTTTTTATTGTTGTTATGCGATACAAACTGTCAAAAAGCAAAGGGGCTGATAAGAGACAAAAAAGAGAAAAGATAAAGACAAAAAACTTGTTTACTTGTTTGCTATACAACATTTGACAGTTCGTATCGCAAAACAAGCAAATAAAAAATAAACAGCTGGCTTTCCGAGACTACCTGCTATAAATATACCTTGGTTATAATTGTCTGAGTGCACAAGTGTTTACTCGCAGCATTCGTCATTCGTAGTAATACTTAAAGCAGCGTTGCCAGATGGTTTAGGTAAAAAACAATGATCGTATATTTAAGTAAACATGTAGGGCTAAATTCATTATGAAATAAAATGAATTTAAAAGTTATTATAAGAAAAATTTTTGTGGAAAATTTTAATTAAAATATATAACGAATGCGACAGGCTTATGAATCACAATTTTTTTATACGTCAATTTTATTTATATGTAAATATTTTTACAAAAATATTGACCAATGGCAACGCTGCGCAGTCCGTTATTTCATTGTGCGACGTAGACACAGAATTTACTTTTAATATATATATATATACATTTTTGACAACAAATTTTACAACAAACACACAATTATATTCTATGATGCTAAAGATGCACATAATATTTTTTTTTAAATGGCTGAGTGCGCTCTTTCTTAACGGTAAATATCGGCTGCTAATTGAGTTTTTTCTTTTACTAGTTTTCATCCATAAAATAAATAACAAAACATGCTCTAAATCATTTAAACGCCTAAAATCCTCTAACCTAGGACAAATCCTAAAATCTGGCAGCCACGTTTTCATTTAGTGTTTAATTTTAAATACACGAACATATACTAAATGAATATGCCTTGAATGTGTTGTTACGAGCTGGTCGTAACACCCAAGTCGTGTAAGTTAAATACAAAAAAGTTACCGAATATGAAAATAGAAAAAACACGAAACTTAGCTTTGCGTTGTTGTGATATTGTTCATACATTTTTCTGGGCTCTTACTACTTTATGTACCCAGTTGGCAATGTCGTGCAAGAATCATTGATGATTCGTGCACGACAATGTTAATTCCTGCACGACACGTAAGGGACAACTAATGCAAATCGTCGACGATTTTTTCGAACAAGTGTCGCGTAAATCGTGCACGACACAAAGAAAGACAATGTCGCTCAGCCTGTCGTACATACACGAATGTGTACACACACGAATGTGTGCAAGACAATGTCTCCTAACTTGTCGTTGATGACCACATACACGGCATTGTCGTCCATATTGTCGTTGATGACCACATGCACGACATTGTCGTCCATATTGTCGTTGATGACCACATACACGACATTGTCGTCCACATTATCGTTGATGGCTACTATATAGACGACAATAGATTCTACTTTATCGTCAACGACTGCGTATAAGACAATGTCGATGAAGTTACAAAAGTAACAGCTTACACGACAATGTCGCCCATAAACCTAAAGGAATAAATAAAAATATACAATAGCACATATGTACATATTTTTAAAATCATACCTTAGTCTTTGAGTTCTCAGACTTGACTGACTGATTCTCTTCGCTTTGGTTGTTTTTTATTATTATGTATCGTTATTTTACAGTTATTTTTATTTTTTATTGGGAATAAATTATTTTTGTTTGTTTAGAAGACAGCTTACAAGACAATGTCGCTCATGTTGTCGTGCATACACTTCAATGCAGGACAGCTTACAAGATATTGTCGCTCATACTGTCGTGCATAGTTGTTGATAGAGGATACCTTACAAGACAATGTCTGTCATGTTGTCGTGGATAAGCTTTGATAAAGGACAACTTACTAGACAATGTCGTTCATATTGTCGTGTTTAGTAGTTTATAGAGGACACCTTACAAGACAATGTCGGTCATGTTGTCGTGGATACATTCGGATAAGGGACAGCTTACAAGACAATGTCCGTCATGTTGTCTTTGTTACACTTTGATGAAGGACAGCATGAAAGACAATGTCGGTCATGTCGTCGTTTATAAACATCTGTAAAAGACAATGCACTAGACAATGTCGAGTATTTTGTCGTGCACGACATTTTCCTTGAAATCGTCTTCCAGAAATCCAAATTGATAGAGGACATTTCGTGCATAAATCGTTGACGACAGTGTCGTCGACGGCAGTTTGGCCAACAGGGTAGTTTACACATGTACAAGTAAAAAGTTATTGTGAATATTTTTATGCATGAAGCTCGCTTTGTATGAAGAACGAGCCAACCATATCAGTAAAAGCGAGTGTTTAAAAGTATTCGAGACTAAAAATGATTTAGTAAACAGCGAGTGCGCTCGCGAGTATTATGTATTGTTGCAGTTCTCTGCAGTGTGCATACATTTTTAGGATATATGAATAAAGTGAAAAAAATTTTAAAAAATCGTAACCCAAGCTAAGTTTATTTGAAAATTAAATTTGGGAAAAAGTTGTCTGTATGTATTTACATACATGTATTATTATTTTTTAGGCATATAATCAAATTCAAAGAAATTTTTGGAGATATTAAAAGAAGTTAATAATAAAAAAACATATTTTTATTTCAAAATGTAAAATGGAACATGGGTTTTCAATACAAGTAGTATTATATAACAAAATATAATTTATAACTATAAAAGGAACAGTATTACTAAGAACAACACGCAACGCTCACAATAACATGAGCTTTATATTGCTTTTATAAATAAATCACAATGTGTATTTAAACAAGTGGCTCGAGCTTATAACATGAATTTTACTTCTATCATACCAAAGAAACCTATACATTCATGTTCGTTGCGAGTACAAGAATTCAAACTGACTGTTTGAAACGAGCTTTTTGCATTTAAGTAATTTCTTGTTGTTGAACAAAAACGATTGAATCATAAAGTTCGAGTGGTGGTTGCAACTGATTACAATAAAATCATGTTCGAATCACCGAGCCGAAACCCGAGAACAAGTAAGCTGTTGTTCATAAACAGATGCATCGCTTTTAAATAAACAAATACAAGCATAATTTTGCTATCGATTCATACATCTTACTGAATTTTTTGGTTCGTGTTGACGTTTGAACAAGAACAAAACTGTAGAATACTTTTTTGATTTATACTGAATTTTTATTTTATTTATTTTATTTATTTATTTATTTATTTCCAATTCTATACATAAGACTTAAAGCCTCTTATTGCAGTATAGAACATTGTTTTAGCAGAAACATTTATAATTATAATTTGTAACTGATAAAATTTAAAACAAAAGAAAAAAAAAAAATTTAGCTGAAGTGATTGAGTCGACTCGATCATACTCCTTGCAGCTCTCTGATCCGGACTGACTGCAGGCCACTTGAATACCGGAATATTTCTTTTTTCAAAAAATTGTCTTTGTGTGTCTGGCATTGTGCATTATCTTGCTGAAATAGCCAGTTATCACCATATTTTCCACCTGCAAATTCAATGAGCTCGGAATCAAGAAGCTCTACAAATTGTTCAGAATTTATTTTGTTAGAAATAAAGCAAATATTGTTCTTTTAGCGATATCCAAATGCAGCCCACAACATCAGCGATCCCGCTTGAAAGTTGCGTGAACAACGCATTTGACGGGGAAATCTTTGGTCTTGTCAATTCAGGGCCATCCAAACTGAAATTTTTTCTCATCTGAAAAAATAGCTGATTGCCACTCATCGTCCCTAAATTTATGTGTTTCCGCGAATGCCATTCTGGCAACTTTGTGCTTCTCCAACAGCTTCGGTTTGGGCAATCTTTTTCGATATTAAAGTTGTTCACAAGTGGTTAATATTTGCTGAACCCTCCTTTTGTCACATTAAGTCCCAATTAGGGCTTTATATGCCCGGCACTCATGTTTTTTAAAGCAGACAAGCGTCTTATTTTCCGTTTGCACCTATCACATATAGGTATTTCCATCACTGTATATAGGGCAAATTGTTCAAACTCTTTTCGTAAAAACTGTTTTTTTTTTATTTCTCGAGATTTTTGGAAAACTGCTTAACATTTGCATATCGTCCCCTAAAACGAAAAGTCGATAACTTACAAAAATTTTTAAATCCATTTTTTGTTAAGTCTGAAACTAGCTGTTCAACATTCTATTTAGTACTGTCCCCAAAAAAAAACAAAAAATATTAAAATATTTTCCACAGATATCGAGCGCATCTTGTCTGAAAAAAGGAGAGCTCGAAGTGAGTGGAAATTTCATAGATCGCCTCAACTTAATAAATTACTAAAAGAGTGTACAAAAGGCTAAGAAAGCTGCTGCAGACTCAGAAAACAGCTTCTCTTGAAAAATATCTTAAGGAACTTGATGCAACTCCACAATCAGACTACTCATTATGGCGTGCAACTAGAAATCTCAAAAGGCCAGTTGTCTCTAAACCACCATTAAGAAACTTGAAGGAAGTTGGGCAAGAAATGATAATGAAAAGGGAAATCTACTTGTTAATCATTTGAAAAACGTTTTTACCCCAAATTTATCTCACGATATAGCATTAGAGTTACCACCTGTTGCTGCTAGGGCAGCTGTTCCCCTAAGATTTGAAATAAGAGATATCGAAAAGGCTATTTGTGACGTAAACACTAAGAAGGCTCCTGGTATTGATAAGATCAGTAATAAAATGCTTTTAGAGCTACCTCGCATAGCAAAGAAAATTATTCTTTTAATTTTCAATGCTATCTTACGTCTTCAATACTATCCTCAAAAATTGAAGGTTTCTTTAGTCACCATGATACCTAAACCAGGAAAGGATCACACAAAAGTTGAGTCATATAGGCCTATTAGCTTATTATCTAATATATCAAAGCTCTTCGAGAAGCTCTTAGCATCAAAATTAACCCCAATTTTAAATGACAATGGGTGTATACTTAACCATCAATTCAGCTTTAGAAGAGAACACAGCACAATTGAACAAACCCGTCGAATAGCTAACGCCATAAGAAAAGACTTTGTAGAAAGAAAATATTGTTCCGCTCTCTTCATCGATGTTTCCCAAGCTTTTGATAAAGTCTGGCATGAAGGCTTGTTACATAAGCATACACAAGCTGTAAGAAAGCTACTTAGTCGGTCGTCAATTTATTATTAAAGAAGGAAATTTCTTAAGCTCACCTCAGCCAATTGGCGCTGGAGTCCCACAAGGCAGCATCCTGGGTCCTCTATTATACTTAATTTATACTTCGGACATGCCAACGAGCAACAACAAACAAACTTTAACATTTGCAGACGATACAGCTTTTCTAAGCGTACACGAAAACAGTTATGAAGCATCTTGTTATTTACAGGATCATATTTTTCAACTAGAAATATGGGTAAGACAATGGAGGATAATGGTAAATGAGCAAAAATTCGTACATATAACATTCACCTTGCGCCGGGAATCTTGTCCACCTATTACAATCAATAATCAAATAATTCCTCAACATTCGCATGTAAAATATCTCGGTATACATCTGGATCGGCGATTAACGTGGAAAAGCCATATAGAGGCAAAATTAACTCAAATGAATTTAAAATCCATTCAAATTCATTGACTTATTGGAAGAAACTCTGTCCTTGGTCTCGATTGCAAGCTTCTACTTTACAACTCTATCTTAAAGAATTATGGTGCTACGGTATTCAACTATGGGGCACTGCCTCGGCCTCAAATATTAAAAAAATTCAAAGGCGCCAAAAAAACTTCTTCGAATAATCACAGCCGCTCCCTGGTATATTAAAAACTCAAACATTCATAAGGATCTCAATGTGCCATTAGTAAAAACTATGATTACAAAATATGCAGTAAAATATTTGAAAAGGCTTGAACAACACCCAAATCCACTAGCTCGGAATATTTTAAATCATGGCGGCCACACTCGCTTAAGAAGAAGAGACACTGCAGCACTTACCGAATCAGAAGAGCGATAAACACCAACATATGTGAACATAAACCGCTATGACGAAATTTTTTCTGGTACTGGCTGGACATATAAAATGTATTAGGATAAGATTTGAATAATTATGGTTAGTTCATATTTAATATACATATGAAGATGCAATAAATAAATAATGAACAAAAAAAAAAGTCTGATGTGTTGCATCAACACAAATGTTCACAACAAATTTTGGAATCTTTCGACCAACATTAGCGATTTAATTGACAAAAACAAAAGGCCCTATCTACAAAAGATTATATGATAAACGCTAAAGGACCTAACTGACAGTTTGTAAAATATGCAACATGGCTATTTGTCAAAACAACTTGTAGTGTTCGCAAGAAAAATAGAAGATAAATTAAATATAAATAGTTTAATGCAATTTATCATATTAAAGGGTTTTTTCTTCTCCTGTACAATTTTAATAATATTAGATAGGGCCTTCTGCGTTTTAGGTGACGATATAAAGGAATATTTTTACTTTCTTAGCAAAACTATTATTTTTTGTCGTCAACAACGATATTTGGATCCTGGGGGAAATCTCGAATACTAAAAATACTATTGCCAACATATTTTCTGACTAGCAATGAGTGATTATTATTTTACCGATCTGTGCGATAATTGATAATTGTAGGTCCGTATTTACAACTTACCGATAGCTTAAGGTAGGATTTTATAGGCCGTATAAAACGTGTTCCATTATTACAACTTTACTTTCACCTACCAGGTAGGATGAACCTTAATTTACTTTATCGCTCACTTTAGGGAAGAGTAAAGGTTTAATAATGTAACACTTTTTATAAGGGTGGTTAAAGTCTACTTTTAGCTACACTGATAGAAAAATGCATCTTCATATTGATGATGCCCTAACATCAAAATTGTGACATCAATGTTACTACAAATGGCATCAATGATGCAAAAAGTAACATCAATCCAATGACTAACGTCTTCGAACAATTTTGTCATTTTTTACGTGTCATCGATTTTATGACTAAAGTGACATCAATTCGGTGCCACATTTTGTGTATTATTAACATTATTTTCATGATAACAATGTATTACAGGAAGCAAAAATTCCTATATTTTATTGTTTTAAATTATTTGGTTAAATACAACAAATTTTTAAAGTATAATGATTACAAAAACCATATGGGGCATGGTGCTGGAGTCTTATTATTGAGAGTTCTGCTGTAAACAAAGGTCGTAATTCAACAAACGTGGAACAAACATATGTAACGGGTAAGTAAATAATAATATTCTCTCACTTTGACTTAAGTCAATTCAAATGACTTTGACTTGATGACAAACTGGCATTAGATTGATGCTAATGTGTCCTTTCTCCGATGTTACTTCGTCATCGCACTGAGGACATGTTCGTCATTTCTATGATGCCGATGTGTCATCCCATTGATGACATAATTTCATTTTGAACCTGATGACACTTTGGCCAAGTGATGTTAAGGTTGACATCACAATGATGAAAAGTGTCAAGGGGTCAAAAACAAAGACACTTGTCATAGTACTGATGTCAAAATACATCAGCGTTATGACGCCTTTTTTATCAGTGTATCGGTTAGTTCTAAAAACGGGCCTTAATGTAACACCTTAAGCAAAGTCATATTCTTAATTCTCGGTCAACATTTATATAAACAAAATAAAAATATTGCGTTTTTTGTAAATTTTAAAGAAAATTTATATGTTTTTAAGTATTTTGCTTGCATGTTTTTAAATTGTTGTGCACATAAAACTTGCCCTAATTGTTACCTATTGTAGCGAACATGTCTCAGCAATTTCTTTAAACAATAAATTTTTTTTCTTAATATGTTTATCGTCACATTAAAGTAAACAATTCGTTGGCGACCAACAAAACAATTACTCAAAATTAGAATTTTTATGGCAAGCGAGGGGAAAACGACACTTTCAGTAAATGCACTACCAAAACAATTACCAATAAAAGCAATAACAACAACAAATATTCTGGTAAATGCGACAAACTATGATGACGCTGACGACGACAACGACAACGATCATTGGAAATGTCGTAAAAAGCCGTGTAAACAAAATGAGTTTGTTGACAAGCAACAACATTTTATCAGCTCCCACCAATTATTCAATTTTCAGATCGAAATTAAATGACTTGCTTGGGTGTGCCAGGCAATTTTCCCTATAATTTAAGACTGCAGGGAATAAAATAGAATCAAATGAATAATTTTAATTTTTGTGCATGTTTAAATTACTAAAGCTGAATGCCCCACCATAAAGATCATGTCTGTGTTTTGTTATTATTTGTCACCTCGTTTGTATAGACACACACGACAATGCATTCAACTGACGAGGCACGAGTTGTATAACTTTTGTTTATGGTAAAAACACTATTCTAATTTGCATAGATGGGCATTTTGCAGTACCAGTACTTTTTCAGTATTTTCTTTTTTTACTGATTATTGGAAAAAAAAATCAGTATTCAGTAAAAAGTACTGATTACTGAAAACAAAAATCAGTATTCAGTAAAAAGTACTGATTACTGAAAAAAAAAATCAGTATTCAGTAAAAAGTACTGATTACTGAAAAAAAAATCAGTATTCAGTAAAAAGTACTGATTACTGAAAAAAAAATCAGTATTCAGTAAAAAGTACTGATTACTGAAAAAAAAAATCAGTATTCAGTAAAAAGTACTGATTACTGAAAAAAAAAATCAGTATTCAGTAAATTTTACTGATTTGTGTAGAAAAATGCAGTAATCAGTAAATGATTGATAGTAGATACTGTCTGCCTTAAAAATAATACATACACATTGTATGAACAGTGGCGTGTTTTCACTTTTTTTAATTATTAAAAAGGGAAATGTGTTATTGTGGAAAAAAATATTATCATAGTTAAAACAACAAGTTATTTTAATTTACAATGAAAAAAATTTTCAAGCCGACCGAGCTGAGAGTCGAACCCACGACCTAGTAGATGAGAGCCGTAAACGCCTAGTACTAGACCAATATCTTTTATATTTAAATTCATATTTATATTTTGAAAAAAAAAGTTTATTTTTTTTGTTATTTTTTAAAATGTTTAAAAAAATTTATTTTTACATTTAAAATATAAAAGAGAAAATATCTTGTCTGCCAATAAAATAATGGACACTTTAAGTCAAGATATAAAAGATATTCATAAAAGATCTTTCAGCAGGTAAAATTGAAAAAATTCATACTACAAACCGCTTCGATTTATTTTTTACTTTTATGCTTATAGATGTACACAGATTTGGAACAAATGCAATAGACCGAAGTCTGCAGAAGTCATCAGCGGAGTTTTAAGCGCCAATTTGTTGACTCCATGTATAACAAGGTGGAACTCTCTTTATGATTCCGTAAAAAGGTTGTTGCAGCATAAAGGTAATTTGCCGGAACTTTGCTACCGGCTTTCTATCCCCACCATTCTTGCAGACGAACTGGAGTACTTGGAGGAATTTCTATTAGTAATGAAACCTATAGCAGAGGCAATTGACTACCTTCAGGGAGAAAATACTATGTACTTCGGACATTTCGTCCCCACCATAGTCTCGTTAAGGGTAAAATTTTGGCGTTTAGAGCAATCAAATTTAAAATACCTATCTCCATCGATAAAAAAAATGAAAGAGGCTTTATTTCTAAGATTTGAAAAATATTTCAAAGTACAGCCAGACGCTTGGGATGCTATCATTGCGGCGGTAACTATACCTGAAATAAAGCTCCGATTTTTAAAACCTCTATTGGAAACGGCTACATCAAAAACAGAGGAAGATGTAAAACAAATGTTAAATACATACCTAATAAAATACGGAAAGATACCGGATACTGAAACCCGTATTGTGCCTCAAACGCCGCAAAATTCATTTTTAGATTTTGGGGAAGAAGGTGATGTTAACTTTTGCACATTATTTTCCTTTGATATTTATATTAGTATGTATATTTGAATATCCAATTTTCTTAACCAGATGATGATGTACAGTCCAATTTAAGCGATGTGGGAAATTATCTCGAGGAAACAATTTTATACTTGGCCGACCGGGATACAACAACAAATTGCCTGCATAAGCACAATGCAATAAAAAACGTTTTTATAAAATATAATACCCCACTACCCTCATCTGCACCTGTAGAACGACTGTTTTCTTTTGCTGGGATTGTGAATCGCTCTAGAAGACAAAAACTTAGCGACAAAAATTTTGAAATGCTTGTGCTTAGAAAAGCTAACAGCATATAGCACAGCATGTATTCACAAATACATCTAATTTTTTTTTCATTGTTTATTTAAAATAACTCGTTGTTTTAACCATGTAAATAAATTTTTTTTACCCAATAACACATCTCCTTTTTAAATAATTTAAAAAAGTGAAAACACGCCACAGTATCTACTATCAATCATTTACTTATTACTGCATTTTTTTACACAAACCAGTAAAATTAACTGAATACTGATTTTTGTTTTCAGTAATCAGTACTTTTTACTGAATACTGATTTTTTTTTTCAGTAATCAGTACTTTTTACTGAATACTGATTTTTTTTTTCAGTAATCAGTACTTTTTACTGAATACTGATTTTTTTTTCAGTAATCAGTACTTTTTACTGAATACTGATTTTTTTTTTCAGTAATCAGTACTTTTTACTGAATACTGATTTTTGTTTTCAGTAATCAGTACTTTTTACTGAATACTGATTTTTTGTTTCAATAACCAGTAAAATTTACTGAATACTGATTTTTTTTTTCAGTAATCAGTACTTTTTACTGATTACTGAAACGTGTAATGCAGTAAAAAAGTAATGCAGTATGCCCATGTATGCTAATTTGTATAGTTGTACCTTGTAAAATAAACAATCCAATAAGAATTATTGCCAACGACATATTGAGGCTTTTAGAAATGGATGTAAAACAAACGTACTGCACCATTGAACCATACCAGAAATAAATGCTTGTTTTGCTCCCATCCATCCTCCCCCAACTTGGCACCTTATTCTTCTTCTTTTTTCCGTTATTTGTTTTTAACATCCTCCTAAATTGTTTGTCTCCCTCAATGGAATTTTGTCAGCCTTTTAGAAATGAACGAACTGAAATTGATGGAAATTATAAAAAGCAAATCAAGCAAGTGTTGATGTCTTCAATTAGACAAATCCACAATTGCTTTATGCTCGTGCCCATACGAGTACTAGTAGTAGTGGTAGCAGTTGTAGTCCACATTTAATTCAAAATTAGTTTCTGGTTGATCTTTTTTTCTTTTCAGTATTAAAAGGGGAAGCGCGTGTTCTTAGGGGGAACGTGTGCTTAAGTTTTTTTTTTTGTGTGACTCTAATTCAATTAGTTGCATTTTACTAGCTGCATTGCCAAAGTCTTTTTAAGTTTATTTTTGTTTTTGTTTTGAGTTGATAGTTTTATCTGCTTAAAGTGCACCACAAAAATTTCTTATGACAAACAACACAAACGCTAAAATATATACATACAGAAAGATAGACGACAGACGCAGCTATTTTTCAATAATATTCAATATTTTTATTTGAAAAGAGGTATTTTTTGATCATAAAAATATCACAAAATTAAAACAGTGGGACTGTAAAATCAATTATTTTTCTTTTTTTATTTTGGTGCAGAAAGCTTTGCAGAAGGAGTTAACTTGCAGTCAGTTTTTTTTATGGAGCTTGACATTTTTAATACATATACACAGAAAGAAAAAACTCGTACAAAAATTTAAGTTTTTCTACTTACTTCAGTACGTGTCGTACTTAAAAATGGTTAAAGCGATTTACTTGTTTTGTATAGAAACAACAATAACACTAAACTACCCCTGTATCAGGGGTGTTCTGGAAATCGAAAACGCAAACGCAAGAATTTGAAAGTTGTTTTTATTACACTTTTTATCTAATTTTTATAATTTCTGTTATGACATTCTCTTTAATAGCGAAATATATGTATAATATTTGTCATAAAAATCTTTTTTTACAGAAATCTTATAAAAAACGACTTTTAAAATTTTTGCGTTTTGCGTTTTCGATTTCCAGTGGCCGTATTCTGTAATTCGCTAAATCTAAATCTCTATCGCTAAAAAACTTAAAAGTTGATTTTGCGATTTTTGGCTACGAATGCTAAATTTGGCATTGCCATAAAAATTTAATTCGCCGCAATTTAAGCTTTTAATTTCATCGCAAAAATTTTTCAATTTTGTATTCTCTAAGGCATTTTAGCGATCGAGATTTAGCTTTAGCTAAGCGAATTACAGAATACGGCAGCAGAACACCCCCGATAATTCAAATATTCTAATTTTTAAAAATATTTAGTTAAATACATCAAACTTTTAAAGTGTTCAAATCAGTTCTTGTAGACTTATCAGAACCTTTTCTAGGTGTTGGGGTGACCGTTTCATTTTTTTTTTAATATATTGTCTTTAACATTTTCGAGCTTTGTGTCAAATCCTTCATTCATTAAAATTTGCGACAAAGTAAGTAGAAAAATTTGTAGAAAAATTATTTTAATTCGCACAAAATGTAATAGAAGTAGGCAGAAAATTCCTTAAACGTACAAATACATACAAGATTTATCAATGAGACAACATATTACTACTATGGTGCAATGTAAAACGGCTAAAGTGTGGACCTCCCGCCTAAGAATTAAAAATAACTTTTTGTAATATTTATTATTAATACGATTTCCGTATGACGTGCTAAATTCAAAGTTTTTCATATTTGATAAATACACTGAAATTTATTGTTGAGGGAAAGCTAGCTTCTATGCGCATTTCACTGGTTGCTTAGGCCAGCTCATCAGGAAACCTTTCCAAAGATTTTAGAAAGGCCAAAAATATTATACAAATAAAACCCTAAAGCGAATAAGAAATATAAACAATCAAAGTCTTACTTGTAATATTGTTTGATTTTATACTCTGCTTTTGCTCTTAATTGTTATGCAAAAAATAACTACGCAAAATATAAAGTATCATCATATCGTCAGTAAAATATCGCCTATACATCAGCAAATCCTAAGTATCACCGATATATCGGTATCGGTATTCGTAACTTCCCTATTTTTAATATTGCATCGCCAATTTTTTATTTTGGAAAATATTACAAAAATGTTTTAAATTTGATGTGCCGAAAAATTTTTAAGTCGGAGTCGCAAGTTTTTGCGGGTACTTTGACTCCGGTACATAAACCTTAACGCCGACTCCACAGTACTGCTATTAACAGTACTAAAGAAATCTTATAAATATTGCATGGGGACTATATTAAATATTTTATCGATATGGACCATTTTAAATTTTAAACAAATTAAAATGAAGTTTGGTGGCGAAACTAAGTTCTCTAAGTTTTTCTTATGTAACGCCATCATGTCGGTATCCTTATTCAGAAACGATATCTTTAGGGCGAGTAGGTAAATTTGGGTCGTTTTCTTTTCAACATATTTTAGCGAAATTGCACTAAAATACCAATATAGACAAATATTTCTTTATCCAAGCCCACTGTCAAGAAAGCAGGCATGTTGTAAATTTAATTTACGACACAATAACAACATATCGTCAACATGTCGTCAGTAAAAGTTAAAAGCCATTTTTACTTGTGCCTGTCAATAAAATCAATTTAATATGAATATTTTCCATTAGTTGCAGCCAGCAAAAAACTAATGAATCAACAACAACAACAACCACAGCGTCGTCATTGCACAAAGAAACACAAAATATTGACGACAACTTCTTGTTGACGATGTTGTGTGTGTTGTGGACGCTGACGTTGTGTCCTCAACGTCAACCAACATTGATCTCTGGCAGCGTCACATAAACGCTGGCGGAGTGCAGTCAGAGCACATTTTTAAATGATCTGTACATGACACAATTCGCTCAAGGGGTAAATTTTTAAAGAATAATCTTGTATGTATAAAATAAATTGATTAGAAAATTCTTGGCATGTTTTGTTCTGTTGCCTTTTGTTTAACAAACAGAAGGTAGAAAAAGAAGAGGCCTGTAAAAAAATCTAAAAAAAAAATTTAAATGGCAATTGCATTTTAAAATGCCACTGTGACTAAAATAAAAATATGCATTTATGCAAAATGTGTAAATGCAAAATTGTAGGATTGTTTAGTGTTGTTTTTTTTACATTTAAATTAGTTTCAGACAGATGTGCAATCAAATTGAATGTTAAAGTGCACGCATCCAAAAATTTCACTTGCTTAACCATGAGTTTCTCCAAACACAATTCTAAATTGAAGATCATCAGAACCTAATCTAAGAATGTGATTTTTAAGAAAGAAAAGTTGGGGTAAAATCTATAATATACACAGAGCGAAAAATACGTTAAAAAATTGTCAACTAATGGTATTAAAATGATAACAAGGTGTGGTCAATATGTCGACAACATCTGTGGTCAAGTTTTAACAAAATGTTGTCAAATTGGAACCAATGACCTAGAAAATAACATTGTTGTCAAAGAGTTAAATTATTATTCGAAGTTTATCGAAATAAAAAATTGCAAATTAAAAGTGAATTTAAATTAGTTAAAAATAAAAAAATAGACAGTGAAAAAAATATAATAAACCACATTTTTCTTGTACGAAGATTTTCTTTTTGAAGAAAATATAAATTCCAAAGTTAAATCAATCTACCAATCAACGACGGCGATAAGGAATTAAAAAAATTATAAATATGGAAAATGTTTAAAAGGTAATTAAAAATATACTCGTACAATTATATGGAATTTATACAAATAAACGTAGTTAATTTTACAATTCCTTTTTTTAGGATGCAAATGTGACAAAAAGATAATTAAAGAAAAACGGATGACTCTTAGGTCTCCGCGCTAAATAAAGAGAAAATCTGTTTTCATGGAAAGAAATACAAGTATGTTTTTATATTGTCCTGCAACTTTATTTTGTTTTTTTTTTTATAATATGTAATTTTTGTTTGTTTTGTTGATTAAAAATTTAAAATAAATAAAAATATTTCACACGCATCTTTTGTTATTGGTTGGGTTCATAGCGGGTTATTTTTTAGTAAACGTTTAAACGAAACGACAACAGAATGTTGTCAATATAGAAACAGTATGTTGTCAAAAATGTAAACAACATGTTGTCGAAATGGCACCATTTGATCTCCTTCTGTTGTCAGACCAAATGGTGGCCAAATCACAACGAATAACATGTTCACACCATGCGTTATCAAATTGAACACAAACGTAGTTGGCTGGCTTTTGACAACTGTTGGTGTTAATTTTGGTATTTTTATACCTGATTTTTTCCTCTATGTACTAAC
This sequence comes from Pollenia labialis, assembly GCA_949318255.1. Taxonomy (NCBI): domain Eukaryota; kingdom Metazoa; phylum Arthropoda; class Insecta; order Diptera; family Polleniidae; genus Pollenia; species Pollenia labialis. The sequence continues at coordinate 94,376,320 of OX439142.1, read as the reverse complement.
TATAATTTCATTACACCTTAATTTTATTAGATTGTGTTCTACACGTAGAAACAAAATATGGTTGGAGGTAACCATATTCTAAGACCAACAAACTATGGTTGGTTTTTAACAATGTTTATGTTTGCAGGTTACCATATTATGTTTAAATATGACCATAGTATGTTTAAAATCAACAAAATTTGCCGCTAAATCAACCATAATATGGTCAAAAGTAACCATATTTTAGGCAATATTAACCATAATAATGGTCAAAACTAAACATATTATGTTCAAAATTAACCATAATATGGTCAAGATTTCCCAGAATTTTGAGAAAAGTAACCATATTATGGTCAGGATTAACAATAATATGGTGCATGCTTATCATATTATGGTTTATCCATTTCTTTAAATTGTTTGTTTAGTGTCATATTATAATTGTATTTAATTTTATATTATTAATAGATGTTACGTTCCACTTTTATAAAAATTCCCCTTTGGTTCATATTCTAAGTGTATGGTTGTAGTTTTATTTTATTTAAACATTATATTGTTAAAATCAGCCATATTTGAAGTTTCAAATGAGGTAAACACTTTATTGTTAAATAGAAACTAAATATTATCAATCGTGAAAAAAGTTTTTTTAAAAACAACAAGAGTTTGTTTGTTGCAATTGCAGGGACCATAATATGTTTTTTTTTTTTTGGGGTATTATTTCATACGAAAATCATTATGAAGCTAAGCCCCAATATATTTTTTTGGGGAAAATTTTATTTTTAAATTTATTACGAAAACGTTTTTTGGCGCAAGGACTTTCTCTTCTGTGGTATAACAAACACCGCCTTCGTTAACAAAAGCTTCTCTGTATAGGCGGGCTTCGGCCGGGCGCTAGAATTTTCTTTTCTATGTTGTACCAAACACCGTCTTCGCTAAGTAAAGCTCCTAAATTTGGGCTTGCACTAGGCCTAAGGCCGCCCACGCAGAAAAGCTTTAATTAGCGAAGCCGGTATTTGTTATAACATAAGAGGAGGATATTGTTGCGCCCAGCCGAAGGCCGGCTATGCAGATAAGATTTAGTTATCAAAGCTGATGATTGGCATACCATAGAGGAGAAAATCCTTGCGCTCGTCCGAAGTCCCAACCATGCCATCTATCGCATGATTCTTTAAACCAAAACTGTACAATTAATTGTAACTATTATACATATTTCGGGGCCCTATGCTCCTTATAGAATCTTCGGGAACATATATATATATATATACATATTGGGGTCTTATTTCTTTCCAAAAATTGTGGTCTTATTTCACATAAAATAAGCCCCAAAAATTAGGGTATTATTTCATATTTATTTGGGGTGCTATTTCATTTCGTTGAGAGTTTATTTCATTTTCAAAATTGGGGGTTTATTGCATATGAAATAAGGCCTCACACTTTGGGGGGTTATATATACAACTGTACAGCTGGAACTATATGCCTATTACTGTACACAAAGTTCTAGTTCATGGGGGAAGCTCAGGAAGCTCGTAATAAAGATTACAGAAGTTATCGCCCAAGCCAATCCAGAAAAACTGATCGCATATCAACGAATGAAGATGTCATGCAAGTTACTATCGTCTTCAGATCCAGATATAAATTCATACCGAAAACAGTTCAAGAAGGATATATTGGAATTTTCTGATGGAGTAAAAAATTTGTTATGTTAAAAAAGGTACACCAATTACTTTCAGGGGTGTGCTGGAAATCACAAACGCAAAACGCAAGAATTTGGAAGTTGTTTTTAATAAACCTAATTCATATAATTTTTAGTTAAAAATCCTGTTTAATAGGAAAATATTTGTTTAATATTTGCCATAAAATTCTCTTTTTACAAAAATCTTATTAAAACACGACGTTTAAAATTCTTGCGTTTTGCGACTTTCAGCCCACCCCTGTTTGTTTTTAAAAAAAAAAATTTTTTATATTTTTTTTTTATTTATTTACAGACATTTTCATTAAATATGGGCGGGACTCTTGCTGCATTTTATTCATATTTTAATCAAATAAAAAACACGATAATTTAAACCTGTGTAGCTCTTTTAAGCGATCTATCGTTGCTAACAAGGAAAATGTTGCATTTTATGTCGTCATTTTGTGTGAGAGGTGGCGTGGTTGTTAGCAGATTTTGCTAATGATTTCACTATTGGTAAATATTATCATAAAATTGCAATGAGCAATAAATTGTGACTCAACAATGATTTTTAACTTTTGTGTTATATGGGAAGTAGACGTGGTTTTGCACGGATTTTTTTTCATATTTGCAGTATTTTTTAATCACAACCAAATTCAAGGCTCTACCATGTTTTCTTATATTTAATGCCACCAATCGTATTAAGCTGAACCACTGTGGGTCGTAAGTAATTAAAAAACAAACAAAAAATATTTTGTTGGACGTTGTTGCTTTTGTTAACAAAACGTGTAGTTCTAACTTAACTTAAAATAAATCACTTTTTGCATAAAAGTATACTTCGGATAAGCTTTTGATAATGTTGGCATGGACTGCCATGTTTTTCATTGATGCAAAGTGTCAAGAAAAGAATTCTTTAATTTTTTATTTTATTTTACGTTTCGATTTTTTGATTGATATAATTTTCATTCAGACAGCCCCAGCTTAAAATATAGTAAACATTCTAATGTTTGGATTTGCGAAAAAAAAAATAAAATTAAAAAGACTGATGGTCTTTACAGCTTCATTATCAGTAAAATTGATATAAATAAATTTTAAAATTTTGTTGGTTTCGTTATTGTACAAGGTACGAACCATTTGTAGAAATGTATCGTTAAAGTCTGGTACTCTGTTCAGTATTTCGTGCGAAATGTTTTCAAACTCAATATAAAAAAAAATTCTGTGAAATACAAACGAAAAAATGTTGATAGAGTTGTACTCTGTTTATTTTACGAAAAACATGCGAAATGTTTCTAGCAACATTCTAATTTTCCGTGCGAAACAAGTGCAGCTCATATTATATCGCACGGAGTTTTAAGCAACAGCTAATCATTTTTTGTAATATTTTATTTTGTATTTGTGTGGTGGGGTTATGAACGTTTCTAAAAGAAAAATCTAGAAAAGTGCAAATATTAATAATAAAATTTAATTTTTTTTTTACTATAGAATATTATTAAAAAAAAATAGTTTTACTTTTTTTAAGCTGTGCTTACATTATGTGTATTTGTCATGTGGATTGTCACTTTTTCACATGTTAAATATGTACATATCGTCTAAACCCCTTCAAACACTATCATGTGTTATTTCTCTGTGTACAGTACACATGACAATTTTGATTTAGAACGTGTTCTATTTTCAAGTGACAAAGCATCTGACATCAGCTGTTTTTTATTAACAAAATTGTTTGTGGCGGCAAAAATTAATTGAAATTGTAATATGTACATATATATTAAAATAGTAAATAAATAATAAAACAGATAAAAAATACACTAATTAATTATTAAAAATGTTTTTTTTTATTTTTGATAGGTTATGTCAAATGTACGTTACATACCATTATGTGAACATGTAAATTAAAAACCTAATGTAAAACTCAAATTTTGACATACACATGAAAACACATGTGGGTAGAAAAGTGACATTCCATATGACAAATACACATAATGTGAACATAGCTTAAATGACAATTATCAAAACACATGGTTTTTGTCATAGATGGGGGTAGCGCACTACTTTAAAATGATTGCAATAATTTTGTTGATGTTGAGTGATGAATTGAAAATAAGCAATCTCTCTACACATAAGTGATTGTAATGTTAAAACATTTTGCGCTAAAAAAAATAGTTTGATTTAAAAAAAGCAATCATCAGTTAATTGCAGTTTTTTTCCTTCACTTATTTGACTAAAAATTTTGCACACAATTTAAAATACAAAACTTGTGTTTTAATGATTAAATCCAAGAATTATTCCGTTATTGACAGAATTTCATTTAGTTTAATTTCCTTTGGTTATGCATATCATCGGAAAAATCAAAAAACAATGCACGTACAAAATGAAATTTATTTTAATTTTAGTGATATTTATTATGTTTTCGTACAGCTTTTTGATTGCAAGTTCAAATTTTGAACTACAAATTTGGATTGAGTGCAGATTTTTTGCATACAATCACAGTTAAGCTACGGTCACACTTATTAAATATTTGACCAAATAAGCGTAACCCCTTCTTTTGTTAGTAGTTATTGAGATTTAAAATGGTCTTAATATCACAAATCAAGCTAATTATACTACTAGACATAGCAAAAAGTTGTTTTTTGTAAGATGTGGTATATTATCTAAATAAATATTTGAATTGATGGAAATGATTATTTAGTTTGCTTGTTGGTCCCGTTTTTTTCGTAAAATATTTGATAAGTGTGACCGTAGCTTTAGCGATGGTGAAAAAAATTTTTTACACCAATTAATTTTTTTAATGCTAGTGAAAAAAATAACAATCATCACTAAAGCTGGTAAAAAATTGTAAAAACTAACTTTTTGCAGTTTTATTAAGTAAAAGTGCAATGTTGATTTAAATCAACAATTAGTGCACTACCCCCAACTATGGTTTTTGTGTACCTTCAAAAATAATTGTGTGTACTTGTAACTAATAAAAAGGTGGCACAAGGCTCAAGGAAAAATTAACGTCTTTTTTTAGCAAATCCAAAACTGAGTGGGTGAGTTCCAAAACGTCAGTTGCAAGGCAACTCGCTTTTTTAAACGCATTCTACAATGCAACCGTGTAAAATTTTAGAATGTTATCTGTCCCAAAGTGCATCAAAACAGTTACCGATGCGTTCACAATGACCAAACTGTGCATCATTAAACTTGATGGTACATTTTTGACTTCGACTGCAAAGTATTAAGATGTTTTTGAACTCAGCCAGTTTGTCTGCATTGCTTATACGCCATTTTGTTAGCCCCCTTGCGTATTTTTGTCGTGCCGAATTTCAAAATATTCATCCGTTAGTTTTCGAGATATTCAGTATTTTTCTTTTTTTAATATGTTGGCAACCCCAACAAATCCAACTATTCCAAGAAACTTATAGTCCACAAATCCTTATAATGTTTTTTCGCCCACGTTGACTCCTTTTCCAGAAATCTGGACTCATTCATCATAACAGCGTTAATATTAGTTCTTTAAGTAGTGCACATTATTCTGTCAACATAACAGAATGTGTAAAGTCTTATACATTTTAAAATTTACCTTCACACACATAAATATAACACAAAAAATTAAATGTTAATAAAGAAAGTTTTTTAGTTTAAAGATAAGTACCCAGCATTTACATTGGAAAATAATTTCGAGCATATGGGCACCGCGGCTGTTTTTGCAGAAGCGTTATCTCGACGTCCAATAACATGAACACAAATAACACGAACAATGTTGGCTTCCAAGGCGTCAATTGTGGCTGGTTTATCAGAAAAACCCAGTACCTTTACGTAGCCTTACAGGAAACCATCGAGAGGTGTCAAGTCGCACGAACTTAGTGCACAATGGACGGGTCTGTAACAAAAAATCATTGATCGTGGTGCGGTAACGATCTCCAACGACCTTTAAAAAACAAATAAACCAACTAAACGGTTAACCAAACGGCGCGATGATTTGCCGGATTATACTGCTCATAAATGTCAAAAAGTGAGAACAGTATGGCAGTTTGTTTGACAGCTAAGTTCTATCGTGCTTAAAAAAAACCCTCAATGGAATTTACTAAAACTTTCCAACTTTTATTACATTTTGGTTAAATTTCGTTTAAAAATATTAAATAGTTAATAAAAATACAATCTAATTTTTTTTAACCTTTTTTCATTAGCAAATGCAAATATTTAGAGCAACTAAAAAAATGCGGTAAAAAAAAATTAAAAACCAACAAAAAACTTTTTCTTATATTTCAGAAATGTTGAAATTTAATTTGAATGTCGTCCACTTGTAAAATCATAGACATTTTTTACAAGCAGATGAATGAGCGAATGAATGAAATGTAATTTTTTTCATTTTTCGGGGGTTAAATTGAGGGGAAAAATAAAATAAGTGAATAACAACACAATTTTTGGCTAAAAACTTTTCTCATATAAAAATTTTCACTCATTCACATGTGAGAAAAAAAAATCAGGAAAAACTATACAAAATCATACCATATTTTCAAGGCAGACATATAGAATTTATTTCAATGGGTTGGCGATTTATTTTGTTTTTGCTTAGTTTTTTTTTTTTTGCCTTCGTTTTCATTCAAGTTACCGCAATCAGTCTGAAATATTTGCTAAAGGGTTTAAATACACATGAACTAATTTAACAAAATTTCCTTCCTTTTACAGACAAAAGTAAAAATTATGAATGAATTTTATATATTTTTTACTATTTAAAAACAAAATTTTTCTTATGAGGAAAAAAAGGTCATTAACTTTTTGTCGACAAAAAATTAAAACGAATAAAAAATTTAATGAAAATATTAAACATGTAAATTTGTCTGGGTTTTCCTGTCCTCCAAGTCATATACAATTTCAAGTGGTTGTAGTCTTTAAGTGCCCGAGAATCAAAGGGATTCCCCTTTTGAAACAATTTAAGAAAAAATGCATGCATTTTCTTAAAGACTTGACATCATTTTACATATATTTATTTCTCAAAGACAATGCTAAAAAGGAAAACAAAACAAAAACCTTAAGAAAATTGTCAACTTCCGTGATAATTGAGGTAGAGGAGAGTGAACTTCCGTCGCATTAAACCAAAAACTACTTGTGCAATTGTCAATCAATTAGTTACTGTATCTGGAACAAAAGGAAGTTAATGATTGATAAAAACTCCTCTTCACTTCTTTATTAGACGTTTTTTAACTTAAATACATACAGCAGAGTTTATTAAGTTCAAGGAACTCTTTTCGTTTAAACAAAAATTTTAAAAATGTTTATATAATTTTTTAATTTTTTTTTTTTTATTCAGGTATCTTTAGCAGCATGTTTTGTTTTCTTGTTTCCAGTTTTATAAATCTATTTAAAAATAGAATCAATTAAATTCATTATTGACAACTTTACGAATGGCTTATAAAGCATTTAGTATTTTTAAATATGGAAAATTCACTTGATCATTTTTAATGTGGAAAGTCATAAATTATTAGTGGCTGGCAAACATCTGGAGTTTCGTTGGAGGAAGAAAGAGTTGTAAATTGTTGTCATAAATTGTAAATTTTTTATTTGAATTAATAAATAATTTTTGTTTGCTTCTTAAAGAACACTGTATGGCAAAAAATTGCTTTAAATATTTTATAATCAAGTGAAAATATCCGGTTAAAATATGGGTTTATTGAATATTCTCTGAAGAGATGTTTTATTAATTTCGATAAGCTATTAAAACATACATATTCAGGAGCGGATCCTTCTTTACAGTTCAGGGGGGGGGGGGGGAGTTTTTAGAGTTTTATATA